>JANRMT010062837.1:40594055-40658299 GCA_026402145.1 Polypterus bichir lapradei | reverse complement strand
GAAACAGGTGTGGCAGTAATCAGGCCTGGGGGTGGCTACGGAAATTGTGTGATACACCACAGTTAGGTTATTTTTTAACAAGGGGGCAATTACTTTTTCACACAGGGCCATGTAGGTTTGGATTTTTTTTCTCCCTAAATAATAAAAACCATCATTTAAAAACTGCATTTTGTGTTTACTTGTGTTATATTTGACTAATGGTTACATGTGTTTGATGATCAGAAACATTTTGTGTGCCAAACATGCAAAAGAATAAGAAATCAGGAAGGGGGCAAATAGTTTTTCACACCACTGTATATCAGTGGCAGCCATTGTTAACCTGGGCCTTTACTGATCTGGCATGGACATTTTGTTTCTCATCTGCATGTTTGATATAGCACAGGTTTTATGCCGGATGCCCTTCCTGTCACAACTCTCCCCAATTTACCCAGGCTTGGGATTGGCACCAAGACCGCATTAAGACCCAGGTGGCTGGGTTGCAATGTCTCTGAATTTACACTGAGCTAATAACTTAAAATACTATTACTACAGGTGTAAGGGAAATATTTGTTTAAATGAGTGTATTATAGTTCTATACATGTAAAGATGTACTTGTTTTCACTGATTTTTGAATTTGAATCTCTTGATTTTAACCCATTTATTTATTTCCCTAATCTCCTCCAATCACATAGTTAATATCTGGCAGCTTTCACAGTAAAAACAATTGAAAAAACAAAATTTCTAAACAATAATTTAGTAAAATCTGTTAGACATTTATCAGTATCTAAAGAACACATTGTATTCAAGTCCAAAAAATGATGCCATCATTATCTGGCTTAACGTCTCAGCCTAAAATGTATTTAGAAGAAAAGCTATATGAAGAAAAGAGATAATCTGGCAGTACCTTATGAATAATTGTAATGTTACATTTTCATTTGGATTCATGAAAAGGCATAGAGCCAGAGTTGCGATCCAGAAATCCTATTAACTTAATACAAAGGAGTAGTATTTATTTTGAGCATGAATAAAATAAAAGCAACATGTTAAAGGGTCCCTTGAGATCTTGATTGGAAAAAACAGGTTTGGAATATGAATGAATGAATGCTAAAGGGTTCTATACCATGTGAAACAAAAAACTTGGGAAAATGTATTACTCTCTGAAATTCTTGTTTTCAGCATGACTGAACTGAAAATTGTGAATTGTGAACAGTATAACTCACAGACCCAACTCACAGATGAGCACTAAGGGCTTTCACAAGCAACAAGTTACACAAGGTTAGGAAGATATTTAACTGCAGTTAAGGTTATTTTATAGTTTCAGGTTGTTTTTTATGTAATTGTATTCATACTGCAGTCTAATGGTATTACACATTTTCTTCAGATGGGCACAGCAGAGGAGGTTCAGTGGGGACTTAATCCAGGTCTTCAAAATACTGGTAGATCCAGCAGAGTTCTTTCAGCTTAAGAATGAATCACAAACTCTAGGTCCTACTAGGAAAATGAGGCTGGAACTGGCCAGGCTGCAAGATCAGGCTGTTTCTAATGAGTCTGTACACAGTTTGGGCGAGGAACTTATGGATTTGAGTGCGACGGCCAATCTTAATGTGATGTGGGAGACCTTTTGTGACAAGACCCTGAAGGTTGCTGAAGGTTGTGTTGGTGTTACCGATGTTCACAGAAGGAAGTGCTTGATCTCGCAGGGCACTCTGGATATCATCAAGAGAAGTCACAGAGCATGGCTTGATGGCAACTCTGGTCTGTCCCAGGAACTAAGAAGGATGCCTGTGAGGGCTCTGATGACAGATAAGGAGGCGTTTGTTAGAGGAATCTGTGAGCAAGTGACACACCATCTATGGTTACAAAGGAATCAAAGTATTATGCACATTCAAATCTGTTCCTCTGAGAGTCACAGTCAGGGCACCTGAAGGAATGGTCCTTACATACGACACTGCAGTTGTGACCCGCGGGGCTGACTACTTTGAGCAGATGTTTAATGCTAATCCTCCAGCTAGGATTCTAGGCATCTTTGGGTCCACAGTTCTTGAGGCTGATCCTCCAATTAGCTGTGAACCACCCAATCTCACTGTGATCAAGCAGATGTGGATCATCTGTTGGTGAAGAAAGATTCACTGATCTTCACTTCTCTGACGATGCTGTGGTCGTTGCTGAGTCAATGGAAGCTCTGATTGGGACTCCCAAGAGACTGAGCGAGGAGTCTGAGTGTCTGGGCTTGCGAGTGTCCTGGATAAAAACCAAGATTCAGGCCTTTAATGACCTCTTAGCCACAGCTAAGCCATCAGCTGTGTGTCTGTCTGCAGAGAGAGTGTCAACTTTGTTGAAAGGTTTACTTACCTTGGCAGTGACATTCATGTCTCTGGTAGCTCTTCCTATGAAATCAGTAGATGGATTAGGAGAGAATGGGAGGTCATGAGGTCGCTGCAAAGGGATGCATAGCTCTCCCATTATCTATGCAAAAGGACAAAGGTCCAAGTCTTTAGAGTCCTGGTGCTTCTTGTCTATGGTTGTGAGACATGGATGCTATCCAGTGACTTGAGACCAAGACTGGACTCCTTTGGTACTATGTCTCTTCAGAGAATTCTTGGGTACCACTGGTTTGCTCATGGATTCCCGAATGAGGCACAATACCTGCATTTTGAGGGAGCATCAGTTATGACACTACGGCCATGTGGCTTGATTCCCAGAGAGTGGTCTGGCTTGCAGGATCCTCATTTTTGAGGACCAGAGTGGCCTGACCAGTCCAAGGGGACGCCCACATAACACCTGGCGGCAGCAGATAGAGGGCCATTTTTTGGTGGGGGGGACAGGACTGCATGTCTGCCTGGGGGATTGCCAACCATGATCCCAAGCTGTTTTGTCACGTGGTGGGTGCAGCAACGCACGGTACCAGCGCATGTTCCCTGACCTGACCTGTGCTTTAATAAACTCATTTTTAAAATAATAATTTGGTCTAGATTTTAATGTTTCTGGTCTTAGAGGTTCAGGTGAGGGTGTCAGCCTAGAAAATTCATTGGAGTGTTAAGCAGGGCTAGATGTGTAAACTACAGGCCTACAACAAATAACCAAACCAGGTACTAGAGCAGAGGTTTAGAACTGCAGGATGAACCTTAGGGGCCCTAGATCATTACTGATGTCCCTTAGCATGAGAAAGAGAGACAGCTAACCTGCATGTCTCCCAAAATGCACTTCTAGACAACTTCTAATGTTGGTTCTCACCCCTATAACCCTGAAATGGATTAGGTGGGTTTGACAATGTATGTGTTTATGTATGTATTTATTCATATATATTGTGATCAATGTCGCCACCATTTAGCTACCCATACCGGCATTTCAGTGAGGAACAAACACACTCTTACCCATCCTTTGCGGGATCAGCTTCAGGCTTACCATGTAATATGCTTCTTGCATGAGGTTTAGAACATTTAAAAGACTCAGCCCCGACCAGCCTAAGGGTTCACTCTCCTGTCCTCTCACCCTCAAACTGCTGCCCCAGTCATTGTCTCTGAGCCGCTAAACCCACTTGTTGAAGAAGACTGTGTTCTTTTAACCAGGAGAAGGGAACTGGACCGTGATGTGTGTGCTTGCCTGCTGAAGATAGTCCCCTTTGAAATAAAGTCTTGTGTCTGCTCCTGCCAGTTCAGCACTAAAGGATTTGTGCCTTGGAAACCTGGTTCTTTTTTCTAGTCTCCTGTGCACCTTTGTGACCCAAGCTTGACAAATGGTGCCAGGTGGGGACTGGCACAAATGGATCCTCAGGAAACTCAGCACGTTCCCCTTCCACCTGACCCGGAGGATGTGCCAGCTCTTCCTGCTGACTTTCCCAAGCACCTACTTGTGAAAATGGCCCCTATGGACGACCCTGAGAGTTTCCTCTTCTGCTTTGAGCGGATGTCCACATTGACGCACTGGGACAGATAACACAGGGCTGCCATCGCCATCCCTTTTTTGTCTAACAATGCCTTGCAGGTTATGAAAAATCTCCCTCTCGTGAGACATAATGATTATGACTTCCTGAAGCAGTAGGTTCTTCTTTGTACTGTTATGAGCTCCCCAGCCAAGGGTTGTATGTTCCACCTATGCCAGATCGATCCCAATCACCCCATCTGAGGACAGCTGCAGGACCTGCTACACCTTATCCAAAGCTGGTTCTGTGGAGATTTTGCTGAGTGCATAGTAGAAAATGTTGGCACAGTGTTATCTTGGATAGGCAAAGACCTCCAAGAAGAGATGCTCTGGAACAACATTGTCTTGTAGATCAATTTAGTCCATAGATTGTAAGGCGCCCAAGCCGCTTGGATGCAGAGCAGCTTCCCAAGTCTGGCTCCTACTCCTCTGAAACCCACCTGGCCTTGCCTGCTGGGCAGTTGCGGCAGGTTCTTACCTCAGTCCCAACATCAGGCCCATCATTTCCTTTCCTTGGAGCAGCCTTTGATGCCTACTGCCCCTCCGGTCGGCTACTATACCCTTGCCCAGACACCTGGAATCGCTGAAGTTGCTGGCGGGGGCCCTCAGACTGACATGCCGAGTAGAAGACTCTGCAGTGGGAATTCTGCAGCAGGGACCAAGTGCAGGTGCTTCTGTTGTGTCCAGACTGGGTATCTGGCTAGGGAGCACCGCCTCTCCCCTGCTCAGTCCATGGAGATTGCATTGGCTGATGTGTGCTGCTCTCAGGTTCTCTCTAGAACCTTGATGAAAAATTATTTTAGGGTCTCTATTGCCTCGGCCAGGTACATGATCCCTGCCCAATTGGACTCTGGTAGTGACTTCTGTGTTATCTGACATGATTGGCTCCAGGAAATCACCTGCTCTGGCAAGGAGCAAATGAACATTCGCTGTGTTTATGGCAATATTAAGGAATATGAAACTGTGTTACTTTCTCTAAAGTAAGGAATGAAACTTTAAAGTTTGGACTGACATGTCTGACTCCTGTCCCTAGCCCTTCTTGGTTGGGAAGTGGAATGCCCTTTTCCCAAGGGTCTTGGCCGACTACAAAGCACCTGATCCTTTAGTAGGAGAGGAGAGACTTGCAGCTGACAGAGTTGGTCAGGAAAATGCCTTGGAAATTGAACCTGAGTTGTCTAGTGAGGGTGGGGGGGATTCCTCATTGGATTTCCAAGGAACAGCTGACTGGGCCTTCACAGCACACGCTTGCTCCTTCAACTTCTTTGGATGGAGCTCCTGCCCCAGCCCTACGGAAGCATTGGTTGGTGAACAGACTGAGTTTCCGCACTTGCAACAAGCTGACAACTCCTTAGAGTTTTGCATTTAAACAAGCTCATGCTGTGAATGATTCTGACTATGAGTGTGAGACCCCCAGCTTCAAAACTCCACACTTTTTGCTTAATGATGGCCTCCTATATCGGGTGATTTCTGATCATAAAGGTGGCAGTCTGAGCATCAGCAGCACAAGCAGGAGGTGCAGAAATGTAATTATGATAAAAAAAAAGCAAACTGCGTGAATTGAAAAGGGCAATCGGGTACTTGTTCTGATTCCGTCTCACCCACATAAGTTCTTGGTGAAATGGCAGGGTCCTGCTGTTGTGGAAAAGAGGATGGGTCCTCTAAATTATAAGGTTAGAATACCGGGCTGGCGAAAGTCTGTTCAAATTTTACATGTTAATCTCTTGAAAGAATGGCATGCACAATTTGACAGACACTCAGAAAATGGAGTTGCTGTCTTTGATAGAAAGAAACACTGATTCATTTTCCGTATTGCCTAGGCTTACTAAACTTGCTGAGCATAAAATGGAGACTGGTGTTAAGGTGCAAATGAGGAAGAATGTGGTGTGCAATGAGGTGAAGCAGATGCTCAAATTAGGCATACTTTGCAAAAGTTATTGATGAATTATTGGAAAAACTTGGTCAAGCATCATACATCAGTACACTGAATCTGACAAAAGGGTACTGGTAGGTATCTCTTGAGGCTTCCAGTTACAATTAATAACATTCGCCACCACTGACAGATTATTGGAATTTATAAGGTTCCTATTTGGACTGCATGGCGTGTCTTTAACTTCCCATTGTATGATAGATCAGATTTTACAGCCCCATTCCAAATATTCTGGGGCATATCTCAGTGCAATGATTGGCAGACACATCTGCAACGTATGCACCCAAAAAGAAGAAGTTTGTCTGCATTTTTAGTACCATGAACCATAACGTGGAGTACAGGCAAGTTCGACAAAAAACATGTTCAAATGACAACTCATGTTTAAATGACATAGCATTTTCAAATAGTAACGTTTTCATGTATGTGTGCATACGTGAGAGAGGCAGAGACAGAATTGATATCATTCAAGTGGTTAATGGAATATAAAATATACACTAAACAGTAAAAAATACAAGTGACAACAAGATACCAAGAAGACATGATTCACCAGTGTTTGTATGTCTGCTTATAACCCCTCAGTGATATCTTTTACAGGTAGCAAAACTTTACACCCGGCTGTTATAGGCTGAAATCAAAGCCTTCTTCTTTTTAGGGACATACACCATCAGCATGGCATATCTAAACAGCAGCATGGCGAATTGCTTGCATACTAAAGTGACTTTAGTTGCAGGTGGAAGTCCCATTTTACTTACAGTATGTTGTTAAGCACAGTTGTATTGTGGTGCAGCAGTCTATTAACCAGCAAAATTGCTGTGTAGAAGCTGTCTGTTGTTACGGTGGTCATTGCTGCTCTTGTGAAAATAATGGAGATAAACACCATCAACGCAGAGAGGAAGAGGCAGTTTGTTGTACCACGTGAACATTACTGAAAGAATAAAACTGAATAATAAAAAAGAGCTAACTTTTACAAGCAGCCAAAATGTAAACCAGGTGTTACGGACACAAATCAAATGTATGTTTTTATTACGGTATAATAATAATAATAGCAGCTCACCACTCAAAACTGGAACCTTTTGGTTATAAGGCAGCAGTTCTTACCTCTGCTCCATCCAAGAATACATATCAACCTTCTGTCGATTGCCATTTGACTTTGCGTTTTTAACTCTTTGATAGCAAAATGAAAATTAAATGATTTATTTTCTTTGGTTATATTCTCGATTATCTGTTTCAAACCCAGTTATTCCAGTTGATGGTTGTAGGGGTTGCAGTTTAACATAATGCACAATTCTAGATGGAGATTCACACCATGTCCACACATACACTCGCTCACCCAAGGACAATTTACAGTCGACAATTAAACTACTATGTTGCCTGCAGAACATTGTATGTTAGGTAACCAGACTTTATCTTTGGGCCACTTGCTTTTGGATCGTTAGATCTTTCCATAAAAAATAAAGCAATATAATGTGAAAGTTACTTTCCTTTACTTTGGCAGAGATTCAACATCAGCTGTGATTTGGAGATACCAATAAAATTATTATTATTTTAGATTTTTTTAATGGTATTAAAGCCATTTCACAAGACATAGAGACATACAGTACAAGGAAGAATTTCATCATACTCTGCCTACGTGAAAATAAACTTGAACTCTCATAAACCAAGGCTGGTCTTGTTTTTCTTTTTAAAGGTGTAAATGATTTACACAAAAAATTCATGGAAAAACTTAAGCTTAAAAGACAATTAACTATCAAGACATGGCAGGTATATAAATCTTTATAAGGACTTTAAGTTGAATGGAAATAAATATGACAAAATGTAACACAGAAAATGGAAAGGTTTACAAGTAATAAGGGCAAATATATTGTATGTACACAATGGGAGGTTTACAGTTAGAATACAAACTTCATGAAAAAGACCCAGGAGTTCTATTAAACTAAAGGCTTTGCTAAAGAGGAATAACACACTCATGGTCCCACATCTGGAAACATTTCTGTGATTTTACTCTATGTAGTACATGAAAACAGAACAAAATCTGGGAAACTCCTGGACAGAACAAACTCTTTCCAGGGGTATGATATGAATGATATGCAAATAATATCGGACATTGTTTCTATATGTCTGCATTTGACTTCTTAAAACAGGCACTTGTTTAGTGTGGTAAAATTTCACTTCCTAATTATATCTCTTTTTAAATTTAACACAAGAACAGGCAAAGTCCTTAGTCTAACCTTGGATTTATCAGTATTTCTTCAATGTCCATTCACTACACCTTCAGTCCTGTATACTTTTTGTAAGTTTTCTTCACTTTCTTTTCTTGGGTTTCACAGTAGTTGAAGGTTTCGGTCAATAATTATTTGTCAAAGTGGTTCCATCATTATTGTCCACAATTCAGCTTATAATCATTCTTCTTTCTTTCATTATTTGCCAGTCCAGCATGTTTTCTTTATTTACTGTATAATATGGAATTGTGCAGATTTATGCAACATGATATAGTTTCAACTATTACACTTTTCTTATACTTTTTCTTGTTGTGACCTGTAGTGGGCATTGCAGCACACCATACCCCAGACATAACCTGTCAGATTCAAGCCTCAGATTTAAACAAAAGGTTTATTACAATTATAATACCTTACAAAGGGTTCCTTGTAATAATGAAATAAGCACAACACAATTCGTCGTTCTTTTTCTGTCTCTCTCTTTTCCTCCAGTCCTCCCAGGTGAGCTTTCTTCCTCCTCCACACCCAACTCCAACTCGCTTAGGTAAGACAGAGCATCTCCTAATATATAGGATCCAAGAGCACTGCTGGTGCAAGGGCATAGCAAGCTAGAAATACATCCAGGTAAAGTGGAAGTCCCCAAAAATAGGAATCATGAATTCCGACAGCTCCCCCGGAGGCACCTACAGAACCCAACAGTTCCCAGCATACCCTGCAGGTGTCTGAACAGGTAGCAAGATCTGTGAATGCTGCCATCTAGCATGTCGGGGAAGATTGTAGTCCTGGTATGTCTCCACCAATATTTCCATTTTATTGACTCTCCAAGATGGGTAAAGGTTTTCACCGGGACGCCAGCTTAAATCCTTATATTAAAATGATGGAGGAAGTAAGTAAAGTAAAAACTTAAGTATACAGTTAGTTGACTAAGTATACTGACACTGACGACACTGCTATCGTGGGCTGCATCAGGAGTGGGCAGGAGGAGGAGTATAGGAACCTAATCAAGGACTTTGTTAAATGGTGCGACTCAAACCACCTACAACTGAACACCAGCAAAACCAAGGAGCTGGTGGTGGATTTTAGGAGGCCCAGGCCCCTCATGGACCCCATGATCATCACAGGTGACTGTGTGCAGAGGGTATAGACCTATAAATATCTGGGAGTGCAGCTGGATGATAAATTAGACTGGACTGCCAATACTGATGCTCTGTGCAAGAGAGGACAGAGCCGACTATACTTCCTTAGAAGACTGGCGTCTTTCAACATCTGCAATATGATGCTGCAGATGTTCTATCAGACGGTTGTGGTGAACACTCTCTTCTGCACGGTGGTGTGCTGGGGAGACAGCATAAAGAAGAGGGACACCTCACGCCTGGACAAACTGGTGAGGAAGGCAGGCTCTATTGTAGGCATTGAGCTGGACAGTTTGACATCCGTGTCAGAGCGACGGACGCTGAGCAGGCTCCTGTCAATCATGGAGAATCCACTGCATCCACTAAACAGTATCATTTCCAGACAGAGGAGCAGCTTCAGCAATAGACTGCTGTCACTGTCCTACTCCACTGACAGACTGAGGAGATCGTTCCTCCCCCACACTATGCGACTCTTCAGTTCCACCCGGGGGGGTAAACGTTAACATTATACAAAGATATTGTCTGTTATACCTGCCTTGCACTCTTCACCTTGCATTTTTTAACTTGCACTGCATTCTTATCACTGTTTAATTAAAATTACTTTAAAAGTTTAACAAAGATGCATGCACATAACTTTAAATTAATTTAGTGTAGAAAAGATGTTTTTGGAAAAATTATCACACAGATAATTTGGGTAGTATGAGTTTGAAGGCTGCATTTTGGGATTTTTTTTAATCTGCTTCAGGATTACATTAGAAACAACATGCAAACAGGAAAGAACACTTTTTATTGTGCCTACCTCACAAACCCTCCACACGTCCATTGAGTTTAGTAAATGGTGTTGCACTGATGAACACACACTGGGAGATAACACTGATGTTTAGTTTATTCCTGTTTATGTTAATTTGCAGAATAAATTAATGTAAAGGATATTAAGCAATTTCATTCTTCAACATAAAAATATTACTGTATGTTTGTTTACTTTAACACAAAAGAATGGCTGCTTATGAATTATATTAAGCTAGAAGGTCAAATATCTGTTGCATGTGAGACCACAAAATATACAGTAACATTCTCAAACTTCTTCACATTTACAATATGTTTAGATCAAATTTGACAGTATTTTCTGTTTGAAATCAGTAAAAGCACCCAGAATTTATTCTGTACAGGATGAAACCTTGTGTTTTTTCTTGTATTTCCCCCAATTAACAATACAAAAATTAAATATTCCATAATGTAAATAGATTCCAAACAAATTTTTCCTTGCAGTGTCTTTGTGGTCATTTTTGACAAACTATTGACTTAAATTTTTTTTTAACCTATATATATATAAAAGTCAATGTATGTGTGTGTGTATATGTATGTATGTTCCAGCATCACTTCCAAACGGCTGGAGTGATTTTCATGTAACTTGGTACACATGTTTCTCATTGGTCGACTAAAAATACTGTAGGGTGAAATCAACCCTAACCCGCCCCCTTCTGGGTAGGATGGGGGTTGATCTTGTGGTCTTGTATGCATGTTATCATTCAGTTGACACTCGGAACGACCACCAGAGGGTGAATTGGAGGTGACTGCCAGCATTCTTTATGTTTGAGCAACACTGCACCCCTGTTGCTTTTGAAATTAAATAGCAAAGAGTTAAATTAAAGAGTTCTACCTGTGCAAGTGTGTGTGTCTGTCCGGCCCAGAAGTGAGACATAGAGTCGGATTGAGGGCTCCAGATCCGAGGATACGCAAGCGATGCCAGCACACCAGTAAAATGAAACATCCTAAGAAAGACAGTCGCCTAGCTGCTAATGCACAAATGATGCGAGCATGTCGGCAACACGAATCCTCATAGCAGAGAGATGCCCAGAGTAGTTCTGACGATTTCAATACTTTGTAGGATCCCGTGCTTTTAACAGCTTACACAGTTAGTATATAGCAGGCGACTGCCAGCATTCTTTATATTACGCTGTTTATATAGTGTGCTTTGTTATTAGTAGTCTGTACTCTACATTTTGCTATTAAAATGTGTCAACTAGACAGTACTTGAAGTTAGCCACTTTATTTATTAGCTGTTTTTGCTTATACCTTATTTGTGAAAGCACCCTGAGCTACATTATATGTATGAAAATGTGCTATATAAATAAATGTTGTTGTTTATGTTTGAGAACCACCGCACCCCTGTTGCTTTTGAAATTAAATAGAGGTGGCCGGTTCAGAGCATCAACTGAATGATAACATACATACAAGACCGCAAGGCAGGCACATTAGTGAGTCTTCATTGTTTATTAATTTATTTTTATTTTTAAAATTGTGATTTTTTAAAATTATATTTTTCTCAAACAATTAATAAAAAAAAACAACTTTATTTTCCTCGTCAGTATGCAGGGTATTTCAGCTAGTTTGATTTACTTTTGTAAATCCCCAAGGGGAAATCATGGAAATGTTTGGAATCTTTTCTGAATTCTTTGCTTTGAAATGCTTTGAAGTCAATGAGGAAGGATAATCTGAACATGTTTTGAGTGAATCTTAATGGTCTAATGGCCTCGGGTGGCTACAGAAACATGTGTCAGCTATGCTGGACCAACTATTGTGACCAAAATTGTGACCTGAGTTGTGTGGCAGCAGTGCTAACCAGTGTGCCACCGCACCTCTATGAGATAAAAGTAATAGAATGAAATATCAGGTGTAGCATCCAGCTGGGGCTCTTGCCCGGCTGGGAATCCTCCACGCTGAGAAGACCAGGTGAGCAAGCGTTACCTCCCCTGGGACGCTAGATGGCAAGCCACCTCGGACTCCTGCAGGGCTGCATTGGAGTTGGAGTGTGGTGCAGCCCTGTTGGGATCCACAGGCACCGCCAGGGTGTGCAGCAGCAGGAGCCACTGAGCCCTTATGGGCAGTTCTTCCACCACACCCGGAAGTGCTTCCGGAAATGAGTAATCAAGCACCTGGAGCACTTCCTGGTGCATTATAAAAGGAGCCAGCAGCCACTACTCGGGGAGCCAGAGTCAGGAGGAGGAGTGACGAAGCTTGACCTGAGGAGTGAAGGAGAAGAAAAAGAGTATAAGAAGGGATTAATTGTTTGTGCTTTGCTTGTGCCAAGACTGTGTTATACTTGTGGGGAACGGGGAAGGCGTTTCCCACAAGGGAAAAAGAAAAAATAAACCAAGTGTGCCATGAACTTGTGTCCCACGCGTGTCTGTGTCAGGTTCAGCTGGTGGTGCCAGCCTGGTGGTCCACACAGGATAGTAAAATTTCTTCCAGACAGTGGCAGACAGGAAGCACAAATTCACTAAGGCTTGCCCAGCACAGATTTGATCGCAGGTATTCATCTCTCTAAACAAAAACACACAGTTTGTTCATTCAGTACAGCTGTTACCAAATGCACAGCAGGCACATGGATCCTTCATTTCTTCCTGCCTGACTCATATTGAATTAATACTATTAAAGGGGTACTTTCAGTATTACACACAGGTCACTCACAAGTCTACACAAGACATTGCCTTTAATACATGAATACATTGATACTTTTTCAGTTTCCTTTTTTTGTGTATATTTTGTGTTTAAATGTTTTCACAATTTTATGCTCATTTTTAGCCCCTTACTAGAATTAGGGTTATACATTCAGGGGTCTGTCCCAATCAACATTGTTGCTACAATTCTGTGATATCATGCTGCCTTGCAAAGCATCATCGGGCACTGGGATAAAAAAAGATCATCCAAGCCACCCACGCGACGAAAATATTCAGTGGACAAGGCCACCGGCAAACATGGCATATCCGCTATAAA
The DNA here is from genome assembly GCA_026402145.1 of Polypterus bichir lapradei. Lineage (NCBI taxonomy): Eukaryota > Metazoa > Chordata > Cladistia > Polypteriformes > Polypteridae > Polypterus > Polypterus bichir. The sequence continues at coordinate 40,645,346 of JANRMT010062837.1, read as the reverse complement.
AAATACTTGGTTTAAAACCAACTATCAATATTTTTCACAACCCATAAAACCATCATAAAAGTCATCTGTTCTAAAATTTAGGATCATAGGAACTATGGGAAAAGATGGTCAATTAATAAAGTATATATGAAAACAGGCATGTGGTGAAAAATGTTATGTTCTTGGCACCTAAAAGGGGGTGTATGAATCAGGTCAAAAAAACTTACAGTATACGGCACAGCACTGAATCAGCATTTGAAGACATTGTGAGGATTAATTCAATTCAGCATTATGGGGGCAGGAACCTATCCCAGAAAAATCCAGTATAAAACAGTAAACAGTCCTAGGCAATGCACCAGTCAATTGCATGTCTAATTTATTCAAACATTAATTTACAGTACAATTAAGGTCCATTTACAATCACCAGTTAACCTAACCTGCATGTCTTTAGGGGGCCAATCAGAGTACTTGGAGGAACACATAAGGACAAGTTTACATGAGTAACAACAAGGAATTCTAAATATGATAATTAATAAACTTGTGAAATCCAGTAAAGAATGGAATTTGTAAAATGTAAAAAGAAAAATAAAACACATTTCTGTGTAACTCATGTTTACATATATAACATTTTGTGGGCACACAGGCAGCGCCACATAGGCTGTGGATTTGCACTGGGGATTTTGCGTTGTATTTGTAAGGCTGTCTACTTGGCCACCAGGTCACACTCATCCAACATAAAAAAAAAAATGTCAAATTCACTTAATGCCTAATACTGGTGTAGAACGTAAGTTCTAAATCATCTGAATACCTTTTAATAAAGAGTCACAATGATAAATAAGGCCAAAGACAAGGGATACTCACACACCTATGAAGAGCTCATGTCAAAAAACAGGAAAAGTGTCAGACCACTGGAAACCCAAACATAGGCCAGTTTACAATTTAGACTCTATAAAATAATATTCAACAGTTCTGTTTCTGACGCAGATGCTGACAATCATAGTCTTCCACTTTTGTCTTTTTCTTGCCATGCTAAAAATCTTATTGTTGATCACAAACCATCTCAAACCATTTCCACTGACGGTGTTTCTCTGCCTTCCTATTGCTCTCTTCCCATTATAAAAAAAGAAAGAAATGAACAATAACTGAAGGAGAGTAAAAATAAAAGAAGTCTAAGAACAGAAAGAATAACAATCATAGACAACAGATACAAAAAATATAAATACAGAACTAAACAGTCTCACATACTGAAGTCAACGTGAAGCCACACAGATACTTAACACTAGAATTACCAGAGCCTACGAGAAAACTCGTAAATCTGGCCCACATTAAATCCGTTTGCACCTCTCCACCAGTGTCTTTTGTCCTGTAAATGTGTCGATAACAGCAAGCTATCCCATCCCCCCTCCCACCACCGCAGTTCAATTCGCAAAGAAGTTTGTCATTCCTCAGTGTTTATCTTCGAGTGAAGTGCTGGTGCTTTATAGGGTAAAAAAGTACATCGTCATTTGGAATACACACATTTCATGTGTGTTCAGTGTCATCAGCAATCTCTGTGAAAATGTTGTTAACACAGAAATGTTTTTCATGTTTTTGTAATAATTGACAAAATGTAGACATGAAATGTATAATGTGTGAAGCCTGAAATACAAATATCAAATAAACACTTCACAAAAGGTACAAGTATAACAAAACAAGTGCACTTTTATTCAAGAATTTAACCGAAGAAAAAGGAAAGCAGGTTACGGCAGGCGGTTGATACGAAGACCTGCTGATTTCCAATCAAGAGGTCGCAGTTTTCGCTGCTTTCCAAATTTACCATTTTGAGTAGTGAGCTGCTCTTATTGTTTATATCATACAATAAAAACATACATTTGATTTGCGTCTGTCAATTTATAGTACTTGTCAAAGTTTTTTTTTTCAGTTTTATTCTCTCACTCACATTCAAGCTTCCACACACACACACACACACACGATCTAACGCTGTTTTCAGATAAAGACGTGGTACAAACTTGTTTTGTTACACCCCCTCCTTATTTGAAAACAGATCTTGTGCGCGAACGAGACTGGGAAAACATCTGAGAATTCCCTGTAATTTCCAATTCCATTGTTTCAAAACACTACTGACATCCATAATTATTCCCAGTCAAGTACACGTCTTTATCTGAAAACAGCGTCAGATCAGGGGTTTGGGGGGGACAGGGAGGTGTTGTGGGAGCGTGAATGTGAGTGAGAGAATAAAACTAAAAAAAAGACGCTAACTTTGACAAGTACTATACATTTACAGTGGCTGTTACAGACGCAATAAAATGTATGTTTTTATTGTATAATATTAACAATAAGAGCAGCTCTCTACACACATACCCACATACCAAGCACCCACTAGGGCCAGTTTGGCATTGCCAGTTGACCTAACTGAACCACTTGGAGGAAACCCACACAGACACAGAAGAACATGTAAACTCCATGCAGAGAGGATCTGGGACATGAACATGCATGGCAGTACCACCACCACTGCCCACACAAAGTGAAAATGACCAATAGCTATATTTATAAGAGTTTCAATAAAAATGATGCAATTATATTTGTTTCAAAATTATCAAATAAAGCTAATATTCTAATTTAAAAGAAACATGAATGGTTTCAAGTGTTTAATATCTAATTAAAATAATGAATTATAAGATAGTTTAGTCACTAAAGTGAAAGTACAACACTAACACTAAGATGTAGTAGTTTTTTAACCATTATTCCTCAAAACACTGAAGCAGCTTATATATGTACTGTAATGAGCACCAAGGCAGTAGACATACCACAGAGAATGGATAGTTCAACCCTTTAACAAAGAGGCATCTTTATTGATTTACTAACAAAAGGTAAAAGGTTTCACCCTATGGGCCAGAAAAATCAGTAATACACAGTACTACAACTAGATACCTGGGCAAGTGATGCTTCACTCTGTCCCCATCATGATTACCTACAGTAAATTTACCTGCACATGTGAAAGACTTTTTACAATTTCCTCTCCAGCACTTGGTTCTTGTTGCTCCTGACTCCAGACACTCTTGGCACTTCTTCATTTTTCTTCAGCATGCTGGCTCACCAAGATTCTCCAACACATTTAATCCCCTAGCTTCTTCAGTCCTTACTCGGACCTCTCACGTAAGCTCTTGCCATTCGCACCTGCTGAAGGAATTCTAAGACATCTTGGTAGTCATGGCTCTCATTTTTAAATACCTTCATGAAGTTGCCTGCCCCCCTGAAAATGACCTTTCAGAAGGCTATGAAAAGGTTTTCTATTTCTTTCTGGAACCATCACTATCATTCCATGTAGCTGGCACCATCTTGGCTTGCCAGTCTGGAACAGGGAAAGTGTCTCAAACCTAACCATAAAAATGCAAACAAAATTAGCCAAACTCCTTCTTAATTCCTGTAAATAAGAAAACTCAGAAAATAAATTGAAATAATTTTTACACTTACTGAGTGAACAAGATCTAAAGCCAAATGCTAATCTGTACAAATAAACAACAAGAGATGTAACAAAAAATGCAAAAGCTTCAACATAATTTTCTGGCTACAAAACACAATGTTTGCAAAAGACTGAGTTTTCTTCATTCAGGACAGAAAACATGACTTTGATCTTTTATATAATGGCAAGATGCTACAAATTGAATGCACCCTTCTCTGTGAATTATCATGAAAATATACAAAGAGGCTGCAGCTTGAATTTTACCAAAAACACAAAATACATTTCACCAAGATTAAAATTGGTTGCTTGTGTCATATTGGATTAATTTAAAAATACTAAAATGCTCTTAATTGTATGGAAGGTTTTGAACAATCTTATGATTGTAATCTCAGATTGTAAGCACTAGCTTGCTTAATGTTATGAGAGAGATACATAAAAGAACTGGTTAGATGACATTTTACTTTTATGAAATGAAAATCTAGAATATTTGAACAACAGAGACATTTCAGGCTAAGTATATTGAACATTTCAAAAAAACACACTATACAGGTATATTCTTAGTTTGTCTATGTATTGAAGTCTCTATTTGTTCAGGAATGGCTGCCTCTTAATTGTTTTTTGTATATTTTCTTCAGTCACTAATTCATTCTTTTGTCTTTCGTTTCTCTTTCCATTACTTAATGGTGGTGCTCTGCATGACTGCCACCTGTCAAAAGATTGTGACGGCCTCCATAAATGCTTGAAAGCATAAGGAATGCTACCATTTTAATGACACCTGCGGTGTTGGGTATGTGAATGTTGCACACTGTCATAAAATGTAGACAATAACAAAACTATCATATGGGTGTTCTTTTGGTATTGGACCCCTATATCTATAACCATTATAAACTTACATACTACAAGAGTTCAGTTGTAGTTTTTTCATTTCACCTCCATTTCTTTCATTTTCTTGTATTATTGTAAAGAGATCTGAGCTGCACATTCTGTATGAAAATGTGCTATATAAATGAATGCTGTTGTTCTTGGCTCCACCTGCTATAACTTAAGTTTTAACCATCTTGGTTTGCGTTCTTTCAATTTTTGAGATTGTTTTACATGGTTAGTTTCACTGTTTTATTTAAATTACCATTGTTCTAATAATGTTGTTTTGTATTTTTTCATCATAGCCACTTTCCGACTATCTTTACTGAGTCACAGCTATGTTGTTTAAAGCTGCCATGCTTGCTGCCAATTACGTGATATACCAATTACAAGACACACCTTGTTTTCATGCTCCTTCTGTATGAAATGATGATACAGTGCTACAACCTGCAAAACAAATTTTAGACACAGTGCTTGATTAGAGTAAGGTAATGTTAACAAAAAGAAATTAGTGTTATAAAATTTGCTTCCTTCATCTGTTAAAACTCTGCATTAAACTCTAGCATTGATGATTTAATTTAGCTTAATCCATTTTATACTCAGAACACTTCCTACAGTATTTATTGGATTTAATTTCCTCCTACATTCTTTGATCTTTCTGTCTCTTGGGGTTAAATTTACAAAACTTGTGTACACTCAAAAAAGGCCCAAAAAGTGCTTAACCAAGTTTTTACACATAGGCTGAGATTTATAAAGGAAAACTTGATGGAAGAACTTGCTGTATATTTACGAAAAAACTTTGATTCATCCATAAGCAATATTTCAAAGAAACTGGGGAATGAGGACCAAGTAGGGAAATGCAGCCAAACCAGTTAAATGATGACTCTCACTCATAATAATTTATATTACCGAGTCGTTATTACAATGTGTGTTAATCTGACAAACACATTAAACCTCAAAAGTGATTAATGTGATGTGTAGACTTTATTGTAGTTGCCTTTTAAGAGGGTCAATGCTGCGTATTTGCACTGAAGGACTTACTTGGGTTTTCCTCAGTTTATAAGGACTGCCTGTTGTCACTTCTCAATATTAGAAGACAATCTAGTCACTTGTTTTTAATAATTTAATGAAGTATAAACACAAGTGTGATGCCCTTCCTCCATATAGATACACTAGCAGTAAATATCATAGGCCCCATTGCCTATTCATAGCTTAATGGCTTGTAACTACATGGTTTGTATGACGCTGATTGAAAGCTATTCAAATAGTCATGTACGAAGAAAACCCGCTCAGATGCTGGCATCTTATTCCTTTCCCTAGCCAACAGAGTGCAGAGTAGGGAGGCATCAGACTCCTCAAATGCAGGTGGAAGTGTTGGATGCGTCAGGTGGGAGACTGTTCTACCTGCCAACAAAGGTCTGCAGCATTATGACTGCATGTGTTGTGCTACATTAAGTGACACAGCATAATAATATTTCACCCCATGACATTGTTGATACAGAGCCAGATAACCCCACTCCCTACCCACCTATTGACGATTGTATACTGTATGTTTCACTGATGTGGTAATTTCACTCAAAGGCATACATTTAATGCTTTATGTGATTCCTCTGCATGCTGTATAATAAGGCATCTTCAATAGTAAATTGCCTCTTGATTGAAATTAGAGAGAGTAGGCACTTTTTTTTTTCTTACCTGTTGCACTCACACTCTGCCAATGATGGGTGATCTGCTTCTTTGCCTGAGAGCAGGCCATTTTTTACTTTTATTTTTTGTTTTCACTCAGGTACGGTGTGGAGGATAGTTCTCACCATATTCATGGAAGCAGTAACTTGTTGCCTTTCAACATATTTGGCTTGCTGATCACATCCGTGCTTAGGCCATCAAATAAATGTACTTTACTTGTCTCAGCTTCTGAGATGAGAACTTCTCTCTCTCACAGTCTTCAAAGTTTTGCTTTTGGCCTCTCTAATCATGCCACCATCATATCACTTTACAGGTAAATCTGTTCATTATAAACTGCTCAAAAAATTAAAGGAACACTTTGAAAACACATCTGATCTCAATGGGAAAACAAAACCCTGCTGGAAATCAATACTGATATGGACTGGGTAATGTGTTAGGAACGAAAGGATGTCACATTGTTTGATGGAAATGAAAATTATCAGCCTACAGAGGGCTGAATTAAAAGACACCCCGAAAATCAGAGTGAAAAAATGTGGTGGCAGGCAAGTCCATTTTGCCGAAATTTCACTGCAGCATCTCAAAATCTTACTCAGTAGTTTGTGGCCCCCACATGCTTGTATGCATGCCTGACAACATCGGGGCAGGCTTCTAATGAGATGATGGATAGTGTCCTGGGGGATCTCCTCCCAGATCTGGGCTAGGGCATCACTGGGCCCCTGGACAGTCTGAGGTGCAACCTGGCAATGTCGGATGGACCGAAACATAGAGGTGTCCTAGAGGTGTTCTGTTGGATTTAGGTCAGGCGAGTGTGGGGGCCAGTCAATGGTATCAATTCCTTCATCCTCCTGCCTATACTCTCAACATTGTTGTGCACCAGGAGGAACGCAGGACTCACTGCACCAGCATAGGGTCTGACAAAGGGTCCAAGGATTTCATCTCGATATCTAATAGCAGTCAAGGTGTCTTTGTCTAGTCTGTAGAGGTCTGTGTGTCCCTCCATGGATATGCCTCCCCAGACCATCACTGACCCACCACCAAACCAGTCATGCCAATGAACCTGCCAATTCTGGTATTCTATGGCAAAAGCCAATCGATCTCCACAGTGCCTGGCAGTGAGCACATGGCCCACTAGAGGACCTCGGGCCCTCAGGTCACCCTCATGAAGTCTGTTTCTGATTGTTTGGTCAGAGACATTCACACCATTGGCCTGCTGAACTTCATTTTGTAGGGCTCTTGCAGTGCTCATCCTGTTCCTCCTTGCCCAAAGAAGCAGATACCAATCATGCTGATAGATTAAGGACCTTCTACGGCCCTGTCAAGCTCTCCTAGAGTAACTGCCTGTCTTCTTGAATCTCCTCCATGCCCTTGAGATTGTGCTGGGAGACAGAGCAAACCTTCTGGCAATGGCACATATTGATGTGCTGTTCTGGAGAAGTTGGACTACCTGTGCAACCTCTGTAGGGTCCAGGTATCGCCTCATGCTACAAGTAGTAGCCAAATGCAAAAGTAGTAAAAAAAGTCAGAAAAGATGAGGAGGGAAAAATGTCAGTGGCCTCCACCTGTTAAACCATTCCTGTTTTGGGGGCCATCTCATTGTTGCCCCTTTAGTGCACCTATTGTTAATTTCATTAACACCAAAGCAGCTGAAACTAATTATCAACCCCCTCTGGTACTTAACTGACCAGATCAATATTCAAGAAGTTGCATTGGCTTGATGCTATACTCTGATTAACAAGTGTTCCTTTAATGTTTTTGAGCAGTATATATGTATGAGTTTGATTACAATAATTCATATATTTTTGTTTCAGGTTTGCAACCAGGCACGTTTACACATGCACATTTATAAGATGATTGTGATTTTTAAAGGGTAACTTGCGTACAAATCTGTATGCACCAGGTTTTATAAACCTGATTTTTTTGCTGTATGCATATATTTTTACACATGAATCCACCCAAAGTTTTATAAATTCTCTTTCTCCTTCAAAAGAAAACCCAGAAAAATACCCAGAGTATCTGCTCACCGTAGGTGTTTAGAACTATATTTTGTTTAGTGTTTTTTTCTCTCTCACCTCTGCTTCCTGACCAGGGGTTCCTTTCAACACACTGCCCAAATCCCATTACAGAACGTGCCCCCAAACTTCCTTACGCTTAACTAGTGCAGCTTTACCTTTAATTCCCAGGGTGTCACCCTTAACCCCAGGGCTGGCTTTCTGCTGAGTGTGAGGCAGCTCTAGGTCATCATGATCACTTTACAGCACTCTATGAAGGATCTGCTGGCTCACATGGGTGTAACACCTCCAAGAAGCAGACAAAATTACTCAAATTTATCCAAATAAGTCTTTTTATCACAATGCCAGTGCATAAGCTGCCTCCCTGTTTGACCACAACCCTAAAATTATGTCTTCTTCCTGTGTTGCCCAGTGTGCCAAGGTAGAAATTCAATACCTCACGAACCAATCTTTATGTAATCCTCTGTGTTCCAATAATTGATTTCCATCAATGCTGATTCAGCTTTTTTCATTCCAATAGGAAACTGTTTATGAAATAATATCATTTTACTGTTATGCCATTTTAATAAAACTCAATTAAATGTTATTCACAAGATAAGGGCCAATTTGGTTTTACAGGAACACCCTAGATTCCAATGCAAATTTTGATGCCAAGTTTCACGTTTTGAAAATTCAGCTAAACTTGCTGCTTGTAAAGACTGCAATTCCACATTAACAGATTCATCTCAGTTATTCATATGAACTTTGTTTACATCAGAATCGGTCATTTGCTTTAGACCCCAAAGATAAAACTTTCTTTAATCCGTTCACGTAACTCTTCTTTGTAAAAACACCATTCAGTGCTTTACTGTCTGCATCTCCTTCTGCAGTTATTGCTGGAATCTTCTTGTCTTTGGGAATCAGAAACAACTGCTTTAAATGTCTTAGATTAGATGTCTATGTTTTGGCAAATTAACTACCATTTGTTTTATTTGACACTGTTTGAACTTGTTTTATCTGTTGCAAACTCTTTGGCATATGGCATTTTCTCAGTATGACTAAGCCTTTGTATTGCAACACAGACATTTTCCAATACAATGTAAAGAGGTTTACAATTATCTCTTGGGTCTTTTGCATACACTTTTCATAACACATAATTCATTATGGAATACATACATTTTCAGATAAGGAAGGCAGTTTTGGTAAGGAAGTTATATTCACTTATCATAGTGTGTGGCATGGTGTTAATGTTGTACTGCATGCACTTCAGGGCCACTGTAGTTTCACTATACTGAGTACATGTGACAATATCAATCCTATGAGCCTATGAAAATGCAAAGGAAGCTAAGAGGAAACAACCTACACAATCCTACTACAATATGAGAACATGTCCCATGTCTCTTTCAGTTATGGACCAAATGTAAGAACAGTAAGTTCTGTCCTCAGTAACACCCATATTTCCATCTGGAAGTTTTTAACCTCTCAGTACTTTACATAATATTGATACAATGTGAAAGACAAAGTTAGAACTTTATTACTTTTTTTTACAGTTTGGTTCTGCTTCAGTAGCTATCATCCAATTAAGCATTTATGTGGTATTTTCTTTCAGAAGAACCTTGCCAGCAGTCATATCCAATAATGTTTATTAGAATAATTGCACCTTTACAAGATTAAATTACTTTTTCAGTCTCGGATTTCAATAAACCTCATCCATTATGAAAACATTTTTAAATTCTCCATAACTAAAAATTAGAGGACCTGCCTGTCTAACAAAAATTTGTGAATTTTATTTATCAAAAGATGGGGATGTGAACAATTGTTAAGCGATGGCAGATGAAACCTTTTTGTCTTGTTTTGGTTCAAGGTAAGACCCAAGAGCGTGTGAGCTTTGGCAGAGACATTCATGATACACTGCAGGTCCCCCTTTGTTCAACATGCTTTATACTGGAAGTGATTAAGACTTTACTATGGACCTTGAACCTCTTATTATTGAGCATACAGAAGTTGGATATTGTGTGGCCCTACCACACAATATGTGTATTCAATTACATCCTTGAAAACCTGAGTCGCTTTAGCAGCCTTCTTTCCCAAGAGGTGTCACTGACTCAGAGATTCATGCCACACTAGCTGCTTGTGAAGTTCATCCAGAGTTGAGGAAGGTATTGTGAAACTCTATCATTTATAACTATTTTTCACTTTTTAGTTTTTATAGCTTGGCCAATGATCCCCCATTGCTCCAGGGATCCATAATGGTCGTTACTTAATGACTTCAGAGCATCACTGTTGAAAGCTTTGCCTGCACCCAGTACTCTCTCCAGCAATGCAATGTTGTTTTACTGTTTTGCTGTCTCATAAGTACAAATCTTTTGCCAATGTATTTAGTATATCAAGATCACCAGATTTACCCCCTTCTTCCTTAAGACTGTGATATAGAACTATTGTCCAGTTTCATGCCCTGAAACTAAAACTATGGATGAGTGGTAACAAATACAAGTAATTGAATGAAAAATCATAACAATTATCCACTGTCCTGATCACATCATTACTTAACCAAGTTACTAAGGCCACGGTCTTCACTAAATAAGGTCTAAACAGCACAAATAATGTAATTCATATACAAGAGGACATATACATTCTGAATAAAACAATAGTGTGAGGACTGTTGCTTGCTTATTTAAATTTGCCTTTTGTTTTGTATTTTGGCCTGTCTCTTAAGGTTACTGAATCGAGCCTTTTAGATGAGTATCCATGTTTCTTTACTTACCCTCATTTCCAAATCATCCTTTTGTCCTCTAAAAATATAAAATCAACTTTGAACAGCCTTCTTTGTCTGGTCATAACAGGGATGGTCATGTTATGTGATGGATGTGAACACATGGTTTGTAATGTCAGATGGGCATCTTCATGTGTTCTCTGAAGTCATTTTCACACCATAAATAATAGACCTGCACAACAATATGAGGATCTGTTGCCATTTAAACATCATTTTTGAATGTTTTGACATTTATTTCTAGACTTGTTTTGTTAAAATGTATTTTTATTTTTTCATGTGCTTTTCTAATTTGAAGATGTCATCCAGTACTAATGTTGTGGTATTTTTAAGGAAACCTTCCTTCTTTTTAAATAAATGCTTTTCTTTTGAGACCTAACTGTGTCACAGTGTTTTTGTGGCATACCTTTAATTTTAAAAATAAAGGAAACACTTCTCTCAGTAAATAGATGTAAAAAATAAAGCTCTGTTAATAGTTGCATGTACCTTAACTTAGTTCTCATCAAGTTTCGTTTTTGCCTGTTATGAAATTTTACATGATTGACCTCACCTTGTACAATTTGGAACATATTTTATCTTTTCTCCATGTATTTAGTTTTGAAATTTTGAGTTGAATTAAAGTGCACAATGATGGTTTTTTGACACAAAATATTTCACCCTCAATGGTAGTTAATGGGAGACCAAATTTAAACTCATCTATTTCTGTACAGTTTTGTAATTATCTGTTAACCCGATGTACACATAGTCATTAATATCCTACATCAGTAATATTCCTTACATTTCCCCTGAATACTGAGAGCTCATTTGAAAGCTTTGATGTCAAAATAAACACCACAGTGACTACAAGTATTGACAAGACTGAGGGAAACGCATGAGGTCCACCCTGCCTTCCTCAGGACCCACAATTCATGACGCCCAAAAACTATCCGTACATTTATCAGCATTATTTTGTGTTTGTTATATATTTTAACTACCTTTGAATGACTGTAACTGATTGCCACTGTGCCACAAGAAATTCAGTAACACCCTGTTATTTAAAACACACATTAACACATGATACTATTCTTTTGAACAACACAGCATTATCTGCCATAAGAAGTGAATTGTTCTGCAGTAGCATATGGGACATTTCATATTAACTACAGAATAATATAATGTTGATCTAATTATAGAAAGTGCAAAAAGTTTTGGCCAACCCACAAATTCCATTGTAATTGACTGTTTTACCAGCCTACTAGTTTGTATACAAATTGGACATTTCTTCAATTTTCTATATTTGTTGTGAATTTGAGTTAATGATTGTCTGCGGACTCTATAAACTAACTACTGGATGCTATACATATCTAAAGAGAGAGAACTCCACAGGAAAAAGCAGAATTTCATTTTTTTAAAAGACTATGTCATAAGCAGACAAGACCTGTAAAAAAGTTAAAGCTTAAAATCTGAAATAAAAGCATTTACATCAGAGTTTACGGAAGCTGAAGGCATTTTCTTTTCATTTGGTTTAAAAAGCATGCAAGAAATCCAAAGATCACTCTACTTACTCTTACTCTACTTTACTATACTATATGGACCAGATGGAAGGGGAGTAAAGCCAGGAGTATCAGTGTGGCAGGTTCAAATTGTTCTACCGTGGTGTGGAATAAAGAGAAATGGGTAGGGATTATCCTGAAAGATAAGTATGTCAAGAGTGTTTTGGAGGTGAAAAGAGTGTCAAAGAGAGTGTTGATTATTGAGCTGGAAATTGAAGGTGGCATGATGAAAGTTATTAGTGCATATGCCCTATAAGTTTAGTGTGTGAAGAATGAGAAATAAGATTTCTGGAGTGAGTTGGATGAAGTGGGAAGAGACTCAAGGGAGAGAGAGTGGTGATAGGAATGGATTTCAGTGGAAATCTTGTTGAATGGAGTAGATGGGATGAGGAGGTGATGGGTAGGTATGGTGTCAAGAAAGAAGGTTAGATGGTAGTGGAGTTAGCAAAAAGACTGGACATGGCTACAGTGAATGTGTATTTTAAGAAGAGGGAGGAACACAGGGTGACAACCAAGAGTAAAGGAAGACACACAATGGTGGATTATATCCTATGCAGGAGGGTCAGACTGGAGACTGCAAAGTGGTGGCAGGGGAAAGTGTAGTTAGGCAGCAAAGGATAGTGGTCTGTAGGATGATGTTGGAGATCAAGAAAAGGAGGAGAATGAGGGCACTGCCAAGGATCAAATGGTGAAAGTTGAAAAAGGAAAATAGGTAGGAGGTAAAACAGGCACTAGGTGCCAGTGAAGAGTTACCAGATAGCTTGGCAACTACAGCAGAGGTGGTAAGTGAGACAGCTAATAATGAGCTGGTGTGACATCTGGACAGAGGAAACAGGACAAAGAAAGCTGGTGGTGGGATGTGGAAGTATAAGAGAGTATACAGAGAAAGAGGTTGGTGAAGTAGAAATGGGATAGTCAGAGAGATAAAGAAAGTGGATAGAAATACAAGGATGTAAGGTGTAAGATGAAGAGAGAGGTGGCAATGTTTAAAGATAAGGCATATGATGAGTTGTATGAGAGGATTGACACTAAGGAGGGAGAAAAGGACCTGTACCGATTGGCTAGACAGAGGGACCGAGCTGGGAAAGATGTGCAGCAGGTTAGGGTAATAGAGGATAAAGATGGAAATGTACTCGCAAGCAAGGAGAGTGTGTTGAGCAGATGGAAAGAGTACTTTGAGAGGCTGATGAATGAAGAGAACGAGAGAGAGAAAAGGTTGAATGATATGGAGATAGTGAATCAGGAAGTGCAATGGATTAGCAAGGAGGAAGTAAGGACAGCTATGAAGAGGATGAAAAATGGAAGGGCCGTTGGTCCAGATGATATACCTGTGGAAACAAGGAGGTGTTTAGGAGAGATGGCAGTGGAGTTTTTTTACCAGATTGTTTAATGGAATCTTGGAAAGTGAGGGGATGCCTGAGGAGTGGAGAAGAAGTTTTCTGGTATCAGTTTTTAAGAATAAGTAAGCTTTAGTAACTACAGACGGATAAAATTGATCAGCCAGAGCATGAAGTTATGAGATAGACAAGTGGAAACTAGATTAAGATGGAAGGCGATCATTAGTGAGCAGCAGTATGGTTTTATGCCAGGAGAGAGCACCACAGATGTAATGTTTGCTCTGAGGGTGTTAATGGAGAAGAATAGAGAAAGCCAGAAGAAGTTGCTTTGTGTCTTTGTAGACCTGAAGAAAGTGCCTAGAGAGGAGATGTGGTATTGTATGAGGAGTCAGGAGTGGCAGAGAAGTATGTAAGAGGGGTATAAGATATGCACAAGGTTAGTGCGACAGTGGTGAGGTCTGCACTTGGAGTGATGGATGCTTTTACAGTTGAGGTGGGACTGCATCATGGGTCGGCTTGTGGTGTAGTGGGTCCACAGCTCATGTCAAAAAAGCCACTTTTTGAATAAATAATCGCCGCTTAGAGAGGGGGAGTGGTATGTGTGGCCGGAGTGGTTCCCGGGGTGTTGCGTGATGTGGGCGGTCTTCACTTAAGTGCACAGGTGAGGAGTCGTCCGCATCCATGATTGGCACCGAGAGCTGCTAATTGTCACATCTGATCCACGTCCCTGTAATACACAGAAGCGCGAGGCGGCTAGAGTGAGAAAAAGAAAAGGAAAAGTGAACGGAGGTTGCAGGAGAAGAAGGCAGGAAATGGGGAGAGGAAAGCCGGTGCAAGAGAGTGAGAATGAGCGAGCGCAGGCTTGCGGGCAGCTGACCAGTGAACCCTAGCGGGGTGTTTGGCCGACACCTAGGGCAGTCGGTAGTGGTCGCTCCTGCTGAGCATGTAGTTGAGGAGCAGGAGTGACCGGAAGAAGGATGGTTTGCCTGGTGCATTTCCTGAATGGGAGAAGTAGGAGAGTCGCCAGTCACCAGAAAACGAATGCACCGGACTTCCAGCCATTGTTTTCACCTCATTTTTAAAGTATTTTTTTTCTATTTAGTGGATTTTAACCTTCACCAGTTCACTTGTTTTATTGGATTATTTATTTAAAGATTTTTGTGATGCACTGCACTATTTATTTGAACACTTTGATTTTTGTTGTTTTAATAAAAGCACTTTATTCTTTTGCACCATCTCCTTGCTTTGTTGTGCCTCACTGTCTAGCTCATCGGTGACATTACCGATGATGTCAGGTTCAAGGGCTCCCAGAAACAAGATGGGGGCATGGAGCAAACCTGCATCGTCACATGGCTCTGAGCTGTTTCTTATTTGCAATGGTGATGGACAGGTTGATAAAGGAGATTAGACAGGATATCCTGTGGATTATGATGTTAGCAGATGACATTGTGATCTGTATCAAGAATAGAGAGCAGGTTGAGTAGACGCTGGAGAGGTGAAGATATGCTGTAGAAAGGAGAGGAATGTAGGTCAGTAGGAACACGAAAGAATACATATGTATGAATGAGAGGGAGGTCAGAAAAATGATGAGGTTGCAGGGAGTAGAGTTGGCAAAGGTGGAGGAGTTTAAATATTTGGGATCAACAGTACAGAATAATGGGGAGTCTGAAAGAGAGGTGAACAAGACAGCGCAGGCAAGATGGACTTGGTGGAGAAGAGTGTCAGGAGTGATTTGTGACAGACGGGTATCAGCAAGAGTGAAAGTGAAGGTCTACAAGATGGTAATGAGACCAGCTATGTTATATGGGTTGGAGACGCTGGCACTGACAAAAAGACAGGAAACAAAGCTGGAGGTGGCAGAGTTAAAGATGTTAAGATTTACATTGGGTGTGATGAGGATGGATAGGATTAGGAATGAGTACATTAGAGAGTCAACTCAGGTGGGACAGTTGGGAGACAAAGTCAGAGAGGCAAGATTGCGTTGGTTTAGACATATGCAGAGGAGAGGTGCTGGGTATATTGGGAGAAGGATGTTAGGGATGGAGCTGCCAGGCAAAAGGAAAAGAGGGAGACCTAAGAGGAAGGTTATGGATATGGTGAGAAAGGACATGCAGGTGGTGGGTGTGACAGAGGAAGATGCAGAGGACAAGAAGATATGGAAGAAGATGATCCATTGTGGCGACCTCTAACGGGAACAGCAAAAATAAGAAGATTCTCAAAAAATAATATGCAGGAGTAGTTTGGTTAAATCCACTGCATTGACCACTGAAAAATATCAGATTTGATAAATATCAGAACATGAATAGAATACAAAATTTTTACTGTATAATACAGAGCTAAATAATACTTCATGTTCTGGCTTTGGTCCTTGCATTGAACAAAATGAAATATTGGATTGATGCATTGCCAAAAAACTGTCATTCCAGCATTTTTCTCTTATTCTCTGCCTCCTTCCCATAGGAAGACAGTTCCCATTTACTCACCCAGATTAAAACATTTCACCTAAACTTTATGAAGACAATTTGGATGCAATCCGGTGAGAAAGAAATGACTTCATGGTCACCATTTATGTTCAAATTCCCACCAAAACTAATAGGAGAAAAGAACAGGAAGCTTGCACAACATTTTTCAATTAAAAAGGATTTATTATCAAAAGAAAACAATGCCAGTGAACTTAAAATGACTGCTCTCCCAATTTATATTTACTTACATTAATCAGGAACAGGGAGATGCTGTCTCTAGCTGCAGTGCTATTTTTAATTTATGATTGCATAATAGACATGTCTAGTATTAAGTGTATCCTGATGTAATCCACTTTTTGACCTATTAAATATGGATATAAGCTAATCTGCAGTTCTGGGAATTTTTGTAGCTAACCTAAAGAGGATACTGGAAATAGAATGAGTCTTGGATCTGCCTCAATATCTAATAAGAAAGATCAAGGATTTTTAAGGAACCTTCTAAAGGCCAAAAGGGACTTGATTGCTAGCATGTACAATAGATGTTCTTCTTTATGTAGTTATATTCCTCTTTTAGAGGACTGGAAACCTTTCCCAATTTTGTCCTCTGATTCTAATTCTTAACCCAGGTTTGGGTTCCCACCGTCAAGTCCTTCAGTGTCTACCTGGGAGACACTGCATGACAGGACAGCTCCTACTCCCCCTGCGTAACTCAATAGGAGAGAGCCTACTCCAGCCCCACAATAAAGTGCAAGTCTGCCGCTCGCTTCCCTGGGGCATTCTTTGGACCACCTGCTTTGTTTCTTCCTGGAGTGGTCTCTATCGATCCTGCTTCTCTTCATCCTTATCCTCCATTCCTTCATTTTTCTTTTCTCTCCTCCCAATTTTGCCCATCAATGTTCCATTTATGGAGTCAATTGGGTACAGGTGCTGTCTTCCACCTCCTCCAGGTGTGAATGAAGCACTTGATCAACCTGCTCGCATTTGCACATGAATATCCGATCAGCCAAGCACCCCAATCAACCCTGAAGTGGTCCATGCACGCTCACACATTTACTTGCACCCACTTGAAGCCTGCATGCTCTAGGACTCCTAATTATTTATTTCCAAAAATCATGGACCTCTTATCACATGGTGTGCCTAAATAAAAAGTAAAGAAAATATTCTCTTTTGAATTTTTCTATTGACTTCTTCTCCTTTCCTACCTCTGATTCTGCCTGCATTGTTTTTCTATTTGCCATCATCTAGTGAATTATTATGTAGCAGTCACCTAAAAAATAATTTAGATTAAAATTAATTTCTTTTCTCTATTGTAATTTGTAAAATACTTTAGAGTTTAATGTGTTAAGTTGGTTTTCATTTGGTATTGCTAACTTTTTCACTTTTTTGCTGTCTTATGGATTTTGGAATTTTTTTTTGTATTGTTATTGCTGCCTACCTGTTTCTGGTATATTATTTATATTTAATTTATGGTTCTTGTATCAGCTGTTGTTCACATGGCTGTTTTAAATTATTTGAGCTGTCGATGCATCATCTGAGTAAGGCGTTGGCTTTTTAAACAAAGACAAATCTGAAGTATTCCCCTAATAGTTGGCATGTATTGGAGGTGCACCAGACCACAACTGGCATTGCACTGTCAAATTAACTAGTCACTAAAAAGGCCTGTTGTCTCTCACTGATTCTTACCTTTTGCCCTGCTGTTGCCAGGTTAGGCTTTGGCACCTCACAACAATGAATTTGACTAGCAAAGGTTACAAACAGATGTGTAAATGGATAAGTGAAGAATGTGCAAGAAGCTGGAAATTACAAATCAAAATAAATGACAGGTCCAATGACCCCAAAGTAGCAAATGTGCCAAGAAAAAAGTAATTTGCTTTGTTAAACAGCTCAAAAATACACTTGGGTTTAGCTTCTCAGAAACTGAAAATTACTTATTACTGTGTGAGGCAATTTCTGCTTAAATTCCATATTGACAGATAAATTTACCTTTTATTATTTTAACTAGCAAAATACCCGCGCTTCGCAGCGGAGAAGTAGTGTGTTAAAGAAGTTATGAAAAAAAGGAAACATTTTAAAAATAACATAACATGATTGTCAATGTACAGTAATTGTTTTGTGACTGTTATGAGTGTTGCTGTCATCAAGGATTTGATTATCATGATTTCTTTCAATTAGGTTCGTATTTGGAGGATGTGTTGTGTTCAAGTTACATTCCGTGTTTGTCAACCGTTGTAAAGATAACAGGTTTCATTCATTGAAGTGTTCACTACCCAAATTGGTACTCATGAATCTAAGATGTTTAACAGGCATTCCCAGTATTAAGTTGTGGATTTGCCTGCGAATATTTAGCAGCAGCGTGTCTATGAACTTAATTTAAACTTAAGTTTTACACCTTGCTTTCCTATTGATATGTCTACAAAGGCTTGTTCAGCTTCAGAGGGTTGTTCCTTTCTTACTGCATCAATAAACAGCTCGTCTTCCTCTTTATCTGAGACATCACCCACTGCATGCACGGGTTTACCTTTCCCAGTCCTGAAAACTTTGGCGAAGTGGTTCAATTTACCACATTTTTTACACTGTCTTCCTTTAGCTGGACATTGATTTTTTCCACCGTGTGCTTTGTTTCCGCAGTAGCTGCACTTATGAATATGCTTGTATGCGTCACTCGCTTCATATTCTTTTGCTGCCTTCTCAATTGTGTAATGCATTTTTTGTTTAGCACTCTTTGGAGCTCTTGCTTGTTGTCTGCATACTGCATTCACAGTCAGTTCACGTGAGCCGCTCGAAGTACATGCATCAAAGGTTCTAAGCTGTGCTTGTGCTATCTCGTGCGATCTTGCGATGTCCACAGCTTTATTTAATGTTAGCTCAGACCCGGCACTTAAAAGTTTCTGTCGCACTTTCGCTGAGTTTGTGCCAAACACTATTCTATCCCTGACCATCTGATCTTCGTTTGCATAAGCACAGTCCTTCACCAGCAATTTTAACTCTATTACAAAGTGATCAAAAGTCTCGTTTATACCCTGCATCTTCTCATTAAACTTGTATCTCGCGAATATCGCATTCGTCTTAGGCATGACAAACGCCTCAAAACGGTCATAGTAAGTTTTCAGTACCTTGGCTTCCTCCTGGGTGAGAGTCCATGTGTTAAAAATGTCTCTTCATTTTTCCCCAGTCCACAGGAGCAGGTAGCTGCATTTCTCACTCTCGTCTTTGCCTTTTAGCGGGCCAGAAAACATCAGCTCCACTTGCTGTCTGAACTTTTTCTATTCTCCCGGCAGGTTAAGAGAATCCCAGTCAATTCGTGGCGAGGGAACTCCAACAAAATGCATGACTGTCCTCTATTCTGACACCATGTCTTGTTTTCACAAATTGTGAAAAATTAAATGATGGCGAGACTTTCTTTTAAAGTATGCAGGGGAACTTTATTTATTACAGCTCTTACATTCATGACATCCATGCTCTAAATTAACTTCTATAATAGTAACCTTGAGGTCCCTTTTTCTGGTGCCTTCCTGATGACATAGGTGCCTAAACCATGCCTGATAATAATACATTTCAATGACATATAAATATTACAGTGATCACCTCGATAGACATCTCACCACCCAAATCGCTACGTGTGAATCTAAGATGTTTAACAGGCATTCCCTGTATTAACTTATTGATTTGCCTGCGAATATTTAGCGGCAGCGTGTCTATTGGATTGCTGCTGACGGACGGCCTTATATGGGCAGGCACTCAATTACATGGGAGGCGTGGATATGGGGGACGCAACTCTGTATCACACGGCGACCGAGCTGCAGGCTATGGCCGTATATATGTACGTAAGTAGGATTCAGTTATGACCGTTACACGTAGAATTTCAAAATGAAACCTGCTTAACTTTTGTAAGTAAGCTGTAAGGAACGAGCCTGCCAAATTTCAGCCTTCTACCTACATGGGAAGTTGGAGAATTAGTGATGAGTGAGTCAGTGAGTCAGTCGGTCAGTCAGTCAGTCAGTGAGGGCTTTGCCTTTTATTAGTATAAATACTTTATCTGTACTTAGAATCTATTCATACTTGCAAGCTATTTAAGCATTTGCTGGGGTGACTTTATCTTCAAGGTTTTTTTTTTACTTGTTGTAACCCTTCTTTGGAATTAAAGTTTTTCAATGCTCAGTACTGTCAATAGTTAAATACTTTCTTTTACAAAGTTAATTTTTCCATGTTTTCCTTACAGCAATTTTACAAAGAAATTTGAACTTTATTTGTCATAATAAAAATGAGCAAATAATTTTTTTTTTTGACATTTCATTCAAAAACCTATATTGTACTGTAAGGCTGGTGTTAAGTATTTTTACATCAGCCAAAATATGGCCAAAATCATTCGACACAAGTTTTGACCAGCATGTTACAGGGGACAACCAAAACTCAATATAAGGGAAAGCCAGGACTAAATCTAGAAGTACAAACTGCAAGTCAAAGCATCTAAACAACTGGAAAACAAGTATTTGCGACCCGAGTTATCATAACAGTTTTAATCGCGCCACCCTAACGTTTTTTTGAAAGTAGACCACTAATACCAATTTGTTCTTTTTTAATTAATGATATATCATAGATGCATATTTTATTATACCTACTTAACTTTTAACGACATTTATCTAACTCTATATTTATTTTTCTAGTATCAGAATGTAGTTTAAGTTAATTTGTTTTGGTTTCAATAGATGTAATTTTCATATTTTTGATTCTTGTTTTCTTTTTTCACATCTTCGTGCCCCCCTTTTTGTTACTTCGCACCCCCCTAGGGGGGCCCGCCCCACAGTTTGAGAACCACTGTACTAAATGATTTGACTAGTCAAGTTTCAAAATATGGACATGCTCATTTGAGGATGGGAAAGATAGCGACTGTCCTTCAACATAACAACAAAAATGAAAAACCCACCACAGCTCAGTGTGCTGCACAAACAAGAATGGAGCCTGGCCAAGGAGGTAGTAAATCAGCTTCTTACTCAGATATCACATATACAATTCATCAACAGATTGGTGGATATAGTGGATATGGTTATAGCAATGATACAGATATTCAAAGCGATGTGTCAGTAGCACAGCTGTGTCTCACCTTTCCTCCTATCTCCTTACTCTGCCCTATTTACATTTTGTTTTGAGTTTTTAAGTTCACCCCAAATGCTCATGTTCCTTATTCTTCTGATTTTTCTAAGGTGGGGCCACCACCAGAAACTGAGTTCTCAAGTGGTAAAAGCAGTTGAAATGTTGTTAAATGCACAAAATACAATGAGATGCTTTCTCTTATATCCAACCAATATGCAACTTCTCAAAAGTCCCCAGTGCTATGATACTCAGTTTTTACATTTTATAAATCACTATTTTATGTGCAGTAATCACCTCAGGGAGCTATAAAACTATAGCGTTTTTAGGCCTTTTTTTTTGCTCATTTAGGTTTTTGGTTAAATGTGGAAGGTATTTTTGGCTAGAAGAAGCATAGCACTTCACCAGTATCTCCATGTATTCAGATGCTGACCCATTGACTATTCTGTAGGCAAGCATCAGGGATTTGAGCTTAATGTGTGCTCCTACAGGGAGCCAACGTAGAAACCTGAAGAGAGGAGTGACATGTGCCCGTCTCAGCTGGTTAAGTACAAGACTCACCTCTGCATTCTGGACTATCTGCACCGGCTTGAAAGCACATCCGAGTGCTCCTGTTTCAGTAGTTTAGATGTGACAAAACCAAAACCTGGATCAGAAGTAGTGCTGCACATACTGTCAGATAAGGTCTGATCTTACAGATGTGGTACAGCACAAACCTGCATGAACAAGAAACCACCCCAAGGTTATGAACTGACCAAGAGGGTGTTAGTGACAGTAAGCCAAGCTGTACAAAGATGGGGAGTTGAACAGACTGGTTGGCCAGGATCACAAGAAGCTCAGTTTTTGATAGGTTGAGCTGTAGGTGGTGGTAATTCATCCAGGTTCAGGTATCAGAAAGACATGCAGAGACTCTAGCTGATACCGTATTGGACTTAAAGGGAAATGACAGGTACATCTGTGTAACATCGGCATAGCACCAATACGAGAACTCATGCAATTGGATGATGGAGCCCAGTCAAGGTAGTGTACAGAGAGAAGAATAGAGGACCCAGCACCAATTCTTGGGGAATACCAATGCATGACTGGTGTGCCTTTGACAACTCCCCTTGCCGGGACAAACTTTAGAATCTGCCCAAGATGTAGGACTCAAACCATCTTAGATCAGTCCCAGTGATGCCAAGGTCAGAGAGAGTGGCATGAAGGATGTCATGGTTGACTGTGTCAAAGGCTGAAGAGAGATCTAGCAGAATCAGGACTGATGACATATTGGTAGCTCTAGCAAGGCATAGCTGGTCGATTACAGTTAGTACAGCCGTCTCAGTCAAGTGGTTCCTCTTGAAGCCAGACTGGTTGGTATCAAGCAATTCATTCTGTACAAGAAAGGAAGAGATCTGGTTAGAAACAGCATATTCAAGTGTTTTGGAAAGAAAGGACAAGAGAAAGACAGCCCTGTAGTTGTTAACTTGGGATTGACTGAGTGTTGCTTCTTTGAGAAGTGGGATTGTCAGAGCATGCTTGAAGATCTTTGAGAATGTTCCTGAGCTAAGTGAGATGTTAATAATGTGTGTAATTGCAGGAATGAGTGAGGGGGAGATGGCCTGAAGGAGATGTGAGGGAATAGGAATGGGTGGAAAGGTGGTGGAATGATTAGAGAGGAGGTTGGAATCATCAGTGGCAGACAGTGGAGAGAATTTGGAGAATGTTGGATGTTGCTTGGAAGGATGCATAATGGGTGGCAGCGAGGGTGAAAACTGACTGCTGATGGCAGCCACCCTATCTTGGAAAAGGGTGGCAAAGTTATCAACAGACAAGGAGGTTGGGGAGGAGGTGGAGGAGGGTTAAGAAAGGAAGTGAAAGCTGAGAAGAGAGCGCATGTGCTGTTAATTCTAGTCTGGTAGAACGTTACCTTAGCATTGGTGGTGGTAGAAGGAAAGGATGCAAAAGTGGACTGATACTTAGCCAGGTCTTTCTGAGCTTTGGACTTCCTTTATTTCCTCTCAGCTGTCCTAAATACAACTAAGTGTATTTTAATGTGCAATTTTGATACACCAGTATGATGTGCTTAAATATGCTTAAGTACACTTGTTTATTATTTCTGTACTTTCATAAATGTACTTTGTTTCCACTTGGAGCATATTTGAATCCACCTTTCAGATACTTGTTAATACAGTTATAATATATAGGGAATACATTTATATTTTAATCAAAATGCAAGGATAATACATTGATACATATTTGTGATATTTTTCAAATTTATTTACAGCTCAGAAATACCACACTTTTGATATATTATGGAAGCACACTTAGTGTACCTAAATTAAGTTTACTTCAGTATACATTTTTCATGGGGCTCTGCAAATAAGTGTAAGTAAGTGCAGCAAAGTGCTCTGCAGTTTATGCTTGGTACATAAGGTCCAAATAACAATCAAAACAGTTGCTCTGTCATAATGTTTTATTGGGATTGGAATTACAGTTCAAGTACTGCGACAAACACTTGTGTCCAAATGGACCTCTATGGAAAGTTGTCACAAAAACACTGAAGGATATCCACATTACTGCAAAAAATTATTTGTTCACACAACTCAATTCAGTTAACTTATCTTGTTGCTTGTCTCAACAAGAATTGTAAAGTTTCTGCAACTTGCTATAATTTTTTTAAATAAGTAGACATCACATTGACTCAACTATATAATTCTAGTAATTTGGGCTTCATAATCATTGTTTTAAAAACATGTTGGTTTAGGCATTTTTTATGTTTTCCCAGGATATGAACAAGTCACTTTAACTCAGTTATTTTTCTTAACCTTCAGCTTTAACTTTAGCAAACAGAATAAAGTATGTATTTCCAATATGCCCTAAATAAACAATCCAAACTACTTTAATAAATTAAATATAAAATGAGATAACTTTGGTTTGGTTTAATTGAACAAGTGTTATATTTAAAACAAGTACAATGTACAACATTAAAAAAATATTCAGGACCCATTAGCCTTATTAATAAAGTGAAGCATCCCTGTAAACTGGCTTTGACACATTAGATGTCCACATTCTAAAACATGATGTTTCCACCATGCAAAATCTGCAATTAGAATAAAGTTTGACTTATTTCAAAAGAACTTAAACCTTTCCAATATTTGTGTTAGTTGTAAACATAAAGCTCAAGTTATGGTCCCTCCAGCTAAAGAAAACAGATTACAATCATATTACTTTTATTATTTACCACCTTAGAAATAGTGTTCAAACAAAAAACCCAGCTTCTTGTGCTAAAACAAATTTGTTAAATATGTATACAAAAACAAATACAACTAAAACTTCTGTTTTATTATGTGTATACTAACAAAAATCAGTATACCTCAAACTTTGGGAAAAATAATTGTAAACAATTTCCATAAAACAGTTATTGTTACCAATCTCAACTGAAGTGTTAAATATTTCACCTCACTTGCTATACGTAAATAAAATGTTTTACAAAATAAAATGTCTCAGGGAAATTCAAATCCATCTGATCACCAGACTCTCAACTCAATTTCACTAACGCAGTAACTTCTTGAGTGTGTTGACTCAAGCAGAGGAAGAATGAATCCCAATGCCCATGAACAGATTCTGAATCACCTCAAAGGTGAATGACTACATAAAATTATTAAACAGTTAAGGGTGCATAAAGAAACTGCTAATGATTTGAGTGATTTATATAGCCCATCATGTGAAATCTAACAGCTTGAAATACAACTTTCAATTACACCAAGAAGCCAGTCATGCCTCCAGCCATCCCTTCTAACAAAAATTATTTTATTAAACTAAATTAGGGGGCTTCACCCTGCTGGCTTCACCCACCACCCAATCCCCAACACCCCCTGCTTCGCGCATATGTATATTTCACTTACATCAAACAACAAAACTTTTAATTCTCGCAGGATAGGCCTCTTCATTGGGAAGAAACACTACTTTTCCCTTATAGCAACACGAATTAGACAATCTACAAGTCTCCAACTTAAAGTTTAAAGTCAAACAATATCTATATACTTCTGTCATATCATCTATGTCTATATATTTTATCTATTTTTGCTTTTACCTTTTCATCAATATCGCATTGAATTTTGATTCCGTGTTTGGAATTACATTGTGACAACGCAACGTATAACTGCCTGTGAGTGAATAACATCGTTTCTTTCTCTCTACAAGAAATGTGTCTGACAACAGCATCACACAAATGAGAAATGATTGAACCGTGTGCATGATTATGTGGGCAGGACTATTTCAAATCTCTTTGCATAAGCGGGGCTTAAAATTTTCTCTCGTGGGATTTCACTGTCACCAAACAACGAATCTTTTAATTCTCGCAGATACGCCTTTTCATTGGGAAGAAACGCTACGGTTTTTTTCCCTGATGGCAACACGAATTAGACGATCTACAAGTCTCTGACTTAAAGTTTAAATCCGAACAATATATTTGATCTCTTTTCGCTGTTCTGTTATTTCTTCTACTTCTTCTTTCGGCTGCTCCCAATTTCCGTTTGTTTGCGCTAATGCGATCTTTACTATCCTTTTTTTGAGACTTTTGAATTATCTCTAACCTGTTCTGCATGTGTACCGCACCGACATTTTTTAATTCTTTATAACGTTCTATTTTGTCATCTACTTTGTCTTTTATTTCCAGCCCCGGGCGTGGTTAAATCTCTTGGCACAAAGACTTGTCTTGCGGTCGTGTAAGTGTCTCTCCAAGACAATCACATTACGTCTCCTTCCAAGATTTTTTTTATAATAGAAAGAAATAAAAATATGTACACTAAACAAAGCTCACATCCTTGTCAAGGTTCTGGAACAGAGCAGTCATATCCCTTCATAACAGGTTGATTTGTACAACTGCAGGAGTTTTATTAGATGCCAGTCAAGAATGGTGTAAAAAAGAGTTGCTGAGGTTTATTGACATCAGCATGGTGAATTCCACGACAATCTGTGATGCATCAGAATACAACATATTCATTGTATACTATGGAACTGTACAGTACATTGAATTGTATAAGCAGACCACATTAAGCTACAAACAGGTAAAAAAAAAACTGTCTTTCTGTGAAAAGAGCTGGCCATCTAGCGGTTCATGTGCTAGTGGGTTCAACATAAGCAAGATGTGCAGTGGTACACCATTCATTTCAACTAGTATCTTAAAATAAAAACAGTTAGGCAAAAAATGTCATCAAGAAATAATTTAACCCTTAGCTGGTAGGTGGTTATTATTACAGGCATGTACTGGTTGGGATGTTTTGTGTTTTTGTTTCTTTTTTATTAAATTGCTATCACACTTATTATTTGAAATTTTGACTGTTTTTTTCTATTAATAGAAAATAAATAAAAATGTAATAAAAAAAAAGAAAGCATTTAGCATTAAAATCTGCCATTCACTGGTAGACATCAAGAGTTAACATGGGTAAATAATAATGTGCTTTAGCAACTTAGGACTAATCGATAAACGCATATCACGGCACTCAATGCTGCAGAAAAACGTTATGACAGATATAATATAAGGTGAACAGAATTTTTTGGGCCAATCCGGGGACATGGGGGGGGGGGGGTTCGGGGGGCTAGAGGAGCATAGAATCTACATACAGATCACGAGTAGGGACTCTAAACACTACTGAGTACAAAGCGAAAGCTTATCACGTGATTTCTCACCAAAGTTGCAGGATGTGGTAAAGCATGACCTCCGTGAAAACACCGTGCACGCACGGTGAGTTCAAATTATCGTGGTGATGAGATACATTCAAAAAAGTGAACCAGCTGAAACCGGGGATGAAATCTTCAACCGAGGACAAAACGGGGACATGTTTCTGAGTGGAGACAGTTGTCCGAAAAAGGGGACTGTCCCCGGAAAACAGGAACGGATGGTCACCTTAATAATATTAATCTTTCCTAGATTTTTCAATGAGACATTATTTCAAACAGTTCTGATAAACTATATTGTAAGTAAAATTATATAATAATACTAGCAAAATACCCCCGCTTTACAGCAGCGAAGTACTGCCTTAAAATTTTTATTAAGAAGAAAAGTAAACCTTTTTAAACTGAGGGAAAATATACCAATAATTATTTGTTAAGGATTTCTTTGTATGCCACGTTGTCAGTTTGGCCCTCCGGTTGTAATATGACCAAGCTGTACGCTGAGCTTACTCTTGAGCATGCAACATACAGTTGGCCATGTGAAAAGCAATCTTGCCTCAAATTTCACAGCTTGGATTGCTGCTGTCATAATCAGTTTGAGTTTCATGGTTTGTTTCAATCACGTTAGTATTTGCTGGACTTGTTATGTTGAAGTGACAATCGGCATCTGTCAAGCATTGTAAGGATACAACCAGTTTCATTGATAACTTCACATCCAGCTTTTGAGAGTTTAAACATTCATAAACATCAAAGTGTCCACTATTCAAATCGTCACCTGTGAATCTAAGATGTTTAAGAGGCATTGGCGGTTGTCCAAAGGTGTAAAATATTTGGCCATTTCGGTACACTTGAAAGCGACAACCGAACAATTCAGCGGCAGCCATCAACTCACATGCAGAACCATACGTGAAGGGCTTAAGCATTTCATTCTATAGTGCTCCTGTGTAGTATAATTATCACCTGTACCGTCATCAGTCCACACCTTGAACGTGTCCCAGTCATTCAATACATAAGACACAATGTTCCTCCGGATATCAAGAGTGAGCCTGATATGGCCGTGCAATATGTAACACAGTGAATGGAAAAGGCAGGCGCCATCTCCGGGCATGGAAACCACTTGGTAAGTGACAGTTCTTTCATCGATGATGATCACCTCGATAGACATGTTAATGGGAGTACGTTTGGAACAATAAAGGAAATGGGTACCTGAACAATGTAAACTAAGTCTAAAATACCTATACAATAACTATCATCGTAATAAACAAACAATAAAACAGCGGAGAAGCCGTGGCTTAAATAAAAAGGCTGCGGTTATCAGCAGGGAGACATGAATACCGTGGCGAAGCAAGGAAGGGAATGAAGAGACCGGAGCGACGGACAGCCTTATATAGGCAGACAGCCAACAACATGGGAGGCGTTGGGATGGGGGACCCAACGCCGCCTCACACGGTGACCGAGCTGCAGGTTATGGACGTATATATGTACGTAAGTAGGATTCAGTTAGCGTTGGGAACCCGCGTACCAAATTTCTTGAAGATGGGCCCATAGGTAACAAAGACCGTTTGAAAGTTCAATATGTCGGCCGACAGTGGCATCATACCATTGAAATAAGTACGTACATCAGTTTCGGTTAGTGCAGGGAAGCCGCCTACCAAATTTCGTGAAGATGGGGCCATAAGATGATTCCTTAAGATGACGAATACTCCTCACTGTAACCATTCTTTCCAACCAAATCCCACTATCACATCTGTGTAATGAATATGTGCCAAAATACATCAAACCAGACCAGACCTTGTCTAGTTTTCTACTTATTCATTTTTGTTGAATTAAAAAAAATAAACAGTTGCAATTACTTTCACAACACTAGATACCACAGAGAACCTCCCTATATCTGCTTATTGAGTGTAAAGGTAAAGGCTTGTAGGATGGTTTATGCAAAGCAGTATACAATATGGAGGAGGAAATGGAAAGAGAAAAAAAAAGGTAGGAGAGAACTGAAGATGGTTATCAAACTCCTTGTCTCTTAAAGAATGGTCTCTGTTTGAAGTAAAATACAAGAAAAAGAAAGAAAAGTTGAACCATATTGATTGGAATGGCCAAAACCTTGAATCATTTACCATACCTCCAAGTGCAGTGACACTGTGATGAACCCCAGATAGAAAACAGATGGATCACCCAATGGTTCAAAAAGACTCATTGTGAAAGTTTGAAGTACAGAAGGACCAACAATGAGGAATGTGGAGTTGGTTAATTTTTTGTGGTTGACCTTGCTCTTTTTAGAGTTATTAAAGTTAAATCTTGGTGAGAAATGCATTAGTATTTCACTTCTGATGTTTTCATTCTGTTATGATGTGGAAAGTATTTTTTGTCTTTCATGAGTACCTCCTTTTGGGTGGTGCACCACAATTAATACAGTAGGGTAATATCATTGAAGAAAGAAACTAGCATAGCAATAGACAACTTTACAGTGAGGTTTTTAGGCATATCGCCCAGCACTTGATTAAGCAAGTATAACAAATAAGTGCTAATGATCAATGACATAATTTGAACGTTGAACCAAAGAGAAACAACTGTGTAGATTGAATGAAACTGATCAAGTGACAACCATACCAAAAAGGCAAGGTTGTAATAAATGTTGCATTTTAATTTGCCGATTTTACACCATGACAAAAATGAGAATTGTGACAAGACACAAATGAACATCCTGCATCATTAAAGTTTCACTCGGGTAGACGGCAGTTTTCAGATATGCTGGCCAAACTCTTCTGCAGAAGCAAAAACAAATGGGCAAAGGTGAAGACCAGAAACACAGAGATTGGCCACAGAAACTGAGAGCTGCAAATGAGAAATACATAAAGCTTATTTCACTTCACAATCAGGACATATCAAACACTGTTTTCAACACAGATTGAATAAATCTTATCAGAACTGATCTTCATAGAAGAGGTGTGACCAAAAAGCCATTTCTCTGAGGTGGAAATAAAGAAAAATGACTCACCTATGCACAAAAACACAATAACTTGAGTACGAAAAAATAGCAGCAGGTACTCTGGACTGATGGGTCAAAATTTTACTTTTTTGCATCTAACAGAAAGCGGTATGTCTGCCAAAAGGCTGGATAATGACAAATGAATGAAAGTCTGGAGGCAACAATGAACCACCATGATTTCATCAAAATTGATGGCACATTTACTGCTGAGAAGTATGAGCAGATAGTCAAGCAATCCCACTTTTTATTCTGCAGCATAAGAATGACCCCAAACACATGGCCCAATGACATGAAAAGAGGAGCAGGGAATCCTGCAACAGATGGTATGGTCTCTACAGAGCCCTGATGTCCATATCATTGAGCCCATCAGGGATTACTGGCAGAGACAGAAGCAAGTAAGACAGAGTCTGCAGTGGAACTCTGGCAAGTTCTCCAAGAGGCTTGGAACCTTCAGAAACTGCATGCAAAGTGTACCTAAGAGAATTGCTACTGTTTTCAGAGGCTGATCACATACAGTAATGTACCTTCCCTGCAAACAGGGAACAGGCATACATAAAATCAGCAATAGACTGAACATTGCTAACCTCAGTTCAAGAAATGTATATATTAAAACAAATGAAATGAAAGTATTTATACCTGCATGTAAGTAAATGCATACCCAGATCTTTGTAGACACGGAACACACATGAAATGCATGAATTCCAAACGATATACTGTAGTGATTTATTCTATACAACTCCAGGCACAACACACGCAGATAAGGAGCCTTGACTTGAGCTGGGAGAACTTTTTACCTGTGAGTTGAGCTCCGTCAATGCGGGCTGCTTGCTGCTTGACACATTTACAAAACAAAAGATGCTGATGGTAGAGGTGCAAAGGGATTTAATGTGGGCTGGGATTATTAGTTTTTTCTTAGGCTTCAGGAATTCTAGTGTTAAAATGCCAACATGAGAAGAACTCTGTCTAGACTTAATATTTGCTGTTATATACTATTTGAAATTGGAAAATATCAAATTCTCACTTAGAGGAGCTGTTCAAAACTTTTTTAACCCTGGCAGGAACTAATCAATAACATTTTAGAATAAGCATTTATGTTGGGGAAAAGGATTATCTCCCTCTTTTTTCTACTCTTAAAGTTTTGCTCTGGCTGTTGGCCTTCCTATTTCTCATGAGTGGGGGCTGATTTGAATTTATTAACTTGCTTATATGGAATGTTACTTGCTTTTAATACATTCAATAAAATGTAAAAAAAGAAAAAAGACTTAATATTTAATAATCAACGTAAAATTCAGGAGAAACAATAATTGAACTGTCTTGATTTAGTGATCAAAAATATTTTAAATTTTAGGTACAGACACAACTTAAACTTAAAGGAATGTTACATATAATACAGGATACCTTAATTCCAAATTTTAGAAGCAGGTATAAATATAAAGCTCCTTGGTGGAGGAGTATAGAATTAAGGAAGAAACAACTGAAGAAAGAAAGCAGCTGTATAACCTGATCAAGTCAAATAACTCTTGTGTTATCCACGAGGATTATGAGAACTGCTAGAATTAAGAAAGCCTGACATAAAATCATCAAGACAACATAGTATTCATCTAAGAAGTCTCTGGGAAGTAATGACTATATATATGACCCCTCTATGTGTATTTTTCAAAAATCATTGCATACTGGGGAAACTCCTTAAGCCAAACATTAACAGGCATTTCCCAATTTTATTAATAAGAAAAAAGATTATCTAGTAACTATAGACTAGTTATTTAGACAAATATATCAGGAAACTTAATGGAAGCAATTTTAAAGACAAGATTGAGTAAAACATATGATGTAGGAGCCTATTATCACAACAACAACATTTATTTATATAGCATGTTTTCATACAAATGATGTAGCTCAAAGTGCTTTACAATATATAAAAAATATAAAAATAAGATTAGGCAATATTAAGTAAAAATAAGGTTCAATAGTCAGGAGGATAGAAAAAACAAAAAAATCTGCAGGGATTCTGAGGCACCGAGACCTGTCCAGCACCCACTTAGCCAGAAGATAACATGGGTTTAGATGGGTAAAATTAAATTACACTAATATGCTAATCTTACATGAAGGAAGAATCAAAAGTCTTTCATAAAAGTGGCACATGATATTATATGTAATTTTTTAAAAATGTTGGATAAGAGTAGAGTGATCAAACTAAAAGAAGTGTGTCACAAACATAGAAGGCAGTGGGTTATGGTGAGAAGAATGCACTTGGACTAATGTGATGCTTAAATGTTGGGTACCTCAGGGATCGGTGCTGGGACAAGTTAAGTTTATACTAAAATAGGTGGCCTGGCAGACCCTGGATATAATTCAGACCTGAGCGGATTATTTGAGAGATAAAGTTTAAAGTAAATGCATATAAACATTCAAACATATGAAAGTAAAACTATTAGATATAATTATACAGTGTCACGCATGCGCGAGTAGGAGACCGCGGACTGATCCGAAACCACTTCGAAGGACGTTTGCCGGTAGGGAATGGCGGGGTACTAACCTTTCTGCTCTTTCTTCTAGGAAAAAGGATGCTCCGCCATCGTAACCTGACCGCACTACGTCCACTTCCGCCCTTCCTCCGCCATCTTCCCTGACGTCAGCAGTCCCGTCATCCCTCACGCCTCCTTCCCAGCATTCCTCCTCCTGTATAAAATGGCCGCCGGCACCTGTGAAGGCGTCACGCATTTTGAATGACTTTTGCTTTATGTATTTTGACTGCATAACCTACAAATTTTGTTTACAGTATACGGGGCCAAAACCCCAACCCTTTATGCTGTGTTTGTCCTTCTTTTTACAGTGGCGTAGTCGGCAGGATACTGCATAGAAGAAAGAAGAAAATGTCTGAAAGGCAGGACCTCAATACCGTGCTGCAGGGCATGAACGCCCAAATCCAGTCCCTGCAGCAAGCACAGGCCACTACTACCCGGGAACTGGAGGCCGCGAAGGCAAAACTCGCAGAAGCCGAGAGGGTAAGGGCCGACCCGCCTCGTCCTAAACCTCCGTCCCTGGTCCCGATGACGGAGGCGGACGACATTGAATCATGCTTGGGGATCTTTGAAAGGACGGCCACCCGGAACGAGTGGCAGCGGTCCGAGTGGGCGTCCATTCTGGCGCCCTACCTGAAGGGGCCCGCGCAGCGAGCCTATTATGACCTCCCTGAGGAGGAAGCCGCGGACTATAAGCTCCTGAAACAGGAGATCCTGGCCCGCTACGGCATCACGCCGAGCCAGCAGGCAAGTGAATGGCGGAGCTGGCAGTTTGACCCCGAGAAGCCGGCCCGAGCACAGGCTTTCGAGTTCTGGGGTAAGATGGGGAGGTGGCTACGGCCCGAGGGTCCCCAAGCCCGGAAGGTCGTGGAGCAGGTGGCCTGCTACCGACCTGTCCTCTGAACACCCCCATGGAGCCGATGGACTGCACCTGGGCCTCTGCGGAAAGGTACTGTACTCCGCCGCATCCCTTGGCGAGTCCGAACACGGGAGTGGTGTTGGTAAACGGGCACTCAGTGGTGGCTCTTTTTGACTCCGGCAGCAACATAACAATTGTCGCTCGCCGCTATGTCTTACCGCGACAGTGGCTAAGCAAACATTTACGGGTCACTTGTGTTCACGGAGAGACCAGGTCTTACCGTTCCGCCGAGTGTTATCTTTCCTGGAGGGGGGAGTTGTCCAAACTGTTGGTTGCGGTGTTGCCCGAACCCCCCTTTCCGGTAATCCTGGGACAAGACTGGTCACAAAGGAAAAGCGGTAAGACACGCACCGCTCCTGGGGCCTCACTGGGTCTGCTTATGGAGGGACAAGGCACCCTTCCCGCGGTCTCCACGCCATGCACTGAGGCAGGCCACAATGGCGCAGGCACAATGGGGGAGGTGTCTCAGGCGACGGACTCTGAGCCGGAACCTCCCTCCGGCGAAGGGACGAGCCAGGGAACACCACCGCCCAACACTTCTCTAGATCCCCTGAGCAACATGGAACACGTTTCGCTCCACGCCCGCCTCATTTAAAAGAGAGCAGTGGAATGACGATTCCCTGCGGTTTGCCAGAAATGCGATTGTTCTTCCAGGCAGCTCACAAGCTGATGGTTCCATGCCACGCGAACCCTTCTTTGTATTGGAGAATAATCTGCTGTATCGGGTGGCAACTCACGAGGGCGAGGTGCGGAAATTGCTGCTAGTGCCGCGTACCTTCCGGCGGGAGGTATGCGAACTAGCTCACGCCCACCTCCTAGGCGCCCACCTCGGGGCCGAAAAAACATTGGAGAGAATCAAGCTCCGCTTTTACTGGCCCGGGATCAACGAGGAGGTCCGGCGTTTCTGTCAATCCTGTCCAGACTGCCAGATTCGCCAGATTCCTAGGAGGGACCGTGCTCCTCTCGTCCCGATACCCCTGATAGATGTACCCTTTGACCGGATAGGGGTCGACTTAGTAGGGCCCCTGGAACCCTCGAACCGTGGCCACAAGTATATATTGGTTATGGTTGATTATGCAACCCGGTACCCAGAGGCGGTTCCCCTGCGCTCCGCTACCACCAAAAACATCGCACGGGAACTGGTCAACCTTTTTTCGAGAGTGGGTATCCCTAAAGAAGTCCTCACGGACCAGGGCACTCCCTTCACTTCAGATACGTTCAGGGAAGTTGCCAAGTTACTGAGAATAAAGCACCTAAAGACGTCTATCTACCACCCCCAAACGGACGGTCTGGTAGAACGCTTTAA
This sequence comes from Polypterus bichir lapradei, assembly GCA_026402145.1. Lineage (NCBI taxonomy): Eukaryota > Metazoa > Chordata > Cladistia > Polypteriformes > Polypteridae > Polypterus > Polypterus bichir. Next base: position 40,610,789 of record JANRMT010062837.1, on the reverse strand, counting down.
TCAGACGCTTAAACAGATGCTTCGCAAGGTAGTCAGCGCTGATGGCAGGAATTGGGACCAGCTCCTGCCCCTTGTGCTTTTTGCCTACCGGGAGGTACCCCAGGCCTCTACGGGCTTCTCCCCTTTTGAGTTATTATATGGGCGACAGCCCCGGGGACTTTTGGACATTCTAAAAGAAGGCTGGGAGGCTGAGGCCCTTCCCTCCTCCAATATATTGGAGTATGTAGCGCAACTGCGCGACAGACTCACTAAAATCAGGCCACTCCTCAAAGACCACGTGACTCGTGCACAGGCAGCACAGGCTCGGTGTTACAACCGCAACTCTGTCCTCCGGGAGTTCCACCCGGGGGACCGAGTGATGGTACTCGTTCCCACCTCCCACTCCAAGCTGCTAGCTCACTGGCAGGGGCCATACGAGGTTAAGGAGAGAAAGGGGCTCGTCGACTATTTAGTTAAACAACCAAATCGTCGACCGAGCGAGAGGATCTATCACGTGAACTTGTTAAAACCTTGGAAGGACAGGGAGGAGACTCCCGATACTCATAGATCCCTCTCCCTATTCGCTAGCACGACTGCCCTTAACCTCGGCGACGAGCTAACACCCGTACAGCGGCGAGAGATAACCCAAGCTATCTACGCCATCCCCGAAGTGGTGAGCGAGTCGCCAGGCCGGACCTCGCTGATTGCCCACGATATAGTCACGGAACCCGGAGTAGTCGTCCGGGAGAGGCCCTACAGACTCCCGGAGGCAAAACGCGCCGAAGTGGAACTGGAGGTACAACGAATGCTGGACTTGGACATTATCGAGGAAAGTCACAGTCCCTGGTCCAGCCCGATTGTCCTCATTCCCAAGCCGGACGGCTCCTGGAGATTCTGCAATGACTTTAGACGTCTAAACCAGGTCTCCAAGTTCGATGCCTACCCGATGCCCTGCATTGACGACCTGCTCGAGCGGCTGGGTGCGGCTCGGTATCTGACTACTCTTGATATGACAAAAGGGTACTGGCAAATTCCCTTAACGGCATCTGCCAAAGAGAAAACCGCCTTTAGCACCCCTAGTGGACATTGGCAATACAAGGTCCTCCCATTTGGGCTGCACGGGGCCCCGGCGACCTTTCAACGTCTGGTGGATAGAGTGCTGAAGCCCCACCAGTCCTATAGTGCCGCCTACCTGGATGACGTCGTCATCTATTCCGGCACCTGGGAGGAGCATCTATTGCAGCTCTCTGCTGTCCTCGCGACACTGGCTAAAGCCAGCCTCCGTATTAACCCCCGTAAGTGTTTCTTTGGCTTAAAGGAGGCCAAGTATTTAGGCTATCTTGTGGGGCGAGGACAGGTGAGACCCCAATGTTCCAAAGTCAAAGACATCTTGGAATGGCCCCGTCCGAATACCAAGAGACAGGTGCAGGCTTTCTTGGGGCTGGCGGGGTACTACCGCCGGTTCGTACCCCGTTTCTCCGAGAGGGCAGCACCCTTGACTAGCTTAACAAAGAAGGGGGCTCCCCTGCACGTGGTATGGAACGACAAGGCAGAACACGCATTCAGTGACCTGAAACAGGCCCTTACTTCGGCACCTGTATTACGGACCCCTGATTTTGGGCTACCCTTTATTCTCCAGACCGACGCTTCGGACACAGGCCTGGGCACCGTGTTGAGCCAAAGCGTTGATGGTGTCGAACACCCCGTGATGTACTTAAGCCGGAAACTGTTGGACCGAGAGGCCAGGTACGCGGCGGTGGAGAGGGAAGCCCTGGCCATTAAGTGGGCCGTGACTTATCTCCGCTACTACCTGTTGGGTCGCGAATTCACTCTGATGACTGATCACGCTGCACTTCAGTGGATGTCCCTCCACAAAGAGTCGAATCCGCGAGTCACTAGGTGGTTCCTGGACTTGCAGCCCTATAAGTTCACGGTCACTTATCACCGCGGCGGCCTTCAGGCCAACGCCGATGCCCTCTCTCGCGTCCACGACCTCTCGGCTAGGTCCGCCCGACCAGACGGTCTTGGGCTGAGGGGGGGGTCATGTCACGCATGCGCGAGAAGGAGACCGCGGACTGATCCGAAACCACTTCGAAGGACGTTTGCCGGTAGGGAATGGCGGGGTACTAACCTTTCTGCTCTTTCTTCTAGGAAAAAGGATGCTCCGCCATCGTAACCTGAACGCACTACGTCCACTTCCGCCCTTCCTCCGCCATCTTCCCTGACATCAGCAGTCCCGTCATCCCTCACGCCTCCTTCCCAGCATTCCTTCTCCTGTATAAAATGGCCGCCAGCGCCTGTGAAGGCGTCGCGCATTTTGAATGACTTTTGCTTTATGTATTTTGACTGCATAACCTACAAATTTTGTTTACAGTATACGGGGCCAAAACCCCAACCCTTTATGCTGTGTTTGTCCTTCTTTTTACAACAGTTATAGGGCCTTAATTATTGAAAGTGAACCATTATGAAAAAAAAATTAAGATTCTCAGTGAACTCATCACTGTCCATATCTAAACAGTGTACACAAGCAATTAAGGATACCATTAAGATATTGAATTACATAGAACTCCAAATACAAGTCACCGGGGAAAAGTGTCACAGCTGTACAATGATTTTGAGCTGTCTACTGGAATATTGTGGTCTCTGTTGCAAAGAATATATGAAATCAGAACAGAAGGTCCGAAGAGCAGCAATCACAATTATTCGGGGACTGCCGAGAATGGGCTATGGATTTGAACATTTACAGTTTAAAGAAAGAGTAAGGGTAAGATGAAGAGAATTAGTAAAGTGGATATCATCTGCTTATTTAAAAGACTGTTAAAAATCATTAAATTATTAAACTATTGCTGTTTGTATTACTCAGCTGCCTAAAATAAAGGAAGTTAAATTAAAAATCCTGGAAATTTCTAAGGGAAAGATAAAAAGTAAGAAGACAGAGAAACATTTATAGTACACATTCTTTTGTAACAGGAGCCACAACAACACTTGCTAATATATCATCAACAATAAAATCATATCTGGAAAATGTAATGCTACCTGACAGGGCTCTTGACAATCTAAAAATTATATTTACTTTATTTTTCGCAAATTCACCTACATAGGTAAAACAAGGAAATGGCTTGCAGATTGTTAAAGGGAACGTGTTTGAGACATTAAGACCGAAGATCTCACAAAGCATATTGTAGAACATTTCACACTCCAGTGACTGTGATAGTATTCTTTCACAGGCCTTCAAGGGCAACTTTCAAAGAAAAACAGTGAAGCTAAGATCATTCTTTGTCTCAGATTACACAAATGTTCCAACACTACATGACAGACTTTAGAGTTTCCTTCATCTTCTTTTTAGGCTCCTATGGTCTTTCACTCCATTAATCTCCTCTGCTTTATTCCGTTCTTTCTCACTTATATATGTAACCTGGTGCTTAATTATCAAACACACACCTGATGAAGGTTATACAGCCAAATGCTGTGTTTCTGTCCTATTGTCATTATCGTGCTGAAAGAGGCCACTGCCATCAGGAAATGCCATTGTCATGAAGCAATCTTTAGGTAAGTGCTACGCGTCAAAGTAATATCCACATAAATGTCAGGATCCAAGGTTTTCCCAGAAGGGCATTGCTCAAAGCTTCACATTGCCTCTACCAGTTTGCCTTCTCCCCATAGTGCATCCTGCTGCCATCTCTTCTCCAGGTAAATGATGCAACTGACCCAGCCGTTCACACGATCTAAAAGAAAGTGTAATTCCTCAGTCCAGGCCGCCTTCTTCTATTGCTCTGTGGTCCAGTTCTGACACTCACACGCCCATTATAGGCACTACACTACACCAGTCAGTGGTTTTAATAATGTGGCTGATCTGTGTATATGTAATTAATGATGTATACCTGTACCTGTTGTGTCGCTCAGGAATTAATATTTTGTGCTCATCTGTAACATTATATACAGGACTCTATCCTGTCAGTAGCATATTCGTGTACACCACTTGCTGATCAACCACACACGCCTGCATATACATCTTCTGTATACAGTGGGATTTTTTATGATTTGTGGAATTGCCTGAAGCTCAGTATAAACACAGCTTCCGCAGAAGTCTCATACTGTATATCAAACTAAACTATAACATTGTATCTTTAATATAAGACAGTATACAGGAAACCTACTGCACCTAACAAATCTCACTGGCATTGACAATATTTTATTATTCAAAAAATTGAACATAATACTTTATTATCACCGCCATTCTTTGGTGTAAATTGTCAATTTATTTGGGCCACTAATGTAAGCAGTTTCATATTATGTAATGTACAGGTATGAAGGGGACTGTTTTATATATAGCACAGTTGTCTCACAAATCTGTAGTCCTAGGCTTAAATGCCAGCCTGGACACTGTCTTTTTAAGGTTTTCATGTTCTCCTTCTGTCTATGTTGGTTCTTCACTAGGTTCTTCAGTCTCCTCACATCCTAAAAGCAGCTGTGTCAGATGAACTGACAAATCGCAATTAGCCGCCTGAAGGGAGTGTGTTCTGTGATGTCCTGGCATCGTATCCACTGGTGGCTCTTGTCCTGCCCCTTGCTTGACCCCCACAGCCCGGAACTGAGTTAAGTGGGTTGATGGATGGATGGATATTCCATATTCTGTTATATGGTGAAACTTAAAGAACTAAGCCTGATCAAATATTTCTTAAGCATAGTAAGGGTAAAAAGATAAAATGTCTGCTTTGTGTAATCCTCCCTCAAAGTGGTTTAATGGCAAAATATTTCCAGCTTAGACATAAAGCCTAACACTATGCGGTAAACGTATGGTTTCCAAATTTTTGTTGGCAGGATTTCAGACTTGAAGTGGTTTTGCATGTGTACTTGACACTTTGATTTGTTTTCATTTGTCTAGAACTTGGATGATAATGTTCATTTTCATCCTTTATTAGAATAACGAAAATGTATTTTAGATGACAATAACAATAACCCCTCTGCTTCTAAGATTATGCAAACAGAATACTCAGCAATTTTGCAAGTTTAATGAAAATAGCATGTTTTTTATTAAAAACCAAGGAAATATTTCTACATTATGCACAATGTATGGTGTGAAGGCCACATGTATTGTAGTCTAGTACTAAGCCTCTGAAAAGAGTGAGACCAAATGTTTTCAGCAGTTTTAGTCTGGACATGTCTAGTTTCTTAATGCTTTCACTGCAGCCTTAATTGTTGAACTACATTACCTCAAATATTTTATTTATGGAATTGTTTTTTAGCTCTTCTGTTTTAAGAGTCCCGGGATAGAATTCTACCCTGGTCACTGTCTTTGTGGAGGATATTCATTTTCCCTGAGTCAGCTGGTTTTCCACTGACAACGCAGAGATGTACACTAGGTTGATTGATTACTCAAAGTTGGCTCTGTGTGTATATATGTGTGACTTGGAGGTTTGACTTTGTACCTGATGCTTCCACAACAGCCTCAGGTCACCACTGACAACAAAACTGGATCAACAGGGCAATGAAAATTATTTACATTACATTTAAGTGCTCTCTTATATTGTATAAAATGCATAATATTTAAGATGATCAGATGGAGTGTAATTATATAATACATTAAATAGATAGGGAGCTTTTGTGCAAACTGTGGCTTTTTGGAGCTTCATTTACATAAAGGTCTAAAATTGTTCTATTATGCTGCTCCTAGTGAATAATTGGGTAATTGTGCACCTAAGAGCATACAAAGAAATAAATTCAAATGTAAAAATTGACTTTTAAACACATGCAGAATTTGAACCTAGACCTTCTAATAAAAATGGCCACCACAAAGTAGGGAGTTAGTGCTGCTACTATACAGCTCATAAGTTTTGGTAACTGAAAATGAAAGTTCAAAGATATTGAAACTTACAAATAATATTAGTATAATAAATAGTCTATATTATATTTTTCTGCTAAAATTTAGACATCAATGCTGTCTGATTTTTAATGATTTATACTTTTGAAAAGGTGGGAAAATGAAAATGAAAATTGATTAAAAAAAGAAAAGAAGCACTTTGGATACAAAAGAGCCTCTAACAGTATGTGCATCTGTATATAACAACAACAGGAATACATTTATTTACTTTAAAAGAGTGCCTCAGAAGACTAAATTAAAAACATGCGGAACTTAATATTTTAAAGGCTGAAGAAATCTGCTGACAAAACAAACCCACTCTTATCAAAGTAATATAACTGCAGAACTATTGGAGCTGGAAGCAAACTTGAAGGAAAAGGTCAAGAATACAGTGTGCATAGTGGGCATGGCCAATGATAAAACTGGGCATGTTCAAAGTCAACCTGCATGCTGACCTAAGGTTTGGTCATTTTCAAGACCAAACACTGTACATTTTGGTAGTTGTTATATTGACAGGGGATATAGGAGGAGCAAATGGCTCTAAATGACTGCTTCTAAATGACAGACTGTACAAGTCACATAGAAATGATATTGAGGAACCCTGTCACTGCATCACAGACTGTTAGGGATGCTATGATTGATTGGCTGCTGTCACTAAAAAAAGACTTGATTGGTGATCAGTAAAATGGCCAATCACAAAAAAATGGAAATTTTTCAGACCCTGCTTTTCTAAGATTTATGGTAATTTACGGTAGTTTTCAGTGCTCATTTACACAAGGTATTGCGGTAGTTCTTTTACAGCAGACTTTCTGCAGTGTAAACACAGAGTAGTGAGTGGAAGATTTTTTATCAGTGAATGAGAAACTATTGGTATATTAGCCTTTATGGTAAAGAAAGTGAAGTAATATGAGACCGAAAAAAAGTAATTGGAGAAGTCGTCCTGTGCCATTAGAAAAACAAGAAAAGCTACTTTAAAGAATTCAGGCCTTTTTTATTTTGTTCTTTAAATTAAAACAGACACCACATGAGTTTGGACAGCAAGCTTGTTTAAAATGCAGCAGCTTGCACTTTTAAATTGGAAAAAGAGAAGTTAAAGGCACATTTGAAATTGCTGCTTAGTAAACAATAGGCTTTTTAAAAAAGATCTATACTGTGTTTATTATTTGTTGTTGTGTGTCATACAGCAGACATTTTGGAAAGAAACAAGTACTACACAATTAAAATGGTAATCTGTATTTTATAATTATACCTCATAAATTACAAATTTCTAGCTGATACATTGAAGAAAAAAAACACACCTGTACAAATATTGTAAATATATACTTTAATAGCATAGCTCTTGTGCAATTATTGATTTTAATTGATTAAAACATACAAATGTATGTTGTGAAAGCAATCAGTCTCAACACACAAAAAAAGGTTTAGGGTAGCCACCTGTATATTGTCCCTGGCTGAAAAAGGGTATGGAGATGTGCTCTCATGGAGTTCTAAACTAAACTGATCAAGTTATGATATGATGACGGCATTAAAGGCCAAAACCGGAAGTGGCATCATCTGTGGCTGGAACCGAAAGTTGTGTCTTCTGAAGCACCGGAAACTGAGGTGTTGTTGATGATGCTAAATCAGGTAGGTTTTCCTCAGTTAACACCTGTGGTCTATAGTTTAATTATAAAAATACACTTTAATATAGGTTATAAGGCCTCTATTTGTCTGGTTATGCAGGAGATTAGTGTAAAAAGTTTTTTAAAGGGATAAAGGAAAACAAATTGGAATCAGTATCAAAATTGGACAATCAAGTAACATGTAATTGGTGATCGATATCAGCCTTAAAAAATCTGATTGGAGCATCCCTACAGAATGTAACTTTTGTGTTGACACTGTGGTACCCTCAAAGACAGCGTGTTGATTTCCAGTCTACAAGCCGTGGATTGCTAAGGAGCTTAATAGTTTCTTAAATGAGAATAAAAGAATATTTACTGTAAATCCAGTGAAAAAGAGGCTCTGAAGGCCACACAGTGAGTGCTAAATAAAAAGCTGAGTGAAGGAAAGGAAATGTATAAATCTAAAATAGAAAAAAAACCTCTCATTCAAAATAAGATGTCTGGAATGGACTGGGCAGAATTACTGGACTCAAGCAATCCAGAACTCAGGTGCTAGAAGGGGATGTGGACAAAACAAACACCCTGACCCAATTTTTAATAAATTGTTTTCCCCCACTCTTACTCCTTCCAATGACCACTTGTCACACCCCATCCCTACTGCTTCAACAACTATTACCACTTCAACTAGAATAGTGAGTGACAAGTGCACCTCTGACCATCAGTGTGTACTGTCTTTACTTGAAGACCAAGTACAAAGAAAACTGAGGAAGCTACACACAGGACCAGATGGAGTTAGTCCTCGAGTTCTTATAGCCTGTGCTGACCAACTTTGTAGTATCCTTGGTCACCTGTTCAGTCCATTCCTAAGGATTCATAAAGTGACACTGCTATGGAAAATATCCTGCATTGTTCTTGTTTCAGAGAAGGCAGGCATTGTTTCACCTAATGATTACAAAGTAGTGGCACTAACGTCTTACATCATGAAGATCTATGAGAGGATGGTACTGGACTATATGATCATTTTAAGGTAGACCACCTGCAGTTTGCCTATCAGATAAAAACTGGAGTGGAGGGTGCAATTATCTCTCTGCTCCACAAGGCTAATTCTCACCTGAACAAATCCAACAGCACTGTGAAGATTATATTTTTTGATTTCTCCAATGCTTTCAGGACCATCCAGCTATTCCTATTAAAGGGTGAGCTCAGACTTACACAGGAGGATGAGCTTATGCTGTCCTGGATAATGGACTATCTATCTGGCAGACCGCAGTTTGTGAAACTCGAGGACAGTGTCTGATATGGATGTGAGCAACACTGGAGCACCACAAGGAACAGTCCTGTATCCTTTTCTCTTTAATCTGTAAACCTCAGGTGTTAAATTTAACACCAGGTCATGTCACTTTCAGAGATTCTCAGATGATTCTGCACTTATGGGGTGCCTAAATAAGGGGGGATCAGACAGAGTGTAGGAGTCAGGTGGAGAACTTTATTTCTTGGCACAGAAAGAATATTCTGCAATTTAACATTATCAAAACCAAGGAATTTGTTATTGACTTTGACCGCACCGAAGAACCTCTATGTCTAGTCACTATTTAGGAAATGGATATAGCTGTGGTCTTCTCCTACAAACACCTGGAGTCCACATCAATGACAGGCTGGAGTGGTCTCGTAATACAGAGGAACTATATAAGAAAGTGCAGAGCAGGGTGTTTTTTCTTAGGAGACTACATTCCTTTAATATGGGTAATCACATCCTTTACATATTCTACAACTCTGTGATGGCCAAATCAAAACCTAATTAAAGGGCAGGCTTAATTATGGAATGCACTTTGGACTCCCGTGAGTAGTATGAACAATGTTGCACATCCTCTCTCTGACACAATAACACTGAGTACTTTCAGTCAAAAAATTATTTAGCAGAAGTGTGTCAAGAGACGCACTGGGGCTCCTTTATAACAACAGCAATATGCCAGCATAATGGCTTACTCTGACTCTACCTGTCAAATCAGATTTGTTTCCTTTTCATTTTTTTTCTTTTTTGTGATTCTGAAATGTATTCAGAGCATAGTATCTATCTATCTATCTATCTATCTATCTATCTATCTATCTATCTATCTATCTATCTAATTTTTAGAAACTTGTTACAGTTTGGAACAAATATACATTACCTATTGTCACACATGTGCGATTGAGAGACAGCTGAAGGGCCTAAATGATAGTAATTCCATGCCAGACTAGGGGGTGGCAGGGTGCGCTGACTGTCTCTCTCAATCTCTTGCAGACCGTCCATAGGAAATCCCGCAGGTTACTGGCACCACTGATTACATCACTTCCAGTTCTGGTGCCTTTGGCGATGTCACTTCCCGTTCCAGTGCCGATGATGACGCCAGTTCCGGTCCCGGGCCGATGATAACATCACTTTCGGTCCTGACGATGCCACTTCCAGTTCCTCCCAGATGACGCAATTTCCTTGACTGGGCTTTAAAGTCGCCATCTTGTCTCAATAACTTCAGTTCTGTTTTGGACTCACATCTGTGAACATCATCACCTCATTTTTGCAGCCCTTGAACAATATACGGGTGGCTGCCCCAAACTTTTATGATGTTTAAGACGCAGTCTTGTGACAGTGGCATAGCCGGCAGGAGTCGTAATTCCCAGAAGGATGGAACCAAAAGTCTAACTAGGTGGGAGTTGTACTGTGGCCGTTTCCAGGTCTGGGATTCGTCCAATGGGCAAGAGTGACCCAGTGCAGGCTCCACTCTGGGCTAATAATTAACAAAAGGGATTGTGTGGAAGAGACACACAGACTTGGGCTGATTCCTGGGGGAAAAATGAAAAGGGCTTATTATGTTCTCTCGGAGGAGAGAGCTGAGCCGCTCATTAGGGTCAAGATCCCTGATAAATATGGGCTATCCCCAGACCAGCAGGTAGAAGAATTAATAACTTGGAAATTTGATCGAGAGAGGTCAACACAGGAGCCTGTTCTGAAGTCCCCGGGACGGTGGGTGGGATGCAGGTGGAGAGAGGGGGAATGGTTATGTGCACTTATGAACCCCCTGACTATGATTCATACAGGAGTAGTCATGGTAAATAGCTTCCGAGTCAAAGTGCTCCTGGATTCCGACAGCAACATTTCCATTGTTGATTGCCGATATGTATTACCGCGACAATGGAAAAAAATAAAAGACCAGTATTAGATGTATACACGGTGAAACCTGTAATTATAAAATGTTTCATCAGTTATGGAGGATCGCTAAAAAAATTCCCTGTAGCGGTCCTTCCCAAACCACCCTTTCTGGTGATTCTGGGACAGGACTGGTCTGAAAATAAATGCGGTGTACTAACTACTCCTGATAGCAACGTAGGCCTAGTTATAGACGGGACTAACCCGACTCAAGCTGTCTCCACAACGTGTAACCAGCCAGTGGACAGAGATGTGGGGGACCAAAAGGTGGATGAGGAGATTCCTGGACTGTCGCAGGCAAGCACGTCATTCTTTAGTACCACGACGAGCAGGGAGGATTCCCTGCCCCTTGAGGTCAGACACTTTAAGTTTTGAGAGAGACTGGCTTCTTTAAAAATGGAGCAGTGGAATGATGACTCCCTAAAATTTGTGAAAAATGCAGTGGTTCTTGTCAATGGCAAATGCACACATCAGCCCATGCCACAGGGTCCTCAATTTCTGATAGAAAATGACTTATATCGAGTAGCAGAGTGCGGAAGTTGTTGTTAAACCCACAAACCTACCAGTGTCAGGTCTGTGAATCCTAGGAGGCCATTTGGGCACCAAAAAGACTTTAGAGTGAATTAAGCTCCAATTTTATAGGCTGGGAATCAGTGAGGAGGTTCACCATTTTTGCATCTCTTCTCTGGAGTGTCAATTATGGCAAATTCCTAAGAAGGACTGAGCTCCTCTCATTCCTCTTCCCTTGATTGACATTCCCTTTCAGCAAATCAGGGTCAATATAGTGGGATCCCTAGAGCCCTGAACCCAAGGACACAAATATAGATTAGTCCTCGTGGATTATGCTACTCGATATCCAGAGGCTGTTCCATTGCCCTCAGCCATGTCTAAGGCTATCGCTCAAGAACTTGTGGAGTCTTTGTGGGTGTTGGCATTCCCAAGGAAGTTCTTACGGACCAAGGGATGCCTTTCACCTCGGAGAAGTTCTGGGAAACGGCCAAGTTACTTAAAATAAAGCATTTAAAGACCGTGGTGTATCATCCTCAAACCGATACAGTCTAGTACAGAGATTTAATCAGACTCTCAAACAAATGCTCCGCAAGGTGGTCAGCGGGGGAAGGGAGGAACTGGGATCAGCTCCTCCCCCTCATATTCTTTGCCTATAGGGAAGTCCCACAAGCCTCTACGGGATTCTCTCCTTTTGAATTATTATATGGATGACAACCTCTGGGAAAATTGGATATTTTAAAAGAAGGATGGGAAGGACAAGCTCTTCCCTCTACTAATATATTGGAATATATTAGCACTCCTCCACTCAGCCCCGCTCCTTCTTTGCTCAGAGTAATAACCTTAACTTTGGCCCTGAATTAACTGATAGACAGAGACAAGAGCTCAAAGCAGCTATCTTGTCCGTCCCGGAGGTAGTGAGTAAAAAACCTGGAAGGACCTCCCTGATTGCGCACGACATAGTGACAGAACCCTGGGTTATCATTCGAGAATGCCCTTACAGGCTTCCAGAAGCAAAGAAGACAGAGGTGGAGCTTGAAATTAAATGCATGCTGGACCTAGGAGTGACAAATGAAGTTATAGTCCCTGATTCAGTCCAATTGTATTGGTTAGTAAGCCCAACGGGAGTTGGAGGTTTTGCAGTGACTTCCGTTGACTTAATCAAGTCTCCCAATTTGACGACTATCCAGTGCCTCCAGTGGACAACCTCCTTGAGAGACTTGGACAGGTGAGATTTTTGGCTTCTCTTGACATGATGAATGGGTACTGGCAGGTTCCTTTAACGGAAAGACCACGTTCAGCACCTGTAGCGGACACTGACAGTATCGTATCCCTCCATTCGGGTTACATGGGGCTCCTGCAACTTTCCAGCATTTGGTGGATAAAGTGCTCCTGCCTACTTAGATGAAGTGGTCATTTATTCCAGCACATGGAAGGAACACGTACAGCAGGTCAAAGTGGTATTGTGGATGCTGGGAAAAGCCGGGCTTCACATCAAACCAAAAAAATGTTTTTTTGGATTGAAAGAAGCGAAATATTTAGGCTACCTAGTGGGTCATAGTATTGTGAAATCATGGTGTTCAAAAGTAGATGCCATATTAAAATGGCCCCGTCCGCAAACCAAGCAGCAGATACAAGCATTTCTCGGACTAGCGGGGTATTACCGCTGGTTTTGTACCTCATTTTTCCCAGAGAGCAGCACCCTTGACTGATTTAACAAAGAAGAGGACTCCAAACACTGTGGTATGGAATGATAAGACAGATGCTGCATTTTGTAACCTGAAGCAGGCACTTACGTCAGCACCTATATTACAAGCACCTGATTTTTTGCTTCCTTTCATACTCCAGGCGGACGCTTGGGACACAGGCTTTGGGGCCATGCTGAGCCAAAGTGTCAATGGTGTTGAACACCCCGTCATGAACCTGAGCTGGAAGCTGTTGGATCGGTGGTGGAACAGGAGGCCCTTGAGATTAAATGGGCGATTACTCAGTTGAGGTACTACCGCTTGGGCCATGAATTTACTCTTGTGATGGATCATGCTCCCCTACAGTGGATGGCCCTGCATAAAGAGTCTAATCCATGGTTCATCGTAAGGGCACTCTTCTTCCCAACGCCGATGCTCCTTCTGAAGTCCATGACCTCTTGGTCAGGTTCGCCAGACCCAATAGGTCTGGGCTGAGGGGGGGGGTATGTCACATACATGCAATTAGGAGACAGCTGAAGGGCCTAAATGATAGCAATTCCCGTGGGGTGCGCTGACTGTCTCTCTCAATCTCTTGCAGACTGTCCATGGGAAATCCCGAAGGGTACCAGCACCACTGATGACATCACTTACGTTTTCCAGGAGTCCGATGATGAAGTCACTTCCAGTCCCGACAATGATGATGATGTCACTTCCGGTCCCGGCCCGATGATGGCGTCACTTCTGGTCCCGACGACATTACTTCCTTGACATCTTGTTAGACTACATCTTGTCTCAATAACTGTTTTGGACTCGCATCTATGAACATATCTGTTCAATTTAAACCTCATTTTTGCAGCCCTTGAACAATATACGGGTGGCTGCCCCAAACCTTCATGATGTCTAAGACACATGATGTCTTGTGACACTATATATACACAAACTTAAAGGGTAAGTTAAAAAATGCAATTAATCTGTCAGAATGTCTTTAAAATATAAAAATGTGTTTGCCTGGGATTCAGATTTTCTGTAAATACTGTTTGATGTACATTGTTTTGAAAATTTGATATTGATCACTGCTAAGAGGTAGTGCAGATGTTTTTACATTTTTTTTTTTGTTTTATTAGCAGAGGTTGTAAACTGTGTATGTGAGTGTGTGTTTGTGGTGCTGGTTTTAAGTTTAGCATGAAGTGAGGGTGGCCAGTGGCTTGTGCTTGTCTGTATGTGTGTTAATTTAATGTTTAGTAGAAAGAAGCACATCACCATAACGGTAATTACCTGAAATAAAACTTTGTGAAGTCCGAAAACTAATGAGACATTGTCTGGTCACAACACAGGCTGCAATGTTTTATCAGCAGTATAAACTGGAATGCAGAGAGGTGATGACTAAGGGTTGTCGGAAGCTAATATACTTCCAAAAATGTAATTATGTTAGATAACAGACCTGTAGCAAGCTGTGCACAGATGGAAGCCCAGAAGACACAAGTGAATAGCTTATAGGAAGCAAATTACAAACTGTTACAGATTAATGAAAAAAAGTTTGGGTTAGGTTTGAATTTTTGACTTTCAAAGAAGAGTACATATACTGTATAAGCAATGTTGACATTGCTGGGACCATAACATCTACAGTAAATCACTAAGTTAGCTACAATTGTGAATCTTAGAACTTGTTCTGATGTTTAATGATCACTACAGGAGGACTTCACATACTAAGAATCAATACCATATATTAATATTTTATATCCAAACCTGCTAGTATTTTTATTTTCAGTTCCCAGTTATCAGAGTAGGCCTTAATTCTTTCAAGTGAGTGACTATAATGACCGTTTATTGTCCCTATTAGGTGTTTGGACTTGTGTATTAGGAAGAGCTCAGTGTGATTTGCTGTAATATGGTGAAATGCTATCTCCCTGCTCCGCACGTCCTTATATTGTCTTATGTCCATGGAGTTCTGAGACATCTTTGACCCTCACGGTTAAAGTTAGTACCCCTGAACATCCTATATCCCTTCTGAGGACAAACTTGAAGTTTCCTTCTGAAAAAAAAAACAGAACAAGCTGTGATATATATTGATTTCTCAGACCTCTTCTCAGGAGTTTTCCATGTGTACCTAACATGTTTCAGCTGAAGATATGGAGCTAACTGTGTCAGTCTTTTGAGGAGTGTTAGGGAAAACATGTTGTGAGTGTGCCTTTTCTGTACTTTCAGTGCCATTTATTCCAGCACCCTTACCATGGACAAAATGAGATTATATAACATTATTATGACATTAGCTGGTTAACAAACTGAAAATGAGTAAACTGATAGTTTGGGTTTCTGGAATGAAGTTTGATGGTAGTGAAAAGAATATTCCAATAACAGGAGGAAGAAGGCAAGGTATCTAGCACAAATCATACAGAGAGAAAGACAGAGAGATTGACAGGAATATTTACAAAGCAAAGACTACAGGACAAAGGCCTTCTCAGAAACATGACATACTGTATGCATGTCAAAGATATATGTCAAAGATGTATATAAAAGAGGAAAAAAGAACTAAAAACAACATACCTAAAAAAAATTGTGGAATGCTTGATGCTTGAATTATACACATCTTTTAACATTGTGACAAATAAGGAACCAAAAAAAGGCGTGCTTATCAAAAACTGGAGTTTTAGAATGCCACCCACATCTCCATATCAAAGCACATAAGATATTATGGAACCAAAACAACACTAGGCTTCCTTTAATCTGTTATTAACAGTTGAATGAATCTTAATACGTCTCCAAATGTAGATAGTGTTGTAAATTATACAGAAGTTTCTATATAATCTATATTATAAAAGGCAAAGCCCTCACTGACTGACTGACTGACTGACTGACTGACTCATCACTAATTCTCCAACTTCCCGTGTAGGTAGAAGGCTGAAATTTGGCAGGCTTATTCCTTACAGCTTCCTTACAAAAGTTGGGCAGGTTTCATTTCGAAATTCTACGCGTAATGGTCATAACTGGAAGCTGTTTTTCTCCATTTACTGTAATGGAGATGTGCTTGAAACCTGTGGGGGCGGAGTTTCGTGTGACATCATCACACCTCCCACGTAATCACGCAGTACGTAGAAAACCAGGAAGAGGCCCAAAAAGCGCTGAAGGAAACATGCATTATATAATTGAGAAGGCAGCGAAACAATAAGAAGCGAGCGAGTGACATATACAACCATATTCATGAGTTCTGCTACTTCGGAAACAAAGCACAGTGTAAACCTACACTTTAAATTAAGTTCATAGACAGGCTGCCGCTGGCGTTTGTAATTTAGTGCCTGCCCATATAAGGCCGTCCGTCAGCGGCAATCCAATAGCAAACTGCCACGGGTAAATATTCACGGGTGAAGGACTGTGCTTATGCAGAGGAAGATGAGATGGTCAGGGTGGTGTTTGGCACAAACTCAGCGAAACTGCAAGAGAAAGTTTTAAGTACCGGGACTTCGGTAGCATTAGATACAGCCATGGACATAGCACGACATGGCAGCAGCAGCACAGCTGGGAACCTTCGATGCATGTACACCGAGCGGCTCACGTGAACTGACGCAGTGCACAGACAAAAAGCAACAGTTCCGAAGAGCGCTGAACAAAAACCGAATTACACAATTGAAAAGGCAGCAAAAAAATATGAAGCGTCTGATACATACAAACATATTATTTATAACTATATCATAATGTATATATATACACCGATCTACATACTCGAATAATGAATACTTTATTCGCAATCAATGATTGTTTTGGTAAAGCCATACTCAGTGTATTCATTAGATGAACGGTAAAAAAGTAAGAGCGAGGGGAGGGTCACTTATTGAGGCATGCAGGCAAAACCACATTAGCACGCGGGCTCGATGTACGAAAAAATATATCTTTTCAAGTTCTATTTAGTCCATATGTGTCAAA
>JANRMT010062837.1:40486278-40593655 GCA_026402145.1 Polypterus bichir lapradei | reverse complement strand
TATATATATGTTTATATATGTGTGTGTGTATGTATATATATATGTATTTGTGTGTATATATGTGTGTGTATGTATGTATGTGTGTATGTATATGTATGTGTATATATGTAGATATATATATGTATGTATATATGTGTGTGTGTATATATATGTGTATATGTATAGATATGTATATATATATGTTTATGTGTGTGTGTGTAAATATATATATATATATTTTTCATTGCTTCTTTAACACACTACTTCTCCGCTGCGAAGCGCGGGTATTTTGCTAGTCTATATATATAATTTACTAAGGGCACGCAAGACAGTGAGCGCAAGCAAGAAAGAGAGCCACGCCCGCCAACTCACAGAGCCCCACCCACCAACTCTAAGACCATGGGATACGCTCAACAGAGCCCCGCCCACCAACTCTAACCCTCCTACCGCATCATGGGATATGCACGACAGAGCCACACACGCCAACTGTAACCATCCTCCTGCGTCCAGCATCACTCTCGAGGCATGTGCACTGCCTGCTCATGTGCCCGCACGCAACAACTCACCAAACTCAGCCTCAGTCGCTTTCGTCTGTGCAAAAGTCCACATGCACCTCTGAGCCACGTAGACTTTTCACTGCACGCAAGGCAGAGAGCCACAACCGCCAACTCACACAGCCCCGTCCGCCAACTCTAACAGAGCCCCGCCCATGGGTTACACACGAAACAGCCACGAACGCCCACACTAACCCTCCTCCCACATCATGGGGAACGCACGACAAGGCCCCGCCCGCCAACTCTCACCCTCCGCAGGGTTCCAACATCGCTCTCAAGGCATGCGAGCTATATTAAGCATCACCAACGAAGACTCATTACACCTTAATGAACAGGTGCTGAAACTTATCCCTAACGACGAAGTAACTTTCACCAGCGTTGACTCTATCATCACAGACGATCCTGCAGATCAACTTGCATTCCCCAAAGAATTTCTTAATAGTCTGACTCCCACTGGCATGCCTCCGCATAAACTCAAAATTAAAATTGGTTCAGTCATCATGCTTCTCAGGAACCTCATGCCAGCCAAAGGTCTTTGTAATGGCACTAGACTTTCTGTTACCAGCATTCATCGCAATGTACTGGAGTGTAAGACTATCACATCTGCTACCTCACAAACTGTCCTTATTCCCCGGATTTCCCTGACCCCATCAGATTCTAATTTTCCTTTTACCTTTACACGCAGAAAATTTCCTGTTAGATTGGCATTTGCAATGACTATTAATAAGGCACAATGACAAACTTTCAAAAAAATATGCCTGTATCTGCCAAAACCTGTTTTCACTCACGGACAATTGTATGTTGCTCTCTCCAGAGTTCCATCTTTTCATTCACTGACAGTTGTATCCTCAAACCCTACCCATTTGGACAACTGTGTCTTTCAGGAAGTGTTCACTCATCAATAAATAATTATATGCTACGCCGCGGGTTGGCTAGTGTTCTTATATTCCTTAATCAGAGGACTGTTGATTTGCACATGTAAGGTGAGTTAGAGTTTCGCTGTACTTGTGACAATAATGACCCTATAAACTATTAATTGAAATATTTGTACGACTGTATGGGGCTATGAGGATTGTTCTAATAAGCCATCACCTCACAGGTCAAAGACCAATTAATCCAGTTTTAATGTCATGGGGAACCAAAATTTATTCTGGCAGCATCAGATAGAAAATAGGAACCAGTCCTGGACAAGGTGTAAGACATACCAAAAGAGGGGTGCCAGACAAGTCCAATGGGCAGATCCAGGGCAGTCTAGAGAATTTATGTTCTGAAATAATTTATTGTTCAGGAATTCCCTAATAAAGCTAAAGGACATTTCTGGGTATAGGTTGCTGAGCCAGCCCAGCCTAGCATGGCTCCACTGCAACCTTCAATATAAATAAGTGGGATAAAAATAATGATGATGACATCAGTCTTATTTGCATTAAGCCTCACATTGTTGTATTCCAACCAGCAAATAACACAGGCAATGTAATCAATGAATAATGCTGAATAAAAGGCTGGAAAATTGTAAGAGTTGCTGTGCAGAGCTTTGGTCTTTCTTTAGCATGTCCCATCAGTTTGTCTTTAGAAAACGGCGGATTTAATCAAAATTAGATTATATCTCTGGAGAATTTCCATACAATACAGGCATCTACAGGAACATCTAATTTGAACTAGATGTGAATCTTATGCCCAGGAAATCTAGTAGTTGACTCCTTTTCCTATTTTGATGATGGGGGGGGGCCCCCGGAATCAAAAAGTCACACCCTTCCATGAAAACTAGCAGTACAGAAAAATTGCCCATTCTGTCCTGTGTTCTCTCGTGTGATTCCTTCCAAGGTGTAATGTGAAAGATGATGAAAGAGAGTTTAATTCAAAAAAGGGGACCTATGCATCTGCAACTTTATTGTTTAATTCCTCAGCTTTCATCCTCTGAAAAGTTATTTCTTCCAACAATGAGAAATTATTAGAAATTTGTAAGATTCAGGAATGCTTTACCATGCCTTTATGTCCTCTTGGCTGGATTACTCTAGTTAGTTCTTCAAAAGCCTTTTTTAAAAGCATTACAGTTCTATTAGGGCAGCACGGTGGTGCAGTCGTAGCACTGCTGCCTCGCAGGAAGGAGACCTGGGTTCGCTTCCCGGGTCCTCCCTGCGTGGAGTTTGCATGTTCCACCCGTGTCTGTGTGGGTTTCCTCCAGATGCTCCGGTTTCCTCCCACAGTCCAAAGACATGCAGGTTAAGTGCATTGGCGATCCTAAATTGTCCCTAGTGTGTGCTTGCCGTGTGGGTGTGTGTGTCCTACGGTGGGTTGGCGCCCTGCCCAGGGATTTGTTCCTGCCCTGTGTTGGCTGGGATTGGCTCCAGCAGACCCCCATGACCCTGTGTAAGGATATAGCAGGTTGGAGAATGACTGACTAACAATTCTATTAATGATTTTTGAATTTATAAAGTTATGTATTTTTATTTTCCCTTTAAATTCTTCCTAAAGCATAGTCATAGAAGTTGAGTAACTAAGCATTGTAGCAGATAGAGGCGTGGTCCACCTCTAACACCGTCAGGTACCACTCTGAACACCAGGTGAAAGTATAATAATTATTATTTTTATTAATATACAGTGCACCAAGCACCCTCCACTCCACACTCATAAATCACAAATAACTACAAAATACTCTTTCCTCCTCGCCCAGACATTTCGCCCTCCTACCTCCCAGCTCAGCTCACTGTCTGGGCCTTCCCATAATCCTTTTATACACCCTGACCCAGAGGTGTTCCTGTCCAATCAGTCCACAATTCCTTATTCCTTCCGGGTCAGGGCAAACAGTCCTTTTCTTCACCCTGGGAGCACGTCGTTTCTTCCCGTCACATGACTATGACGTACTCCCAGGTTATAGGGCACATGCGAGCCTATGAGCCCTCCTACAGTGACGCCTAGTGGTCCCCAAGGTATCCAGCAGGGCTGTGTATAAACACTACAAAGTCCATGATGCCCTGCTGGAACTCGGGGCATGATCATCCTGTCGGGAGGGCTCCTCCTGGCGGCCTGGGGGTGAGGGCCGGAGTAACATGCCGGCAATCCACCACAGCATTTAACTGCATATTATACAGTATGTATAATTTGTAAGTAATAAATAAAAATTGATTTGATTTGATTTTACTAAGATCTTACTTAATTTCTTGAAAAAGTAATAGGCAGATTATTCTCTATCTGACTCCACCACACTAGCTTTCTAAATTACAGAATACTTGTCTTTATCTGGAATGAATGAGAAACAACTGAGATCCCATGATTACAGCCATTTACCTAACAGAGAGCTATAGGTCAATACTCTTATAAAATGTTCAGTCAAATTTGAGACTCCACCTCTCTTAGTCTCTTCATTACCTGCATTATCTTTTAAATCAGCTAGTAATTTTAGTTGTAATATAATCCATCCATCTGTCCAATTTATGTTCTAACCCATTTATCTAGTTTAGAATAAAGAGAAGCATATGTCAGTAGTATTAGGAACAAGTTTAGAATCAGCTTTCTGCAGTCCATCCCAGGACATATTCTGACACAGTTTAGTGTTACAAGTTAATCTAACCTGCACATCATAGACAGATAAATCATTGATTATGAAAGGGAAATTGGATTGAAATACAACTGCTGACATGAAATACTACCTCTGAAGTTATTGCTCCCTCTACCATTTGTTTATGGGAATTCACTGTTTGTTCCTACACTGAATTGTGCCACTTTGACAAGACACTACAGTAGCATACATGTTTACTTTACTCTTGCAAAGTCACTTCACCATCAGATTACACTGCCAATCCAAATAACATGGTATCCTCAATAATTTTACCAAGTCAATTTATTCTTAAATCTTCACTAATGTATTTTGCTTGGCAGTGTGGTTTTAAATAAGAATTTAGAGGTTGATACAGAAATTAATAAATTAAAAGGATGTCTTACTGGAGTATATCCGCATGCAATTACACTTGACCACAAGTAGGCTTTATCAAAGTTGCGGAAATCCCAGGGACAGACCCAGGACATGCTAAAAGTATTATGTCTTGACTAGATTGACAGCATCTGGGAATGTTTTAGAAGCATCCAAAATATTTTGCTGAAGAAACATTGTTGTGGCCTGTCCACCTCAGTAAGTTGCCACAATCACCCTTACCAGTTAAACTGAAACAAATGTAAACTGGCTTGTACAGAAGTGGATTACAAAACCATGCAAACATGTCTAGTGAAATAATTACTGTACTGGGAAAAGGGACACTTCCTATGTATAAAGTCAACATTTTATACAAGTATAATACACCTTTGAGTTTCAATAAATATTGATCAATCAATAATTAAAAATTCATTGGTGTATCGTTCAGAGGGGGACATTTTTGTACACTGGGTCATTCCGTTTCTCTCTTAGGAAAAGAAACATGCAAATATTACATTTAAAGCCCAGCAGATGAACAGGCAATAGGCACCAGTTGTTTGGACTGAGGCGAGAAGTTAAAGGCAAATTTCCTGGGTTATCCTGTAACTGATTATTGTGATGGCTGTCTACAGGATATCGGTATTTACTGTCTTGCAAAAGAATCACCACTTTAAAGTTTTTGGCTGGTTGATATTACAAAGAATACAAAGTTGTCATAACAGAACTGCTCCTTCCTTGGAGGATGTCTGTATTTACCTGACTTGGCAATTAACATGTTTGACAATATTGGTTTCTAAACAGCAGATCTGTACTCATTAATGGTTGGTAACAATACATTTTGTTAACTTGTGTTTTCATTATTTGTTAAAGCCAGAAAATTTAGATGTGCCATTGTTTAATCTGATTGTCCAGTACTGATAATTGTAGGGACTGAAGGAGATTTAAGCTCTGGCCAGGAGAAGGCAAAGGGAGGGAAGGTCCACTGAGAACGCTGCTAAGACACTCGGACAGAGCACAGGGGCTCGTAGGCAGACGAGGGTACCTGGCTGGCACGACGTGAGGCACAAGGACAGCAACACTTACTTTCAGGGAGGAAGAGACAGCTCCACAAGGAGACGCCAGTTGTGGGTCCAGCGAGAGAGGGAAGCCGCATGAAAGGACTGAGCAGAGCTGGCAGACGAGAAATAAGGCGTGCCTAGATCACAGCAACAAAAGGAGCCCAGAGTGGAAAAAAGGATCGACGAAGAGACGCTGACAGGGATTCCACGATTTTGACAAAACTTCTGTTGGGAAACGAGTTTCCGGTGAATAGAGTGCATCTGTGGACAGTTGAACAATTAAGTGTTGGGGTAACCCAGAGAACAAATTGGACTCTGCACCACTAAAGGTTGTATCCTCCAATTCTTGTTTTGAATGGACTTTTAGAGTGTGGACTGTGTGCTTTCCTTTCTAAAAAAGGAATTTTCTTCCTGATACTGTTAGATTTGTTTATGTTCATTTATCTTTTTAATGTACTTATTATTGTCTTGTGTAATAGAAGTTACTGTTGCTTTTCCTGAAATTACTGTTGTGTCTTTCATTGTGTGTTTGCTCACTGCCCAATTTAAAGAAAAATGTGTGCTATTATTGGTAAATTTCAGGAGTTCCCAGTCTCTTAATAAAACTGGGTGGCGTAGTCAGATATTTTAACGGTGTCTAGGTTAGATTACCTGTTAAGTGAAAGTTTTACTGTGTTTTTTTTTTTTGTATTATCATCATGATGATGCCTATTTTTGCCGGTGCACCTTGGATTTCCAGGTTTAGTGGGGAAAAAGGTGATTTGAAATATGATGAGTGGAAAGAATAGATGCAGGGGTTACTAGAAGCAGCTGAACATGAAGAGACTCAAAAGGTCAGTATTGTGATGGGAGCATTGACTGGGGATGCCAAGCGGGAAGTCAGTGTGTTGAGTGTGGACGAAAGAGATAGGGTTACAAAGATTTTTCTTTTTCTAGATGGATTAAATGGTGACCAAGTCCCATTAGCTACTCTGATGTCTCAACTTTACAGTTGTGCACAAAGGACTAACGAACCTTTTAGGGCATTTTTTGTTAGACTGAGGGAACTTTATTGCAGGTTACATCGGTGTAGCCAAGCCCAAGCCCCCTCCGATATACAGCTGCAAGATCAGCTCTTGTTGGGCCTCCATGACAGTGTACTGCAACAAGCACTACGGACATTTGTGCGCCTCAACCCAGATAAAACGTTTGGGGAAGTGCATCAAGAGGCCCTGCTGCTGGAAGGGGAATGTAATTATACGGGACACAGGGAAGCAACTTGCGAAGCTATTGGTGAGTTCTCTACAATTAACTCTCGTTCACTGGCAGACTGGAGACTAGCATTCAAGGCAGAGATTCTGGGTGACCTGAAAACACAAATGAAGGAATGGACTCAAGAGCTGCTGAAGGAACTGAGGCCAGCATTTCCACCAGTTGATGCTGCCCAGTCACTGGTACACTCTCAGCCAGATAGGAGGCCTCATGCTAACAGCCGTTACGCCTGGGATTCACAAGGTAGGCCCATTTGTAATCAGTGCAGACAAGCAGGTCATTTGGCACGGAACTGTCCATCCTCTAGTAGGTGCCCTACTTTAAATTTTTAAGCCCTGCAGCTGTGGGCCGAGTAGCAGGGTTGGAGAGTGATCCCCGAGAGGCCATATCCCCTCTTATTGGTGAGTGTCCCATGGTACAGGTCACCATCGAAGGCAAAACATTAAATGGACTGTTAGACACAGGATCCCAGGTTACCCTGATGCAAGAGAGCTTTTTCAAGCAACATTTTGCAAATAACATAGAATTTGGGCAGGCCCCATTTCTTCTAACCCTGAAAGCTGCCAATGGGTTGGATATCCCCTATACAGGGTATGCCACCATGGATTTTGAGTGGCTACCGTGAAGATACCAGCCAGAGGGGTTGTAATTGTGAGAGACGAGGTCCAGACAATCCCATTGCTGATTGGAATGAACATAATCTCTGCTTGTTGGCATGCAGTTTTTCAGGCTCCAGAGTCCCCTGTTGTGCTGGCACAAGCAGCTCCCAGCATGCAAAAAGCATAGTCTAAGGCCTTTGCTGTGTGTCAATGCACTGAGACATATCGGGCAGATGATGGATTCCATGGATATGTACGACTTGACAGCCACCGTGGTGTGAGGGTCCCTGCCAGAAGTGAAGTGGTGGTGTGGGGAAGAGCGTCTTCCGGTGTAGGAGGATCAGACTATTGTGGGCTTGCGGAGCCCCTGTTTGAACTGTCATCTTTGAGAGTTGCACGAACGGTTGCGATGGAAAAGAACACTGTATACCTGTGCGTATTTGCAACTTGAACCCTTTCCCTGTGTTCATAATACGATACCAGAAGTTGGGCCGCTTGTTCTGGTTAGATGAGATGGAGCTGTGGGGTCCAAATGAAGTGGTACTGGAAGCAATCGACAATGGGGTCATGCAGGTGCATCTGGTAGAGCAGGATATGGCTGATCAACCAACCCTGAGCCCAGAGCTGGCTAGTTTATGCCAGCGGGAGGATTTGACCACACAACAACAGAAAGAGCTACAGGCATTACTAATGAAATGGAACAAGGCTTTTGCATTGAGTGATGAAGATTTTGGGTGCACTGACCTGGTGCAACATCGGATTCTGACAGGAGATGCCCCACCAGAGCGAGAGAGGTTTCGTCCCTTACCACCCAACATGTACCAGGAAATGAAGGTACTTTTGAATGAAATGTTACAAAGTGGTGTCATCCAAGAAAGCATTAGCCCCTGGGTAGCTCCAATTGTGATGATAAAGAAAAAAGATGGTTGGTGGCGTTTCTGCGTCGACTATCGCAAGTTGAATGCGATGACTCTTAAAGATGCATTTCCTTTGCCTAGAATTGAAGAGACTCTGACCACCCTCACCAAAGCACAGTGGTTTTCCACTTTAGACTTAGCCAGTGGCTACTGGCAGGTGCAGATGGACCCCCGTGATCGAGAGAAGACAGCTTTTGCCACACCCCTTGGCCTATATGAATTCAACCGTATGCCTTTTGGGCTTTGTAATGGTCCAGCCACTTTTCAGAGACTGATGCAGCAGTGCCTATGAGGTCCCTTGTCAGAATCAGCCTTGGTCTCCTAGATGACATCATTATGTATTCACCAGACTTCTCCACCCACTTACGGCATCTTGAGGAATATTGATGTGCCTATGGAAGCATGGCTTCAAACTGCACCCTACTAAGTGTATACTGTTCCAGAAGCAAGTGAAGTTTTTGGGACATGTTGTCAGCCAGAAGGGGGTAGAGCCAGATTCAGAAAAGGTGACAGCAGTGCAAGAATGGGCTCCACCACAGACTGTGAGCCAGGTAAGAGCTTTTCTGGGCCTAGCGGGCTATTACAGCCATTTTATAAAAGGCTTTGCAAAGATCACACGGCCTTTGACATTTTGCTCACTGGAGCCCCGGCAGATAAAAGACTTGGCCACAGAAAGGTAAATTGGACACAGGAGTGTCAACAAGCATTTGATTTACTGAAAAGTACTCTGACACAGGCCCCTGTCCTTGCATTTGCAGACTTTACATTGCCTTATGTCTTATATACAGATGCTAGTCATCATGGACTGGGTGCAGTTTTATCACAGGTCTAGGAGAGCCAGGAAAGAGTGATTGCATATGCCAGCTGAAGTTTACACCCTGCAGAGCAGAACAATTCAAATTACAGTTCTTTTAAATTGGAACTTTTGGCACTAAAATGGGCCATTACTGAGAAATTTAAAGATTATTTGATGAGGGATAAATGCATTATGTATACAGACAATAACCCTGTTGCCCATTTGCAGACAGCACACCTTGGAGGAGTGGAGCAACGGTGGGTGACCCAGTTGGCATCATTTGACTTCGAGGTGAGGTACCGTTCTGGTAGAGAGAATGTAAATGCTGACTCACTGTCCAGATTTCCTGTTAGTACCCCCCCTACAGAGATGGTGGTCAGAACAGAGGAGGTCTTTGTAGTACCCTCACTCGATGAGGGGCAGCCATCCATTGGTGCTAAATGGAGAACAAGCCAGGACCAAGATTCAGAGCTCCAAGTGGTAAGAACCTATGTACAACAAGGACGAGGCCCTACCACTGCTGAGTGGAAGAAGATGTTAATCCCGGAAAGAAAATGGCTACAAAATCTACAGAGGTATGTCTTGGTTGAGGATGTCCTGTGCCGCAGGACACTAGATCCTAACACTCATGAGCCTAAATTCCAGGTACTGTGCCCAGTGCAAGAACAACTGGAGGTGTGGAAGGTGCTCCACGAGGCGGCAGGGCATTCGGGAATAGAGAGGACTTTGATTAACCTGCGTTGCCAATTTTTCTGGCCAGGCATGGAGAAGGAGGTACAACATTTTCAGGCTGGGTGTGTCAGTTGTTACCTGCAGAAGGATAGGACTACATGTAGGACACCTTTACAACCCATCTCTGTTTTTTTTACTTTAGAGGTAGTGTCTATAGATTTTCTCTCCCTAGGAAGGCCATAAGATTACTATCAGTACATTTTAGTTATGACTGATTTGTTTTCTCGTTATGCATGGGCAGTGCCAACGTGAGATCAGACAGCACTGACTACAGTACGGGCATTAGAGGCCAATGTAATCCGACATTTTGGGTGCCCCATTCGTTTCCATTCTGAACAAGGTCCCAATTTTGAGTCCACCCTAATGCAACAACTGTGTGAGCTGTATGGTGTAAAAAAGAGTAGGACTACTCCCTATCACCCAGCTGGTAATGGTATGACTGAGAGATTTAACCAGACCCTGCTGAGTATGCTAAAGACCCTGTGAGGAGAAGAAGAGTCGTTGGCCTGATTTCCTACCCCAGTTATTGTTAATTTATAATAATACTGTTCACAGTTCCACTGGCTATGCTCCTGCTTATCTGATGTTTGGTTGCCATCTGAGTCTCCCGACATTCTCCAGAAGGAGAAATCAGTTGTGGGTCCAGCGAGAGAGGGAAGCTGCATGAAAGGACCGAGCAGAGCTGGCAGATGAGAAATAAGGCGTGCCTAGATCACAGCAACACAAGGAGCCCAGAGTGGAAAAAAGGAACGACGAAGAGACGCTGACAGGGATTCCACGATTTTGACAAAACTTCTGTTGGGAATTGAGTGTCTGGTGAACAGAGTGCATCCGTGGACAGTTGAACAATTAAGTGTTGGGGTAACCCAGAGAACAAACTGGACTCCAATTCTTGTTTTGAATGGACTTTTAGAGTGTGGACTGTGTGCTTTCCTTTCTAAAAAAGGAATTTTCTTCCTGATACTGTTAGATTTTGTTTATGTTCATTTATCTTTTTAATGTACTTATTATTGTCCGGTGTAATAGAAGTTACTGTTGCTTTTTCTGAAATTACTGTTGTGTCTTTCATTGTGTGTTTACTCACTGCCCAATTTAGAAAAACCCGTGTGCTATTATTGGTAAATTTCAGGAGTTCCCAGTCTCTTAATAAAACTGGGTGGCATAGTTGGATATTTTAACGGTGTCTAGGTTAGATTACCTGTTAAATGTGACCAGACACCTGTCACATATCCACTTTCTGAACCCTCTTACTTCTTTGTAGTTTTTGAGGACACAGGAACTTACAAGATGGGAACCAAAAATAAACTGAAAAATGAACACCAAATACTGTACATCACAGGGCACATTCAGAAACACAAACAAGGCAAATTTAAACTTACCAAGCAATCTAACATTAGCAATTTTGGGGATGTCTTTGGTCATTATAATGACAAAAGAAAACCTAAGCAGATACAAATAGCATATACAAACTGCACGCAAGACATACCGGAACCAGCACTGATGCCCAGTACCTTAAATTCTATAAAGAATCAGAATGAACATCTTCACTAGAATGTTACCCTAGCATTTATTTATTTTTAAATAAAAGTATGGGTAGGAAAAATTTTGAACCCTAAAGATAGGGGTTATCCACATAACATTCATTTGGCTCTTAGCTGTTCCCTCCACAAATTTGGAAATCATTGTGTTAAAAAAATTTTCTGTAGTACTGTAACCAAAAACCATTTTAAGCACCAACAATCTTCTAGTTCCTATTGGCTCAGCATTACCCACCCTAAAAACTGAAACAGTTACCAGAGGGAATAGCCTTCCACTGTGTTCCAACTGTCTGTCATTAATCAAGGTCTGTAATTACTTTTCAGAGCTCTGTACTATTCTCTGTGGAGAATGAAGTGCTGGAGAAATTGTTTTTTTGGGGGGAAAAGTTTAGATCAGAATGTGGGAATTAGTGAGGGAATCCACCATTTAGTACATTAAGTAAAGTAAGCAAATACTTTATTGCCATAGAAACATCAATTGTATGAAATCTGATTTGGTGCAACTCATGTAGGTAAAGTATTTAAAATAAGTACAACTGTATTCATCATTCCTTATTCCTCTTAACCTGCCCGATTTCCAATTGCAAAAAAAAAGTAATTGTAAATCAATTATAATAAATGCTGATCTTGCAAATCACCTTGGATAAAGGCTTCAGCGAAATACATAGTAAAAACGTAATGTATGTATGCTGTATAAGCACATCTTCCACCTAATACTAAAGTTCCTCTTCTGTCTGCGTTTTACTATCGATACCAAACATACATTATGCAAAATACTTACACTGCTACTGACTTTGGCTAATGTTGTAGAAACATATGCCATATTAATACTTGCTATGCTTGTAGTCTAATGCAAAATATATAGACGTCTAAACTGAGGTAAAGGCCTAGCCTCTTAACCTAGAATTAGTAGAATTAATCAGAATCAGAAAAACTTTATTAATCCCGAAGGAAACTGTATTTGTATTTTCCCCCATTTGTAATGGTTCTTATGTATGTGACTAAGCTTTTTAGTCAAATTCGGCCAATTACAAGAAGTTTATTTATATAAGTGGTCCTATTCCAATCTTATAAGTCTTAAACAGTAGTGAGAGCTAATCAGATACACAGGTATATATAAGCTTGCCCTAAGCTTAAGAACACATCTAATTTTTGCTACTTTGTTAGGACACTCATGATAAAGTTGACATTTGTAGCACTTCTTTTTAAAAAAATTGTTAATGTGTTCCCTTGTGGCCAACTGTCTGTCTGCAACATATATAATGTGAGTACAGAATTAATGACTTAAAGGAAACAAATTGGCCAGGGTGTTTTATTTGATTTAATATAGTGGTGTTCCACACCCATTAAATTGATTATGTACGTAGGTTTCAGAATGTTCTGCTAATTTATGTTACATTCTTTGATTTATTACTAGCTGGGATATGTGAGTCAGTGATAAAAAGTAAAGTCAGGGATAATTATGCTGAAAAAGAATGGCAAGAACCACAGCTGCTTCAAGTACATAAGACAATGTAAGAAAAAATTAGATGAAATTGTAAATTTGCTAATTTGGAATGCAAAAAACAAATTGCATTTTAAAGAAGGACTCTGAAAAGAGTTTTTCTAATAATCAGGTAAAACATCTGTTGCTCAAAATATGATACTAATGTAGTGGACAGTTTAACACTAGAATCCCTGAAGCCTACGAAAAAACTCGTAATCCCGGGCTACCTTAAATTCCTTTGCACCTCTCCATTAGCATCTTTTGTTTTGAAAATCTGTCGATCATCACAAGCAGCCTGCTATCCCATCCCCATCACCGCCGCAGCTCAACTCTGGCAAAAAGTTCCCAAGATTTATCCAGATCATTGTAGATACAGAACACACTTAAAATGCATGTGTTCCAAATAATGATATATTATTTACCCTAAACAACTCCAGGCACCTCACACCGAGACAAACAGACTTGAGCTGAGAGAACTTTTTGTCAGACTTGAGCTAGGTCGGTGGGGGGATGGGATAGCAGGCTGCTTGCTGCTTGTGCTGATCAACACATTTGCAAAACAAAAGACAGTAATGGAGAGGTGTGAAGGAATTGAAGGTGGCCCGGGAATTACACATTTTTTTGTAGGCTTCAGGGATTCTACTGTTAAGGCAAAGGTACTACTCTTGTTGTGGCAGAAACACGCTACTCAAAGAAGGCACATGGAGTTTCAGGAAGGCAGAATCAATTTTTATTGCGAGATGAATAAAAGGACCCAAATCAAATGAAATTTTAAATTGAGCAATTAGCAAATCCAGCAAGCTTACGTTTATTACAATTCTTGTCACTTATGCAAAATACTCTCCTCCTTCTGGCTTTTCCCATCATTACCTAATGTCGATCACCTGACCAAAACTGCCATCATTACTTCAAACACTGTGCAAGTGTTCAAAACTTATTTATTAATCAATTCCCACCAGTAAGTAGGAATCAGGAAGACCCACACATTTGATATTGGGCTAGAGATTAGGGCAGTTGCACTCCTAAAACAATAATGCTGTTTCTTATAAGCTGCATTTTCCTTGACTTGTCATCACCTGAAAGGCAGACAGACAGGGAGCCAGACGCCTAGCCACTGAAAATGGAAGTGAACAGCATATCTGGTTTTCTCTTATTGCCAAAGCCTCAATGGCAGCATTTCTTAAAACAATGGCCCGTTTAGCCCTCTAAAAGTACACAATGTCTTTGACTGAAGTTTCTAAGCTTAGCAGCTGCAAAGAGAAAATTAACAAAATAGGCAGGCATGGGATTTTTTATGGTCTAACCCTTACTATACTAGCGTACATCAGGATAGAATACTTATTTTCATATATGCTTATGATTCTTTCTGAATATACGCAAATCATCAATTTTAAGAATATTCTTTTCTACTTTCTCAGCTGCTCTGATGCATGATGATTATATATTTCCCAGTTTTCTTTAAGTAAAACTAGATATCTGGACATTTACAGACTTCTGTACAGATAGTGTGTATGTAACCTTTGAAGTAGGCATACAAAAATGTATTGCAATATACTACACTGCAATGCTCATATATTGACCTATTCAACTGGAAAAATCTATCTTCCATAACTTAATATGAATTACACAAAAAATTCTCCATATGTTTAAAGAAACCATTTGATACTGTGCTTTTTATTCATACAACTTTTTCATATAGTTCCATGGATTGGGTAGGGGAATGGTTTTGAGCTTGACTTAATTTAATTCAATATAATTTTAAACAAAAATGATAGAATGTAGCATTGATTGTATAATCCACTAAAAAGTGTTATTACATGTTGTAATGTGATTTTTAAATTTAATAAACCTCTTTCAAAAAAGACCTGGGGCCTCATGCATAACGCCGTGTGTAGAATTCACACTAAAACATGGTGTACGGACAAAAGCGGAAATGTGCATATGGACAAAAAAATCCAGGGGCCTCATGTATAAACAGTGCGTATGCACAAAAATGTTGCATAAGAACATTTCCGAGTTCAAATCGCCATGTATAAAACCTAAACTTGGCATAAAGCCATGCACATTTCCACGGTACCTCATACCCTGGCGTGCGCAAATTCTCCACTCGGTTTTGCAGACTGGCGGCACCCAGCGTCAAAGCAGTGGTACTGTTCCTGTGTGGTTATCCTTTCTTTTTCAGATCCACATCCCTGACGCGGCTTTATAAATACACTGAAATTAACCTCATATTGTTTATTAGTTTAATGCATGTGATTGTAATTAACCAGTAACAATATAATGATCCACGGAATGGTCAAACTATTCTAAATACAATAGCTGCTTTAGCATTGTTACTCTCACTGCACCTTCTTCTTCTTCTTTCAGCTGCTCCCATTAGGGGTTGCCACAGCGGATAATCTTTTTCCATATTACTCTCACTGCACCACTCAGAGTATTTATATCACTGTATCTGAGTGTGAACCACAGCTGTACAGCAGCTGATCAGAAAGAGATATATCAGTATACAGCATCAAGCACACGCTGCCTCAACCATGCTGTCTATTGAACTGCTTTCACACGGCAAACGTTTCAAAGTCTTTCCTGTATGGACCTTGCAGTTGAGAAACTTATAAGTAGAATTACCTCACTGTAAACTTGCACTACAGTTATAATATTGCACAACCTGAGCCACTTTATAAAGCGCGTAATTACATATGATGGCGATATCATTTTTAAGATGAAATGCAGAAAAATATGTTTTTTATATTCTACAGATAAAACTTTAACTTCATTTAAATAATCTATATTGGAGCCAATCCCAGCCAACACAAGGTGCAAGGCAGGAAACAAACCCCAGGCAGGGCATCAGCCCACTGCAGTAATCTATATTGCTAATAATTAAACATGGCAGGACACAGTGCCGCAGCACTAGCTAGGAGCTTGTGCTCCGTTCACGTATTGCTCCTGCCTCACGCTGTATTGTTGCTTGTGCTGGCACGACACTGGAAGGATAGATGGATAGAATAATTAAACATGTACTACAAAGATATTTCAATGTTCCTTAAAAGTTTTGAAGAATCGGCATTCTAAGCTTACAGATGGCTTAACGTCTATTACAGAGCTGATTGTGTGGCGATTGGGTATTTGGAGAAAAAAAAGGAGGGACAGGAATTGGAGGTTAGTACGTTTGAAAGAGACAGTACTGCTACAATAAAGTATTTCACTGAAGGTCGCGCACGGCACAGCAAGCATCTTGCATGAGACATGAACAATCACTGTGCCACCGTGTTCCCATGTTTAATAACATGATTTAACTCCTATCATCATGAAAATGATATCACGTATACATCTCAGTATTTTAATTATTCAGAGAGCTGTAATATCATGACTGCAATGGATTCTGTGTCCTCTCGGAGGAAGAGAAAGCCCGGAAGCACGTAGTGATTCACATACATAGAACACATAGAAGATCAAATAGAAAACAAAGCATTTAATGTGTTACTTTAGTTACGATGGGATTGAGAATCTACAAAATTAAATGATTTTAAGATGAAGTTTATCATGTTCTATTTTAATGACAAAAAAAAACTACATGATTAAAGTGAAAATTTCGAGATTAATGTTGACATTTCGTGCTTTTTTCCCCACTGTGTGCCTAATTTTTTTGTCTGTACCCTAATAAGCTTTCATATGACACTCACTACGGCTCACCTTTTCACAGCGACTTTGATATGTGACTTCTTTTTTATTTCGGGCCCTATGTGACTTTGTGAACTTGAGCTTCCGAGTTTCTCCGACACTCTGTCACTCGATCAACTTCCTTTAATTGATTATACCACTATTTAAACCAACAAATAGTACGTTTTTCCTTGCCTCCACTTGGTATTTGCTGAAATTCTTATATTTTCCCCTGTGCTTTTCCCATTGTCTCTTCACAGAAGGCTGAGCTTAAGGGCTATTTATATTGATTTGCATATTCAAAGAGGTGTAATTTTGGGAGGAGTTGGGGCAGGACAGCTGGCTTGTGCATGTGCGTTACTTTTCACGCTGAATGGGATTTATGTAGCGGAAGAACATAGAAATTGGCGAAAGCACAGATTTATGCATCTGGATTTTTCTGTGCATACGCACATTCCCGCTTTTGTGCTTACACCATGTTATAATGTGAGTTTTACGCACAACATTATACATGAGGCCCCAGATGCATGAATCTATGCGTACACCAATTTCTACGTTCTTCCGCTACATAAATCCCGATCATTGTGAAAAGTAACGCACGTGCATGCACCTGCTGCCATTCCCCAATTCCTCCCAGTATTATGCCTCTTTGAATATGCAAATAAGTATAAATAGCCCTTAAGCTCAGCGTTCTGTGAAAAGCCAATGGCAAAAGCACGGGGGAAAATAGAAGAATTTCAGCGAATACCAAGTGGAGGCAAGGAAAAAGTACTATTTGTTGGTTTAAACAGTGGTATAAAGAACAAAAGGAAGTTGATTGAGTGACACAGAGTGTTGGAGAAACTTGAAAGTTCAAGTTCACAAAGTCACACAGTGCCCGAAATAAAAAAGAAGTTGTCAGATATCAAAGTCGCTGTGAAAAGGCGAGTCGTAGCCCACCGTCTGAGAGTCATATGGAAGCTTATTAGGGTACAGAGAAAAGAAAAAAAAAATAGGCACACTGTGGAGGGAAAAAAAGCACAGAACTTTAATCTCCAAATTTCCACTTTAATCATGTAGTGTATTTTGTCATTAAAATAGAACATCATAAACTTAATCTTAAAATCGTTTAATTTACTAGTTTCTCAAATACCATCGTAACTAAAGTAGCATGTTAAATGCTTTGTATTGTATTTGTTCTTCTATGTGCTCTATGTGTGTGAATCACTATGTGATTCTTAAACAGGCTTTCTCTTCCTCCAACAGGAAACAGAATCCATTACATTTATGATATTACATCTCTCTGAATAGTTGAAATACTGAGATGTATACTTGTTATCATTTTCATGATGATAGGAATTAAAGCATGTTATTAAACTTGGGAACATGGTGGCGCAGTGATAGTGATGAGCTGGTGCCCCGTCCAGAGATTGTTCCTGCCTTCCACAAGATGCTTGCTGAGCTGTGCGCGACCTTCGATGAAATAATTTACTGCAGTAGTACTGTCTCTTTCAAATGTACTAACTCCCAATTCCTGTCCTTCCTTTTCTTTCTCCAAGTACCCAATCGCCACACAATCAGCTCTGATATAAGTTGTCAAGCCATCTGTAAGCTTAGAATGCCGATTTTTCAAAACTTTTAAGGAACATTGAAATATCTTCGTAGTACATGTTTAATTATTCTATCCATCTATCCATCCAGTGTCGCCCCAGTCCCATTAAGAATACAGTGCAAGGCAGGAACAATCCCTGAACGGGGCGCCAGCTCGCCGCTAGCGCTGCGACACCGTGTCCTCACATGTTTAATTATTAACAATATAGATTATTTAAATGATGTTAACATTTTATCTGTATAATGTAATAAACATATTTTGCTGCATTTCTTCTTAAAAATGATATCGCCATCATATGTAAATACGTGCTTTATAAAGTGGCACAAGTTGTGCAATATTATAACTGTTTCGCAAGTTTACAGTGAGGTAATTGTACTTATAAGCACAAACAGTTCTACAAGGAGCACTTGATGGACTGATTGAGTGCGTTTACTGTTCTAGGGATGAAACTGTTTTTGAACCGTGAGGTCCCTACAGGAAAGGCTCTGAAGCATTTGTCGTATGAGAGCAGTTCAAAAGAATGTGCGCATGTCTGAGGCAGCGTGTGCTTGATGCTGTATACCAAGAGTTCCCAAACTTTTTTCGGCCGCCGACCCCTTTACCAAAAACTTTTAAAACCGTCGACCCCCTAGTCATTTACTTTACTTACTCAAATTAATACATTTGTACAGTACTCAATATTAAATATTTCACTAGATATCAGATTGTAATCACTTGTAATTATGATTTAAAAAGATAAAATGGCTACGGAATATGGCATTATCTTGTGCAACATTTAATATCGAAATCTGCACTAATGAAAATTTAAAAAAATACGAGCAGAGTTTTTTTTTTTTTTTTTACATTTTTGACATTTATGAAATAAATATGTAAATTCAAAATAAGTACAAATAGTCCAAGCTGTACTGTCTGCATTTCTTTTTTGGTTCAGTCATATTATTATCTGAAGAAATACAAACTTTTATTAACAAACAATTTTGACAGCCCCTGTGATTAAAAAAAAACAATACAAAACAATAAAGTATGTACTTATTTGAAACAGAAGATTTTTGTTCTTACTCGAATAAATAAACTGTGTCCTCCAATTTTCTTTTTCGTAGTACTGCTCCTCAATAAATAATTATATTCAAAGTTCAAATCACAAGTAAGTACATGTCACATCAAACGAACCAATTTATAGGGTTGTATGAAAGCATGACCGTACAAGACTGATAGATTCTGCTAATATAGAATATCCGTTGTCTCGTCCCACCGCAAGCAAGAGCGGACATGCAAAGGTTTTTCATGTCCGCACTTGCTTTGATACGTTCGATAAGACAATGCACAGATACTGTATGTTTGTGTTACATGTATTTTCATGCATTCTTACGTGTGACTTTTTTTTAATGACACATTTTACCTTTATGTTCGCAAGTTTGGTATGTAATGTGTTTTTATCAAAAAAGTGTTTTTTTGAATTATTTTACTTCTTAATTAGGTACCTATTGGAATCATAGATATTTTGAAGTAACAAACAAATAGCAGTAGTAAGGGGGTCTATTTTTGCTGTCGTTGACCCCCCAATTTTTTTATTGAAACTATCGACCCCTAGAAAGTTCAAATCGACCCCAGGGGGTCGATATCGACCACTTTGGGAACCCTTGCTGTATACCAATAATTCTCTTTCCGATCAGCTGCTGTAGAGCTGTGATTCCCCACTCAGATACAGTGGGATAAGTACTTGAGAGTAACGACGATAAAGCAGCTATGGTATTTTGAATAATTTGGCCATTCCATGGACCATTATATTGTTATAGGTTAATTAAAATCAGATGCCTTAAACTAATAAACAATATGCAGTTAATTTCAGTGTATTTGATAAAGTCACGTCAGGGATGTGAATCTAAAAAAGAAAGGGAAACCACACTAGAACAAAAGCACTGCTTTGACCCTGAGTGCTGCCAGTTTGCAAAACCGAGCGGAGCAAGGATTGAGCTGGCGTGAAAATGTGCATGGCTTTATGGCAAGTTTAGTTTTTATACATTGTGATGTGAGCTTGGAAGCGGGAGTATGCAACATTTTTGTGCATATGCACCGATTATACATGAGGCCCCTGATGTATATATGATACCAACAATAGAATACAATGAAAGCAAACTGCTAAAGCAATGTAAAACATTCAAATAGTACTGTTTTTGGAATTCACTACTACTACTACTGATTTTCATGCCTGTGATAACACAAGAATCACTACTAAATCCATGTTTGGTTCCTAGTTTGCACCCAGTTTGAGCTGGACAGACTAAGGGCCCCTGTGAACCTGGACTGGATTATGTGGGATAAAGAGTGTTAATGTAACTAATGTTTGGGTCTGAGATAACACTGGACGTTTTTCTTCATTCATGAATGATTCATGTATTCTACACAATTGTAAAGTAACAGCACAAAAATAGCAGCATAAACTTTATTCACAAACAAAACGTACGAAAATGATGTTTTTACCATGGAAATGAGGCACAAGAGAACAGGAATTTGGCTTAACAGTAAATACAAACATTTCTTGAAATTCAGAATGCAGAACCATTTTGCAAGAGTGTGTCTTTGGTATATATAATCCAATAAAGGTGAATGCAAATGTGCCCCATTTAATAATGACCCCACACAGGTTAATTCCATAAGGTGCAAACAGTACTAGAATATCTGGGAATCACTATCCCAGCACAAGAAAACAAGCTTGACTCACCATATAATAGAGACAACCACAGAACGGGTTCAAACCTTAGCCTAAACTTGGCAGAGGAGGTCTACTTTTTATCTAGGAGTTGATCCATTGAGGGGTTAATCTTTAATATGGCCATCCTCTAGCAACCATTTTAACTTTGTGTTGTCTCCTTTAATTGCAGCTCCCTTTCCTTGCTTTTCCGGAATTGTTTCCCTCTGTTCTCTCCTCTCATATTTGCTGCAATTATTCAAGTATAGGTTGACACCACAATGACTCTCCACATGATCATGTAGGCCTAAGAAGCGTCCCCAGAATTTAGCTGGCACTTCAATATAAATATACATTTTGAGACAACAAGAAAAACAATATACTGTATAACGCCACAAGGGAAATGTTTCTGGACTTGTACTTTACATATACTTACTGTCACTTTTAGTTAGTCAAATAAACAATCAAAATTATGACAGAGTTTTTGTATATTTTCATATGAAATAAATATTGTCCTTGGTGTGTTTTGTCTTGTTTTCAGTATAAATTGACACACACTTGTCATGTGGTGCTTCCAGGGCATTGCTCTTGAGTGTATGCAGGATAGGTTATATATTTATTTTACTATTTTAGTAAAGTAAATCAGTAGATGAGTGATAATTATTTGTCTTTAAATTAAAAAAAAAGTTATTTTGGAAGGTTGTAATTCTGCAAGTAGAAACTGAAAAGCTTGGATAATATGGCATCATTTAGATGTTACCTTTTGCATAAAATTAACATAGCCGTAACAGCTCTACATTTTCACAAATATTATTAAACTAGCTGTCCCCTGTGGCTCTACACGTGTAGCAGTGAAACAGAAAAAATTTTAAAAATCAATAAACAAACAGCTATCACTAGCTAAGCGGAGGCAAGGTACACTCCAAAATGTGGCCATAGGTAGACCAATTCGAACACAGGCTGGCGCGTGACTGAGAAGGGCCCCAACTCCCTCCCCTTGGCCCGCAGTCGCTCTCTAAGATTCGCATAAATAAATTGGTACCACAAGTGAACTGTGATACTTAGCACAATGAGAGAAGTTGCAAAATCAACTGGAATGTTCAAGCAAATTATAGAAAAATATCCGATCTAAATCCGCTGAGTAGTTCTCTCATTTGCTAGCTAAGTGGAGGCAAGGTATGTTCTGAGGCTGGCGCATGAGTGAGGAGGACCCTGCCCAGCTCCCCACTCCTAACATCACACTTCAACCCCTCCTCAGCCTGCAGTCTCTGTCTCGGATTAGCGCAAATAAATCGCTCCTGCAAGCAAACTATGATACTTAGCGCTCTGAGAGAAGTTGCAAAATCAACCAGAATGTTCAGGCAAATTATAGAAATAAACCTGATTTAAATCTGTTAAGTAGTTCTCTCGTGAAAAGCGGACAGACATACACACAGACATACAGACAGACATTGGATTTTATATATATAGAGATTATGAGTTTCTTATTTGGCATCTCTTCCATTCCAGTGATGCAGAGAATTGCATTGATGTAAAATACTAATGTTTGACAGCTTTTCTTGCTGCTTTTTCCTAATTATGCTTCTATTGTTTCTGCTGTTGTTTGGATTCTTTATCATATTTATGCTCCCAATGTTTTTTCTTAGTTATAGAACCCTTCTTGAATTTCTTACAGTTTCAATTGATTAGTTAAAAACTCTTCTTGGAATATCAGATGCTTCATTTAATGAGTCAGCATTCTGGGTACCTTTTTATGAACAAGTGACCCATAACTAATCCTTATATTGTTTTTTATTTGACACATCATCATTTTTCAAATCTTTAACACAGTTCACTCAATAGCATATGGCTGCAGGTGAAGGTTGAAAACTAATTTATTGATTGGAAAACTGCCTTAAAAATGCTATAATAGTGAAAAAATAACATTGACTTCAAAAAAACCTAGCTTTCCTTTTAGCAGCCCTCAGAGGAACCATTGAGATCAGGTATCTGTCCAGTCATCCATCTTCCAAATCCATCTCATCATTAGCAGGGTCTTTGGAAAGATGAAGTCTATTCCAGTGAGTCCGTCCTTTGCAGAGCAAACACACAGACACACACAAAAATTGCGCCAGTTTTGAACTGCCTATCTACCTAACCTGCATGTCTTTGGACAGTGGGAGGAAACCAAAGCACAGAGATCAGATACTTTGAACATAATTTCATCACTGATGGATATAGGCAGCCACAGGTCTATCACTATCAAAGAAGGAAATTAACTATTTGAAAACAGCATCTAGGAACCAGTGAAGTTCAATCAAAATTTAATATGTCAATGTTTTCTGTGTATTTAATCAGCTGTCAACGTATACACATAACCTGCTAATGAAATATCAGGTTTAATTTACAATTTATCTTTTATTTCTATTTATTATTAAGTTACAATACTTCATTCTCCTTTGAATTTGCAGTATATTATACATTTTTGCTTTTTGCTTTCACCATTATATTGTACTAGTTTGTGAAAAAGGCCAAGAAAATTATTTGCTTCTGGAGATTTCCAATAAAAGGGGTGAAGCTCCTAGCTGAACACTGTTTAGTTTACTGCACCAAACTAATATTATGTTAAAGTAAAAAAAAGAGCTACCATACTCTGGTACTTGAAAACTCCATATACACTGGAGCACCACAACACCTAAACTGCTAAACTCAGCATATGAAGAAGATAAGGGGCAGAGAACAGAGAGCACCTCATCTAACAGAGAATAAGAGAGAGAGAAACAGCAAACACATTTTTTGTGGAAGAAGTATAGAAAATAAAAATTAGTATATTCATGTATTAGCATAAATAAATAAGCATTAACCTTAGTGCAAATATTAAGGCAAGCTAGGCCTGCTAAACAAATGGTTAAATAAAGGCCCATACCATATTTCTTTTTTAATTACAGCTTAGCTTTAGCTGCCAATAAAACCTAGCGAGAGGACCCAGGATGGGAGAACGATGAGATAACGACAGCTCAAGGATGGAAGAAGGGAAAGCACCTGTTGGCTCTCAGCCGACCTAAAAATAAGCGAAGCAGAAAAATAAAGATAATTGACAGAAAATAAGAAAAATTGGTCGTTTTAATAAAAGTTAATTAGGCCAGCTGCAGAAAAAGGAGCCAGAGGAGAGCAGCGAATAGGCTGCTTCTAGCGAGGTCAGAATGATAAGAAATGATATATAAACTGTGATTTTTGAACTGTTCGGGACTCTGCCTGATTTGGCTGAATTGGGTTGAGTCAGTGTTATTGTTTATTGCAATAAAAAATATACTCTGTTTGCCCATCCTCTTGACTCCTAGAGCCTTCATTCCAGGTGAAAACGTTTTGGTGCGTCTTTTGCTCCGA
This sequence comes from Polypterus bichir lapradei, assembly GCA_026402145.1. Taxonomy (NCBI): domain Eukaryota; kingdom Metazoa; phylum Chordata; class Cladistia; order Polypteriformes; family Polypteridae; genus Polypterus; species Polypterus bichir. Next base: position 40,569,532 of record JANRMT010062837.1, on the reverse strand, counting down.
CGATTTTTCTCTTCGTCAGAAGCTGACATGGATTGTAAGATGAATGATTATTTACTACAATCCAAGTATAAAATCATGATAGAGTTTTAATTGGTTTTTGTTATTTTGCTGCCATTGTGATTTTGAGGTGGTATTATAATAAGTGGAATTGCCTTCTGTGAAGCCTGGGGCGCGTACAGCCACCGTAACCCGACACAGACAGGCAGGACACAAGCTTCACCACACCGCACATGATTTATTTACAGTTGGGGAAGCATTCCCTGCGGTGGGCTGGCGCCTTGCCCAGGGTTTGTTTCCTGCCTTGTGCCCTGTGTTGGCTGGGATTGACTCCAGCAGACCCCCGTGACCCTGTAGTTAGGATATAGTGGGTTGGATAATGGATGGGTGGATGGAAGCATTTCATCTGCAGTCCCCCAAAGTACAGCACAGTCCATACAACACCACGGTCCCTTCTCTTCCCCAGTCCTTCTGCCTCCACTCCTCCTCACAAGCTTCGTCCTCTTCCTCCTGACTCAGGCCACAAGAATTATGTTAAAAGTGGGACTCCTGCCTGTAGACGGCCAAGAAATCCCATCTGGGGTGCCACTTGTGAAGTCCAGGGGCGCTCCAACTGCCCTAACCCTGACACAGACTGGCATAGACACGAGTTTGCCACGCCGCACACATTTATTTCTTTCTCCCTACAGCAGCATAACACAAATAAACAGCACCAAAGCCCAGTCCTTTTCTTTTCTTCTCTTTTCTTCTCTTCTCTTCCACCTCCTCCCAACTCTGGCTCTCTGTGTAGTGGTGGCTGGTTCCTTTTATAGGCCACCTGGAAGCACTCCAAGTGTCCAATGAGCTTCTTCCAGCAGCACTTCCGGGTATGAGAGGGTAGAATGACAATGCCTGATCTTCTCGATCAACGTGCCCATTGTGTTACTGTAGGCTACCACAGCACAAGGTTTAGTGAATTCCACATTTCTCTGACAACTGCTACATTGGGAACGGTACTTATGGGGCTAACATCTTTTTCGTCTTTCTGCTTGATCACAATTATTGTGCCTCGCTCCTTTTTGCTCCACGGTGAACCTTCAGGGGACCAAATTCACCAGGCATATTATAGCTGTTCAGTCATACAGTGCAATCTGGCTTTCCTCTCACATCCCAAAATAATATTGATTTTTGACAATTTAAACTTGCCTTGTAGAAATATGAGGGTATGTGTGTGTAACTGGGCCCTGTGATGAAATGGTGTGCTGTGACCCTGAATTGGGTTAAGAAAGTATGTGCCATACTATCATTACAGTATAACTGTATGTGCAATATTCACAATGAAAACAAGCTGGCATGGTGAGATAAACAAAAGAAACAATCTGTGTTTAAACCTGAGGAAATAACTTCATCAGTACCTTTTCTAGCCTATTCATTCATTTTTCAGCCTGCTCAGTCTAAGTCAAGAATACAGCAATGCAGCATCCAAAGTATAAGTAACTCTTGATTGGGCTGTGGCCTATGGTAGGATCCTATTTTAGTCTAATGATGAAACATGTTATAGATAAACTTTAAAAATGAAATAGTGAACAATTAAGATGGTTAGTTGTGAAACCATTTGGACAATTCCATTGACAGTTATTGCAATATATTAATAAACAAAACCAATCTCTAGGATGACAGCACAGTTGGATATATTATTATTATTATTATTATTATTATTATTATTATTATTAAAATGGCAGATACTTAATATTCAACTCAATCCCGATCAACCCTGCTAAATGTTATGTATGCCACTTTAGGTTAAGGAAAGTCCACAGGTAAGATCAGTTCTTTTCTTGGTCATCTTGGAGCTACGAATGAGCCCATTGTTCTGCTAGATATCTGCTCTGGAATAGTATTTTACCTGCGTGTCCCTTTGCAGTTCCCATGGCGCTACAAAAAAAATGTGCAGCTTGCTGTCTTTCTTTTCTAAACTTGGCTCATCTGCCCTCACAGACGTCCATTTACGGCGCCAGCTGGCAGACCCCCGATCGAAAAGCGGCCATCTGTCAGTCGCTTGGACAAAGCAGCCCGCCAATGACAGCCCCGGTCGCGCTTACAAAGCAAGACATATATGCAGCTTCTGACGTCTCGCGCCGCGGCGCACTAAAAACAAACGTAAACTGTCAAGCGATAACAAAAGAGGGAAGAATCGGAGTTTGAAGCCCTCTGATATTTAGTTTACTTAATTCGTTATTTCAACTGTTAGAACAGACCTTGGCCGGTAATGGACGTGCGACGGGTTTAGAGGGTGACATGGCGACAAGTGAAAGAGAAGAGCTTTTTGAGGTTTTAGAAACGAGTATCGATTTGGAAAAGCAGCCCACAGCAGACGCGAACGCGTTTCCCCTCAACCTGTCGACCGATGTCAAGTGGCTGGAAATTCCTCTTAAAGGCAAGCTGGTGCTGAGGGAGGAAGGGGCGGTGCCCGACTACGAGCGCACCTTCAACAACTGTGCCGCCGCCTCCTCTTCGCGGGCATCTGAAGCGCTGTGCGCCGATTCGTCCTTCGCCTTCAATTCTTATGAGGGCGAGCTGGATGACTCGTCATCAACCAGCGGCTTATCGGACACGTCGGCCAATAATTCAGACATCGATTTCTCGGACTTGGAAGAAGATCCTCCTGACCTGCAAGCAGACGACGGCGACGAAGACTGCAGCGCCCCGACTTTCTGGGGTGAGCCTGGCCAGCCCATCAGCATCGAGGAGTTCACATCCAGCTGTGGTCCCCAGCTCGCGCTGCCGGATGAGGCAGATGCCCTGGATTACTTCAGGCTTCTGTTCCCAGACTCTCTCTTTGAGCACATCGTGCAGCAAACTAACAGTTACGCGCTTTATAGGCAGAGAAAAAATGGCAAATCCGATCCCAATTGGAGAGCAACAGACATCAGGGAGATGCAGGCTTATATTGGACTGAACATTCTTATGGGCATTAACCAGCTGCCAGATTATGGCATGTATTGGGCTACTGACATTTTTATAGGCAATGCAGGCTTTAAGAAGACCATGACTGCCCGACGGTTTGAGAAGCTAAACCAGAACATACAATTGTGTGATCGGGAAAGAGAACCATCCCGTGGGCAGCCCAGTTATGATGGGTTGTACAAAATTCGCCCACTTTTGGATGTTGTGCAAAGGGCAATGTGGGATGTTTATGGACCAAACAGGTGCCTCACAATAGATGAAGGCGAAATTTGCGTCAAGGGTCGCTTTTCAGTTGCTCAGTACATGCCCTCAAAGCCCATTAGGAAAGGCCTGAAAGTGTGGATGCTGTGCGACTCTAAGTCAGGGTATTGTCATCGGGCCAATATATATGTTGGACGTTCTAATGATGACTTGGGTGGAGTTGGCTGCCATGTGGTCAAATCACTTATAAGAGGTCTGGAGGGGAAATATCACCACATCTTCCTTGACAGCTTCTTCACCTCAGTACCTCTGGTGCAGAAGTTGCTGAAGTTGGGTCTATATGTGTGCGGCACAACACTTCAGGGCCGTAAAGGGTTCCCAGATACACTAAAACTGAAATATGTTGGCAAACTAGCCCAAGGAGAGTTTTGTCAGTGCCAGCATGGTAATATTTTGGCCACAGTTATGAGAGATACAAAAGTGATCAGCTGTCTGTCTTCTAATGCTTCTCCTGGCATTGTGGGTATCAGTCAGGAAAAACAGAGGGATGGAAAACTCTGTAGAGTTCCACGTCCTCTGCCACTGCTCTTATATCAGGAGAACATGCGTGGTGTCGACCTCTGCAACCAGCTAAGGGAGTGCTACCCAGTAGGCCGACCCTGCAAAAAGTGGTGGCGCTACTTCCTGTGGTTCTATTTAAACATCTGCATTGTCAACTCCTTCATTATACTGCGTGAAAACCGTAAAGGTTCCCCACTATCTGGTTTCACTGGCAAGCAGTTCACTCAGAGACATTTTCGTATACGGCTTGCCCAGCAGCTGATAGGAGACTATCAGGGCACTAGAGGTGTGGAGAGAGCCACTCGAAAGAGGCACTCTGACTCACCAGTGGAGTATGGCCATCGCCTTGAGCGCATGTCTGAACGTTCCCGAAGATGTCGAAACTGTACCAACAAGGGATTGCGCCATGAAAGTGTGTTTGGGTGCAAAATATGCAATGTTCATTTGTGCCGTGGGGGCTGCTTTGCAGAATTTCATAAATAATCAATTAAGTCCTTTTTAACTTATTTTTAAAGTGTTCTGGTGTTGTTTGAAGTTGAAGTTTTCCTGATATAGCGTAATTATTTTATGTTGGACTTCTTGCACTGACCTTCACACATTGTTTCAAATTATTATTTTTTTATTTTTCTAATAATGTGAGCAGATAGATTTTATATATAATAAATGGTATTAATGTCTTTTTAGGCAGAGGAAAGGGAGACACAAGTCAGAGAATGTTAACCAAGAAAAGAACATCTTATTTGGGTGGAAGAATAAAAATGGAAGAAAAGTAAGGATGTGGCAGGAAAGAACTGAGTAAAAGAAATAAGGCAGAGAACTCTATATAGTCTCCCCCACTTTTCTGGCTTTGAGGGATGCCTTAACTGAGCTGCTTTGGTGTTTTAGCTGACCAAAGCGAGCCACCACTCCTGGGTTTTCTCAGACCCCAAAGATGCCACTTATGCCTGTGCTTCTTTCTTTTTCTCTTCCTATTTCTGTTGAAGTAACACCTGTGCTTACAACCACTCTTGACCTCTTTATAGAGCTGTTGCTCACCACCTTCTGATTCTCCAACCTTATTCTCTTTCCTCTCCACAGTTTTCTCCCCCTCACCACACAACATCCCCTCTGGTTTTCTGTCCAGGAGGTCTCCTCCCTTCATTCATCTATCCACCCCATTCGTTAGTGCCACTTGTCATGCACACCACCCATTGCTCCTGCTGGTGGTTCTCATATTGCATAGTTCGGAAGCCCCAACCAACTGTTTCACACTATCTGTCTTCTAGCCCCATCTTGGCGCTACACTGAACCACTATAATATATATATATATATATATATATATATATATATATATATATTTATTGTAGACCAACATTTCTTACAACTGTAGAGAAAATACTGGTACATTGTGCTTTTGTTGAAATATGTTTCAGCAGGACAGAGAAATGTAATTGGCTAAAGGGTGTCCAGTATCTGTTTTTGTGAGTCATATTTATTACATACAAAAATATAATATGTACAGTATCTGTAACTTTTTTGCCTGTTATATATAAATAATATGTTTTATATACATGGAGTGTATACATACAGTATTTCTGTCCATGTGTGTATGTGTGTTGATGAGAGTTGATTTTTAGTCAAATTTTTCCTTAAATAATTTCTAACATGAGCATAAGATATCTAAATTTTCCCAATTTGTAAAAGGCTGTTTATGAAATGTGTAATTTTTTTCAAGAAACACATCTTTTTAATAGCTTTTATTTTTGATGATTTTTACTTTCTGATCATTTCAGGAGTCATTCACAAAAATAAAATGTGTCGGTGTAAAGCTGTGAAGATCCATGTGTGTGTGCGTGTGTGATTCAGTGAACTCATAAATTCATATTCTAAAATAAAATCCAGGTATTTTATAGTTTTATATTATTCAGTTACAGATACATATTTACAAAATAGTTCATTCTGGCACATAACCAGTTCTTGCTCTATTGGTGCTAAAAACTTTAAACACCTTAAGAAAAAACATTAATCCACACACACAGATTTCTCACATTTTAGTAGTGTTCAGACCACAAGTAGGCCAGACAGGCAGGGACCAAAGTCATGTTTATATGGCAAATAATCACAATGCACAAAATTCTATAAAATGATAACTCTTAAAAATTGATGTGCCAAAATATTTAAAAAGAGTTAAAGATAATATGTTTAAAACTCTCCCATTTCCTCAGTCCAGCAAAAAATGAACTAGACACCCTTCAAAGTGCATGTTGATTAATCATGATTACAGAAAATTACAAATGGAGAACTTCATTTCAACAAAAAATATATGTATACATAAGTAAATTGAAATTAATGATGAACATTGTTACACTGTAGGCCTTGCTAGAAAATAACTACGAAGTTGCAAATTGGCAAATGTTATTTAATTTACACTATGTTCAGACACCACATTATCCTGCCTCCTTACATTTTTTGTTCTTCTTCGAATAGGGTACAAAAGTGTACATCAAAAAATACTGCATGTTGAGATGATACTAAGCAGCATAAGTCAGCAGTACTACAAATATAACAACTGGATACTTTTAATTTCTGCATGTCTTTTAGGATATATGGTATGCAATGATGCTTTGTCTAATGTCAGCACTACATTCATGAATATAGTAGTATGCAAAACAACTTCACATGAAGTCAATCTTTTAATAAATAATTAAAATGCTAGTTTCAAATAAGATTTCAAATCTATTAAATAATCCCAAGTAAAGCTTTTCATCACATTTCAGTGTAAAGGTATGTGAAAATGGTGTATATGGCTAGGTTGATATTCATAGCATTCTCTGACAATGTGGAGATATCAGCATGTCTATTTCAGAGATTGATTAAACACTTTCATGACCACAGAGATGCCAATAAACCATGTACCACTATAACATGCTTTAGCACATCAAACTCAGAATAATAGGCTTTTCTCATGCTCTTTGCCTTGTCAGGCAAAGATCCAACTTTTGATTTCTCTGAACACATACACCATATCTCCAGTGTGTATCATATTTGTACATTTTTGTAATGCACCTTACCAATGAGGTGTTATCAACCAAAGGAATTTACTGGAAGCAAGGAGTGCTGAAGCTTCCAGTTGCAGTCTGGGCCAGAAGGCAGAATGATTTACAAGCCTTGAGGACCCATAAAAGCAATCCATACAAATGTAAAACATTAAGATGTATGGTGGTCATAGGACAAGGACAAGGGTCAGTGCCAGTTAATTTATGGAATGTACTTTAGGTCAGTTTATGAGGTGATCCTATGACATCAGACAATACAAGTATATTTCATCATATCTGTTACCTCTACCAAACATGCAACAACAACTGGATTGGTCCTGGGGACCCATTAGTAACACATATTTCATAGTTAGCCATGTGATATACTACTGTATATCATAGGAAATCCAAATATAAAATAAATGCACATGTAGTGATTTTGATACTGCAAACATTTCTCACACATAGTTATGAACCTTTAAACAGTATGCACCCTATCCACCTGAAGACTTTACAGTATAGCATGACCGTTTTACATCTTCATTCCACAATGTATGAGACTCACTATCTGTTGTACTAAAGACCAATTTATATTTTAAGGGTATGTCATCTCAAAGGTATGTCACTGCATTCTCAGAGGTTGACGATGCTGCATCTAGCTAAACAGCTGCGCTAAGCGAGACTTTCTTCTTTGGTACCCAACATCCCCCCCAACCTCCCCTCCCTGAATCCACTACATTAGTATTTCTTATAACAGCTTTAATTTAAACAATAACAAATAAACAAAGAAGTACACATCACAAACTTAATTATAACTTTTTGATTTGTTTCCTTTAAAATGAATGCCTAATTAGTAACAATAGTAGTAATAGTCCAGGGTATCAATGTGCTGTTACTCTTTGTTACTTGATATGGCCAATAGTATCACTTATGACGTGTGATACAACAAAACAATAATTGTGATACTACTACTAATAATAATATAAAATACTAATACACATTTCTCTAAGGCATCTATAGGCCTGTTGCAAGTGATAGGTCATTGTATTGTACAGTGACAATAAAGGTATTTTACTTCTTACTCTTACTACTAAATGTGCTTAATAATCTTACAGTGCAGTAAATACAAGGTCAAAGTGAAGCTGAATATTCAGATGTTTTAAAAATGAACATGTGAATATTTCACTTACACTTATGGATTAATCAGAACTTAGTTTTGTCAGTTTGATGACAGCATATAGCAATAAGGCATTAACTAAATCAGTAATGTTAGCTACCAATAAAATTAATCAAAAGTTGAAGATAATCTGAGCTAATTGCACTTTTTGTATGTCAAAGTTGCTTTTCCACAATTCAGCCAATAACTAACTACTGTAGAGCCTGTTTGTTTGTGAAATTTACAAACATGTCCTCAATGCATCAATTTAGGAGCCTTTAACCACATGAATAGGTACTGAGGCCTATAGGCCAGTACTATGTATCAGCTGGGCACTGTAACATCAGGTAATATCTGTTAAACACTCCATATTAAAACTGTTGTACATAATACAATTATCACTCCATTGTTACTCCAGCAAACCACTAGCTTTATTGTAGGGCTGATTGATTTAGCGTTAGCTTGCTTGAAGTTAGACAGATTTTCACTTCTAAACACACCAGCAAGTCCAGCATGAGCTGTTTATTCATGGTTTCATTTTTTCTTTTCTGTGCTCCTGACTTTTGTTGACTTTAAGCCGTCTCTCTGTTCATTAATGTAAAATGATCACAACAGGTCAATAATGTTAGTTAATTTGACAGTTCATGAAACAGCAATAATACCGTTAGGCACGTCCATCCCCATAACGGTACTTTGATCATATAGGAAGGGGTGACTCTGGATGTGGGTGCTATTTAAGAAACTAATCACCACACTGCAGCCAAAGACTAATTCTTTATCTGTGAAATACATACATTGCCGCCATTGCTTTATTACTTGTAAATATATGCATTTATAGCAGGTGCCAGAAATCTAAAAGTTCTAGAGAAGTTATGTGCACAGGTTAAAGGGCATTTACATCATTTAGATTTTTAATTGGCTCTGCAGTCCACTTACAAATACAAGTGAGGCAATGAAGAGAACAGACATACCTAGTGAGGATTCACAAGTAATGCAATACAAATTAAACACCAAAACATATGCAAATTCTCATTTCTTATCTACTAATCCAATTCACATTTATGGGCAGCTTTATTTAGCCATGTAGCATTAGGCAGAAGGTGGGAACAGATATTTTTGGGCTGTAGGTGAAAATTGAACCACCCAGAAGAAGACCCATGTAGATGAGGACAGAATGTACAAAATCTATACAAAAATCAAACTTAGGACTCTGGAGCTGTGTGGCAGGAGTGATAACCACTGTGCCATCCACATACAGCTTCATAATATACAAAAACTCCTGGTAAAACCCATATGCTACAGACTAATTATACAGTGCAAATGCTCTAGTTAAGTTCTACAGCAGATGGCCACCGAATTAGTCAATCTATCCTTATCATGTTCCTAATGTAATATTGACAAATGTTTTACATTTTAAATTTGAAAATGGTTATGGGGCAATAGTGTTGATCAACAAAATTTGCCAAGGCATTTTTCGCAGCAAAACTGTATTCATCCTTAACTAGATTCGCTTAATATTTTCTTAGAAATTTGCTGTGTGGCCGGCTTAGGTGAACATTTTTTCCAGGGCCCCATGATGCTTTGTGAGGCAAACATGACCTCACAGAGCTGTATGAGCCATGCGCAGAAATGACACACATGTGTATTGTAAGATCGTTGCCACTCTGCTTTGGGCATGCATGATGTGGCAAACCAATCAGTACTCCAGCTATACATGCCAAATGCATTAAAAAAAAAGTTTCTATTTGACAGTTACAATAGCTGACAATATTGAAAATGTTATGAATACAGGTATCAACTTAAATATGGGTTACATTCCTTTACTGGGGACGAAAGTGAATATGGGCGTATCTCGATAGGGGAGAGGTCAAATATGCTGTGAGGATAAGATGCAATAATATCACACATCTTTAAGTAAAGCTTCTTGTTTTTAAAATTTGTCATTATCATAATGTAGAACTAGCCAAAGTCACTAGCAATAACATTCGCTGCCTTGCCACTTTCATGTTGTTTGGCAACTTTTAACTTTGTGTACTCGAACTGTAGCAGAAAAGTCTCTGTAGGGGGAGCCACGTGGTGTAAAAAGTCATGACCATATAACTAGTTCAGTTCCCCCATCCTCAGTGACTTCAATGCATTTTGCAAAGTTCAGTGATATTCCCAAATATTTTTCAGTGATTTCGCAGAACTCTAGATGAAGCAAACTCTGCAATGTCAGCTCATCACTAGGGGGCATTTTTTTTTTCTTTTTATTTATGAAGAGTAATGGTAGACAATATAATACTTTCAATGTCTTATATTTAGCCAATTAGCCCAACAGTCTTTGTTACCTCAAACATATTAACAGACATGACAGAGTGACGTTACTTGTCCAGCCTTTTAATATCTCCACAGATTTGCATCAGCGGAACCATTAAGTGAAAGAAATAAAATCTGTTCAACCTTTCTGCTGTTGAACCTTTCATCTGTTAATAAATCACATTGCTATTTGCCAATGTCAGAATGAGCTACCTGTAACACATCCATAGTAAAGTACTGACAAGATCTTGCTTTGCTCCTTTTATCTTTAAGGTAATATGCTACTACATATGAATATATGAAAACAGCTAAGCAGAAATCTGCAGTATACATGCAGGTTTGAGCTAAATTAATTACAACTCTTTCAGGTTTCATTTTTCAATCTTCATGTCTGTGGTATGTATCATTTTTATAATGAGCAATTTTACAAAAATATTTAGAGTATGATGAACAACATAAAAGTATTTTATGTGAGGGTGTCACTAGACTATTTTACTTGGAAAGTAAATGTTGTATTGGGAAATATGCAAAAAATAAAGAAAGTAAAACCACTACACTTTAATAACAGAGTGTTTTAAAGTGGGTCTGAAAATCTTGTAAAAATCTTTCTTTATGTGTATTCATTCACTTTTACACCCTTCTTTTTCCATTTTAATATTGTGGGGAACTGAAGGCAATTGCAGCACCATCAGTTACAAGACAATTGGATGTCAGGATGCCAACACACTCAAGCACACCTCAATGCTCAGCTGTACCAGTTCATTTTAGATCCCATAATTATATTAACATGCACATGTTTGAAAGAGTATACTAAAGTGCCTGGAGTGAACTAAGTGGAGTACTCCACATAGATTGTGGCCAAGCTGATAATGTAATCCATGTCATTGCCGCTGTGAGGTAGTATTCCTAATTACTAAGCTACTGTGTTGCGTGTCTCAGTAGAATTTAATAAATTCTGCAGAATCAGCTTACAAATAAATGGTAATAAGTCTTGGAAAATTACATAGTATGAATGATTAGATAAATTTAATTATTCCCTGCTGGACACAGTTGACAAGTTCACCTGCTGTATCTGGGTAGTGTAATAAGACATAATAATGGAACAGATGTGGATATTACTGCAATTAACAAAAGATGCTGCAAGTATATCTGGAGCTCTGGTGTACATTCTACAAGGAGTAAAATAAGAATCTTTAATTCCAATTAAAAAAAATCTGTTTACCCTGTGGGACCAAAATCTTGCCTGTAAATAAAAATATTACTCAGAAAATTCAAACCTTCATCAATTTGCAAAGAATTTTAAAAATAAAGTAGCCAAGCCAAATAAGTAAAGATGACCCCACATGCTAGAACAAAATAGGAAAGAGTGGAAATAATTATTAAATGGAAGTTGATAGGCCATATGTGGTGGAAACCACATTCTGATAGAGCAAGCCAAGAACTACACTGGAATCCACCTGGGAAAAGCAAAAGTGTATGGCACAAAACACTTGAAAAGAACAATGAAGAAGGAGAAGGACAAAACTGGAATGTCCTGGTGGAAAAGCAATGAAGATAGAAGGTACAACAGAATATGGTGCAGGAAGTTCGTAGAGGCTTTATGTTCCACAAGGAATGAAGGGTACAAGTTAGTAAGTCATTAATGTTCCTTTCAGGCAGTTATTCTGAAGGTGTGGGAATGCCCTTTCAGCATTTTGGCAAGAAAGTAAATGTAGATGGAAGGCAATGGCATCACTTGTGAGAGATCTTGTGTAAGAACATCAGGTCATGCAAATGCAAGGCAAATTAATATTTACAGATCTCACAATATTAGTTTCAGATATTCAAAAATGCAGTTCAGTTACAGTACGTGGAAATCAATTCAAGATATCACTAAATAAATTCATTTTCATTTTGTTACATATGCAGCAGAGTTTGAGATGTCTCAAATACATTTTAGGTATCTAAAAAATAACATATTATCTATACCTGAAATAGATTTTGAGTGTATATCAAATTGATGTGGTATGCCTTTTAAGAGATCCAAAATACATTTTAAGTTCCTTTAAATTTACTCTTTTTTCAATAGGATTTATGTCAAATGCTTTTGAGATATCTCAAAGTGCGCAGCAAAGTATGTTGAGATATCTGGAAATGCCTTTAAGATGTCTTTAATTTTACACTAATTTAATTTTAAATATCTTGAAATAATAGCCATTGGCTGTTCACTTTCGAAATGCATCAGAGATAAAGGGGATTTTCAGAGAAGGACTTAAACAGAAAATATCATTATGTACAGATGATATGGTACTGTATATATCAATCCAAAAAATTATGTGCCTACAGCCCTAGATGTACTAGCAGAATTTCAAAAGATATCTGGACTCAAAATTAATTTGAACAAAAGTGTGTTTTTTCCAGTGAATTCTCTAGCAAACAACACTAGATTGGAGACCTTCCTTTTTATCATTGCAGATCAGTTTAAATACCTGGAGGTCAACATCACAAGTAAATATAAAGCTCTTTTTCAACAAAATTTTGCTGTTTGCAATGACAAAATTAAACAAGTTGTACATAGATGGTCTACCCTCCATCTTACTTTAGCATGGAGAATTAACATTGTCAACATGAATATCCTCCTGAAGCTTCTGTTCCTATTTCAAAACATCCCCATATACATTAACAAATCATTTTTTAAGAAATTAGATTCAATCATAACATAATTGATTTGGAATTTGAAAACCCACACATTCAAAAGGCAACCCTACAATGACCTAAATCAGAAGGCAGCATGGCTCTACCTAATTTTCAATTTTATTACTGGGCAGCAATCATACAAGCTATAAAAACCTGGACATTGACACAAATAGATGAACACACACTAGCTTGGTCTGCAATAGAAATTAAATCTTGCAGTGCTTCTTTATACTCCTTGCTTTGTACACAAGTAAATACAAGGTGTTGTTAATATACTAACAACTCAACTGTCCTTCATTCACTTAGAATATGGAGCCAATGTAGGAAGCACTTTAAGTTAGAGAATATTTTATCTGTGGCACCTCTACATGATAACCACCTTTTTCCACCCTCTCAAACTTACACAGTCTTTAATGTTTGGAAAACAAATGGAATTACATCATTTAGAGATTTGAATATAAATAATATCTTCACAACCTATGAAAAATTACACTCCAGATTTAGACTCCCATCAACACAATTTTTCCACTATCTCCTTCCTTCCTTATAAATATCCCAGAGTACAGTGGGAAAAGGATCTCTTACTCAACATTTCAGAAATGAAGTGGAAGGCAGTCATACACAGAATTCACTCTAGCTCCACATGTGCAAAAATTATTCAAATCAAAATGTTTTATCAAGCACATATCTCTCACTTACAATTGTCCAAAATGTTTCCAGGGCAAGATTCAACCTGTGAGCATTGCAATCAAGCTCCAGCTTCACTAGGCCACATGTTTTGGGAGTGTACCAAATTAACATCATTCTGGAAAAACTTTTTAAATGCTTTGGTGTCACAATCCCTCAGCTGAGTTTGGTGTTCTTCCAGATGGGCTTAAAGTGGAGAAGGACAAACAAACTGTAATTGCCTTTACCTCACTATTAGCACAAAGACGTATCATACTCAAATGGAAAAATCCTAACCTACCTCTTTTAAGTCAGTGGGTTACCGATGTTACATACAGTACTATTTGAAATTGTGAAAAATCAAATTCTCACTTAGAGAATCTGATCAAAACTTTTTTTAAAACTTGGCAGGACCTAATCAATAATATTTTACAATAAGCATTTATTTTGGGGAGAAGGACTTCTTTCCGTTTATACTACTCTCAAAGTTTTACTCTGGCTATTGGCCTTTCTCTATTTCTCATGGGTGGGGATTGATTTGAATTTAGTTCTGTTAAGTTTTGACTTGATTGTATGGAATGTTATATGTTTTTAATAAATTCAATAAAAAAAAAAAAAAAAAGAAATAACTTCCTGTCTTTTTAGCGTATATATCAAAATAAGCAGAAACCTATTTTATGATATCAGAAAAATAAATGTGAAATATCACATATATGTTTTAGTTAATTCAAATGTGAATCAATGTGAAGATATCAGAAACTCACATTAAGAAATCTTGATTAGATTTACAGAAATCTGGAAATAACAAGCAGAATGCTTTGAGATACTTTACATGCATTTTGAAGCGTCGGCAACAACCCTGCTCAGGATAAGCAGATTTCAAAATAGATGGATGGATGAAATGCATATTATAATAACTTTCAAAATATTTTGATGTATCCCAATATATCTAAACATACCCTAAAATGAGAGGAAGTCCCATTAAAAATATAGTACATATCACAGGAGGTCATTTTAAGAGATAGTGAAATTGCATTTCCGATATCTCAAAATTTTAAGAAAGCTATTTTATGATATCTCAACGCTTATTGGAGATGTCTCAAAATGCAAGTGAATTTATTTCACAATAACTCAAAAAGCATTTGAAACATCTGTAAATGCACCTTTAGAAATCTCAGAATTGTCAAGATGTCATTTTAAATTACATTGGAAATACAGTATATAAAAATGTGTTTAAGATATCTTGACATTGATATTTAATTCATCTCAAGATAACCTAGAATGTTTGATTGTACAAAACTGCACTTCTTTGCCAGGGGTGGGTCTGGGTGGTCGTTTGTTCTAATACAGGTAGATTTTGACCTTTCCTTTTCCTTAAACCATGGTCACCAAAAGGTAGTTTTTTCCAGGGATCTAGAGTTTTAATTTCTCTTTTTATAGTGCTATAGTATTTACTTAGTGTACATTTTATTAGTATTACAACTATTTAGAGTCTTGAGAAATTGATATGCTGGAAAAAAAGAGCGTATATATGGATATTTACATTTGTGAACTCATACAATTCCTTAGTTTTTTTAAATGTTCTCATTTTACTTTGAAATAATTAGATTTTATTATTTCCAGAAATTTCTATGCTTTATTTATTTAGACCAATGGATGACAGTCAACAGAAAAAGGAATGGACTGGTATCCATCCATCCATCCATTATCCAACCCGCTATATCCTAACTACAGGGTCACGGGGGTCTGCTGGAGCCAATCCCAGCCAACACAGGGCGCAAGGCAAGAAACATACCCCGGGCAGGGTGCCAGCCCACCGCAGATGCACTGGTATGAATTATCCCAAATGCAATATACATGAAGCTCATTAGTTTAGTCAAAAATGGAAGCATAACCAGGTGCTAAAATACTTCAGCACCATTTTATAAGGTGAAACAGCAAAATGCCAGGCCTTCATCTTTATGAAGGTTGAAAACTTACTCATTTTGGTTTTAGCCTGACTGGTTAGTCTATACGCTCATTGTAAAGTCTAAAAGGACCTCACAAAGAGAACTGTAATTGCTTTTCACTCTGGGGATGGCTGTATAACCATGTCAAGATGATCTGGGATTCATCAGTCAACTATGAAAAAAATTAATAGTCCACAGACAAAATTAAAGATTATAATGCATCAATGTGGGTGTATAATTATCCAACTCAAAAACAAGAAAACTTATACAGGATGTTCAAAAGAGCCCCAGAACCACATCCATGGATCTCCAAAAATCTTTTCCCACAGGTGATGTTCATTTTCATTCCTCAGAAACGGAAATATTTTAAAGATATGTCTTCTAAACTGATTAAAGTATTTGTCCACAAAAGAAAATTGCTTAAACTTGGCACTACCTGCAACCAAAATAACCTTATGCTCATTGTCAAGCATGAGGTAGGAAAATAGTACTTTGATCCATAGATTTATATCTATTTATCTTACAAAACTACTTCACACTCTGCGACAAGAAACAAAGCAGTTAAATATGACTGCTTAATGGATTGGTAGTAGTCCAAGACTGAACCTCAAAAACATTTTCAAAGATTCTTTATATTCTCTTCATTCACTTCTGTTAATTTTAATAAGTAATTTTCTTGACAAATGATTTCCTAAACTCCATTTGAACACTTTTGTTTACAAACAAGTATTAATAGACACCACTTCACATTAAAATGTGTAGTAAAGAGGAGCTGTTAGTTTTGTTTATTTTACCCATTATCTTATTTAAATAAAGGTTTGGAAAGCTTCAAGTAGCACTGCACAGTATACTGTGTATATTTAATAATTGGAGGGCAGTGAATCTCATATATCAAAAGTAGTACATTTATTGTTAGGACACATAAGGGAGAGATAATCACAGAGAGAATCCAGTGCAACAAAGGAAATGATAGTAAAAGAAATGAACACTTAACTGCACCATTGGGTTTTCTTATTCAGGTTCTTGCCCTGACTGCCTGTTGAGATTACATTCTCAAATTAACAGTTCCAAAGAAGCACTCCCTTTTTAGCTTTGTTCAAACTTTGGTCTCAACTGCTTTGTAAGTAAGCTTTGTCCAAAGTCACTTAGCTTTTGGCAACAGGAACCTTTGCACACTATCCTGGAGTTACTTCTGGGCCCAGCCACAGAATCATATACCTAGTAAAGGGCAGCCCCCTGGTCAAATAACCCTATTGTAACCACTGATGTCCTTTTCCAAAAAGGTACAGTGTGAGCTATCTTTAAAGGGGCTAGGCCTCCAAGGTGCCTTTTCTGTTTAGGGAAGCATGTATTAGGTGTCCAATGTGAGGATCTTTCTGCTGTACTATCTCCTGGAGACACTTGACTTTCCATACTGTTACCTGATTAAGTTCACTATGTGTATTTATGCATGTACAAATATATACATATATATATTGTGAATGCCAGGGGTGGCTGTTGCCCCTTTAAACCCAACAGACAGACGCTCAGGACACAAAGTAAAAGCACCCAGAAGACTTTTAATTATTTTCTTCTTAAAAATCGTGCACAAAGCACGAACAGCCACAATGAACACAAGTAGAAAAACAATCACAATCACAATTTTCACTATTTTTTTTATTTTTTTTTTTATTTTGCAATTAGATAAAAAATATTTTTCATTATATTCCCAAGCTGTCCATCTTCCTTCAGGCACTAGTGGCAGTCACACTGCTGTACTGTTGTATTTGCAGCTGTATTCTATATTTTAATTTGTTGCGGATATGCTATTTGTATGTTCTAAGCCAAGCAAGGGCATGTCATGTTATTTGTTTTACTGTAATATTTATTTGTAAAACTTCGCACTGTAAACTATTAAAATATAAGTTATGCTTGGAAAATGTCAATGTACACTATATAAATATATACACACATACATAAACTGAATTGTATAAACAGAACTGGTTTCTTTGTCTCCCCTGCACCATGGTTAATTCCGGTACACTCGTCTTTGACATTTTAAAATAATAATACCTCAATGCCAATTTGTTTTCTCGATATTTAAAAATAGAATTTATGGTGGTATAGCAGGTATCACTGTTTAGTTATAGCTTCAGGGGTACTTGTTTTGAGAAGCAACTTCATCTGTCTTTGTAAAGTTTGACTGCTGTCTCTATGTTACATGGGTTTTTCCTCATTTTACTTGATCATTTATAATGCACCTCAAGGATTTGCATATCAAATGAATTGGCAGTTCTAAATTACAGTATGTGGTGTGTGAGAGTCAAGGAATTAGTGTTTCATGTGATGAACACAAAGTTAATTTTTGCTCTGCAATCAATGTTTCTCTGACTATCTACAACTGTAAACTCACTGATGGGTTATTAGAAAAATCCAAAACAATGAGATTTGTAGTGCAGCAGGAATGTGCAACAATGTTAGGCCTTACTGCTTTGCATAAGTTTGAAGTGACGTAACAGACACAGGAGGCAAAGCACCTAAAAGGCTGCAGGCAGAAAGAGATGACTTGAGGTGTGTCCCAATACTTTTGTCCATATAGTGTATCTACAGAAATTGCATGATACAATCATGTCAGTCATGCTAGAACATCAAAGAAATGTTTCCAGCATCTTGTGGAATCTAAGACATGAAGAATTGAGGCGGTTTTGAGAGCAAAAGGAGATCCTATCCAGCATTAGTTTAGTATTCCCAATAATTTGCTCAGAGAGGGTATACTGTACAGTTCATACATATATACATCATTTCATTCATCATCATTTTTTCAATAGGGGTCACAGAAGCAACATGCTGAGCTGAACATGCTATTCTGTCCTCAGCAACTACTAACACCTCTTCCCATATGTTCCCAGGCCAGTTGAAAGATATAATCCCACCAGTGTGTCATGGCCCTGTGTCATCTCCCACTGGGCTGTGCCTTGAACATCGTTTATTGGTGGCACATGGGGTGGGCATATCAATAATATGCTTAAACCATTTCAGCAGTTTCCAGAGAAGCAGCAATTCTGGTCAACTTCCTTATTTAGCTCCTAAGAGAATAAGCCTAGTAACATTTCACAATGATCTAGCCATTTAGATTCATATTCTCATTGTTTGTGACTAGCTGTGCTTGGAAATGTAAACTGACTTGTATATCGAAAACTTCATCCCATTTCACCACCAAGATCCAACACAATGTTCAAAAAACTGCTGCTACTGCAATGGTTTGTTAGTCAATCTCATGATCACCTCATCCCTCACTTGAGAATAAGATCCTCAGGTACTTGAACTTCTTTGCTGCTTATCCTTTGCATATAAAGAACAGATCACCCTTTACAGGAGAGGTCCATGACCTCAGATTTAGAGGTGCTAATTCTAATCCTACTGAAAACTGTTCCACTTCATGTCAGAGACTACAGTCTGATAAAGCCAAGAAGACAACAGCAGAGATGCAATCCTTAGGTCCCGAAACAAGACACTTTCCAACCCTCACCTGTGCCTTGGTATCTTGTCCTTGAAAACCATGAACATGAAAGGCAACAAGGTGCTAGCTTTACACAATCCAATATACACACTGAACAAACAAACACAACTCTCGCACTGTAAATATAGGGAATGAATAGCACACAGCAGCAGTCCTGGAACTCCATACTTATGGAACACTTACCACAAGATATAATGGGGTACATTGTCATAAATATTTCCAAATCAGTAAAACACATGTAGAAAAAAATTAAACACCCATGTAAAATCAATTTGCTTTATTTACTACATATAATTTGCTGCTCCGAAGATACACTAAATAGAAATATTTTTATGATTAATTTACTGCGTTTTGATAAAAGATAATCAATACAGGGCATGTCTGGTAGCAGTAAGGGATATACAACTGGTAAGCTATGTGCTGTGCTAACAATTTCTTATCCACATCTGAAAGATCTGTCAGTAGAAGAGTTATTTTGATGTCTAATTAAATAAAAAATAGCAAAATTTTAATGTATCTGTAAGTATTCTGTGAGTTTTTAAAACAACACACTGACTATATGTAGAAATGTATTGCCAAACAATCTTCACTCAGTAACAACAGTGAAAATGCTGTAAATTAAGAGAAATTAGATAAAAAATAAAATTTTTATAGCTGCTGGACTGACCAGTTTTAACGTCATTACATTGGTTTCCCGTGTCATTCAGAATTAACTTTAAAATACTACTAATGGTTTATAAAGCCTTAAATAATCTTGCCTCATCCTATATTTTGGAATAACTGTCCCCCTACACTCCAAGTGGTAACCTTAGGTCTTTGAATGGAGGTCTGCTTATAATTCCAAGAGTTAAATTGAAAAGAATTGGTGAGGTGACTTTTGCTGTTATGCACTCAAAACGTGGAATACTTCACCAATAGAAATTTACCAGGCTAATACTGTGAGTCATTTTTAAAAACTGCTAAAAGCCCATTATTTTAATATGGTTTTTTTGTAGCTACACTTTAGTTGTATTCCTGATAGACTATGTGGTCATAGAATTATCATATTATTCAGGGATTCACTATCTGTTCTAATTTCCACTATTCTCTGTTGTCTTTTCCTGTTCTTGTGTGGCGGCGATCTGCACTACCACCACCTGATCAAGGCACCATGCAGTCCCCTTTGTTGATGAACTGAATGTGGGTGTCCCATCTGTCTACAGGACCAATATTATCAAATCCTATCATGTGAAGCCTGAAAACCAAGAAAAATTATTTAACAAAATATATGTTAGGATGAATTCCCAGTGGCGGAACCTCTGCAGATTTTGTTTTTTTTTTTCCAGCTTAAGTAGAGTTTTTTTTTTTTTTTTTTTTGTATGTTCTGTCCTCCCAGCCATCTGACCTTACCTTTGTCTTTGTTATTTATTCTTTAATATTATTGCCTAATCTTATTTATTTTTCATTTTATATAACTTTATTTTTGTCATCTTGTAAATCACTTTGAGCTACATTGTTTGTATGAAAATGTGCTATATAAATAAATGTTGTTTTTGTTGTTAAAAAGAGTATTTTTGCATTTTACTGCATATGTATTTAAATGCTTTTAGCCATTGATCATTACAATTTCAATTTCTAAAGATAGTTGATAAACCCTGCTAAATGTCTTGTTGAAAAAGCATAGATACTTATGGAATTAATTTCTTTTATTTTTATGTATTTGTAAATTACTTAAATGCACATTGTTTTTCCTCCCAAATTGCAATACAGTTCCAAATAAGTTAATTCTTTTTATATCTGTTGCTGGCCTCAGGCCCAGGGGAACCAGGGCCAGGTACAAGCCACTGTTGCTACAGGGCGTAGCTGCAGCAGTATTGTGCCAGAATCATAAAAGAATCAGGCAGCAGGTGGTAATCTCTGATCATACTTCTTTTTGTTCTGATTTGCTCAGAGGTATATAACTGCTTCAGTCTCTGTCCAGATCAACATGACGATCAATTAAGCAATGGTATAATGACAATAGTGTAACCACATTTTCATTGATTAAACAATTGTATTGTTACCAGCTGTCAAAAAGTACATATACCACTGTATACTGATTAGAGACCAATGACCCCAGAAAGCATTCATTTTCAAACCAAGTAAATACAAACATTTGCTAAGGCAAGAGGCTATTCTGTTATCACAGTAGTGTATGTTGATACCATTCAAAGCAGTTTGATCTTAAAAGCAGGTGTCTCTTTTGCAAGACATATCTATGTCCTGTAGAGAGTTGCCAACAATAACCTGTAACAAAATTCATCCATCCATCCATCCATCCGCTTCCGCTTATCCGAGGTCGGGTCGCGGGGGCAGCAGCTTGACCAGACTTCCCTCCCTTCGGCCACTTCTTCTAGCTCTTCTGGGGGAATCTCGAAATGTTCCCAGGCCAGCCGGGAGACATAGCCCCTCCAGCGTGTCCTGGGTCTTCCCCGGGGCCTCCTCCTGGTTGGACGTGCCCCGAACACCTCACCAGGGAGGCATCCAGGAGGCACCCTGATCAGATGCCCGAGCCACCTCATCCGACTCCTCTCGATGCAGAGGAGCAGTGGCTCTACTCTGAGCCCCTCCCGGATGACTGAGCTCCTCACCTTATCTTTAAGGGAAAGCCCAGACACCCTGGGGAGGAAACTGATTTCAGCCGCTTGTATTCGCAATCTCGTTCTTTCGGTCACTACCCATAGCTCATGACCATAGGTGAGGGTAGGAACATAGATCGACTGGTAAATTGAGAGCTTTGCCTTATGACTCAGCTCCTTTTTCAGCACGACAGACCGATGCAGAGCCCGCATCACTGCGGACGCCACACCAATCCGCCTGTTGATCTCACGGTTCATTCTTCCCTCACTTGTGAACAAGACCCTGAGATACTTGAACTCCTCCACTTGGGGCAGGATCTCGCCACCAACCCTGAGAAGGCACTCCACCCTTTTTTGGGTGAGGACCATGGTCTCGGATTTGGAGGTGTTGATTCCCATCCCAGCCGCTTCACACTCAACTGCCAGAGACAGCTGAAGATCATGGCCTGATGAAGCAAACAGGAAAACATCATCTGCAAAAAGCAGTGACCCAATCCTGAGCCCACCAAACCAGACCCCCTCAACGACCTGGCTGCGCCTAGAAATTCTGTCCATAAAAGTTATGAACAGAATCGGTAACAAAGGGCAGCCCTGGTGGAGTCCAACTCTCACTGAAAACGGGTTCGATTTACTGCCGGCAATGAGGACCAAGTTCTGACACCGGTTGTACAAGGACCGAACAGCCCTTATCAGGGGGTCTGGTACCCCATACTCCCGGAGCACCCCCCACAGGATTCCCCGAGGGCCACGGTCAAATGCCTTTTCCAAGTCCACAAAACACACGTAGACTGATTGGGCAAACTCCCATGCACCCTCCAGGACCCTGTTAAGGGTGTAGAGCTGGTCCACTGTTCCACGACCAGGACAAAAACCACACTGTTCCTCCTGAATCCGAGGTTCAACTATCCGACGGACCCTCCTCTCCAGGACCCCTGAGGAGTGTAATCCCTCTGTAGCTGGAACACACCCTCCGGTCCCCCTTCTTAAAGAGAAGGACCACCACCCCGGTCTGCCAATCCAGAGGCACTGTCCCCGATGTCCATGCGATGTTGCAGAGGCGTGTCAGCTAAGACAGTCCTACAACATCCAGAGCCTTGAGGAACTCTTATCTTATCCACCCCCAGGGCCGTGCCAGTTTTTTGACCACCTCGGTGACCTCAGTCCCAGAGATGGGGGAGCCCACCTCCGAGTCCCCAGGCTCTGCTTCCTCATTGGAAGGCATGTTAGTGGGATTGAGGAGGTCTTCGAAGTGCTCCCCCCACCGACCCACAACGTCCCGAGTCAAAGTCAGCAGCGCACCATCCCCATCATATACAGTGTTGACACTGCACTGCTTCCCCCTCCTGAGAGGCCGGATGGTGGACCAGAATCTCCTCGAAGCCGTCCGAAAATCATTCTCCATGGCCTCCCCAAACTCCTCCCACGCCCAAGTTTTTGCCTCAGCAACCACCGAAGCCGCATTCTGCTTGGCCTGCCAATACATATTAGCTGCCTCCAAAGTCCCACAGGACAAAAGGGTCCTGCAGGATTCCTTCTTCAGCTTGGCAGCATCCCTCACCGCCGGTGTCCACCAACGGGTTCGGGGATTGCCGCCACGACAGGCTCCGACCACCTTACGGCCAAAGCTCCGGTCAGCCACCTCAACAATAGAGGCATGGAACATGGCCCATTTGGACTCAATGTCCCCCACCTCCCTGGGGACGTGGTCGAAGTTCTGCCAGAGGTGGGAGTTGAAGCTACTTCTGACAGGGGACTCTGCCAGACGTTCCCAGCAGACTCTCACAATATGTTTGGGCCTACCAGGCCTGACCGGCATCCTCCCCCACCATCGAAGCCAACTCAGCTGACAGCTCTGCCCCTCTCTTCACCCAAGTGTCCAAGACATGTGGCCGCAAGTCCGAAGACACGACCACAAAGTCATTTATCAAACTGAGGCCTAGGGTGTCCTGGTGCCAAGTGCACACATGAACACAGCTATGCTTGAATATGGTGTTCATTATAGACAATCCATGACGAGCACAGAAGTCCAATAACAAAACACCACTCGGGTTCAGATCGAAATTAATAATTAATAAATTAATAATCAAAATTATTCAGGAAATTTGCCTTTTCACTTATCAAAGTCACAAACAAAAGCTGCCTATTGCCCATTTATATATTGGCTTTGAATTTATTCTTTACGTGTGTTTTTCCTAAAAGTAACTCACAGAAATATCCTTTTCTTTAAATCACTTATTTCGTGCCCATTACATATTCACATTATATAATTTTAATCTTTAGTGTAACATAGTGCATTGCATGACCTACAGCAACAGTACAGGACTGATTGTTGTGGAATAGTCTTATTCTGCAAGCAGGGAAGGGTAGAGAAGGCTAAGAAAATGTTGGATTATGTTCTTCAAAACAGTAAATGAAAAATCAGAAAAGAATGTGCAAATGTCAAGAAGTATATATACCACTGTATGCTGATTAGAAACCAGAACATGTCTTCATGACATGTTAGTTTTCAAACAAAATATATTTTGTAAGGAAGCAGGCAGTTCTGTTATCACAATACTTTATGTTGAAGAGATACCAATCAATCAGAGAGTGGAAGTCAGGGTGGGTGATGGAACGGTCCTTATGCATGACACTGCAGTTGTGACCCACTGGGCTGACTACCTTTGAGCAGCTGTTTAAAGTTGATCCTCCAGCTAGGACCTTGGACATATCTGGATCCACAGTTCTTGAAACAAATCCTCCAATTAGCTGTGAACCACCCAATCTCACTAAGATTACATAGGTGTTGAATCGGATTAAGATAGGGGAGGCTGCAGAGATCTGTGGTATCCGGAGTGAATTTCTCAAGGCTGGTAGTAAGCCTGTCTTCCTGGCATTGCAAGCAATCTCTTCTTCCATTTGGGAGATGGGTGGCTGAAAAATGGGACTTGTCATCACTATCTGGAAAGGGAAGGGAGATTGCCTGGATTGTGGCAACTACAAGGAGATAACACTGCTCTTGGTGCCAGGTAAGGTCCTTGCTAGGGTCATCTTCAATAGGATCTGTGATCACTTGCTCACCTATCAGTGACCGGAGCATTCTGGTTTTACACCTAAGAGGTCTACCATTGACCACATCCTGGCACTGAGGGTTGTCATTAAGCACAAACGCGAATATTGGCAGAGTTTCTTTGCAGCCTTTGTTGATTTTCATAAAACGTTCTACTCAGTTGATCAAGCTGCCCTGTAGGACACTCTGAAACTTTGCAGAATCCCCTCAAAGTTGCTGGATATCATGGTCGGCCTGTACACTGGTACTGCAAGTGCTGTGTGGAGTGGAGGCAGAATCTCTGCGTTTTCCCCAGTTTATTCTGGGGTTTGTCAGAGGTGTGTTTTTGCTCCTACTGTGTTCAGTGCTTGCATGGACTGGGTGTTGGGCAAGGTCATGGGGACCAGCAGCTGTGGGGCATCTGTGAAGAAAGATTAACTGATCTTAACTTTGCAGATGATGCTGTGATCTTCACAGAGACAATGGAGGCTCTGATCGGGGCTCTCGAGGAGTCTGAGTGTCTTGTCTTACGATTGTCCTGGATAAAAACCAAGATCCAGGTCTTTAATGACAACTTGAGCACAGCCATCAGCAGTGTGTCTGTCAGCGGAGAGAATGTTGAGCTTGCTGATAGGTTTACTTACCTCGGTAATGACATTCATGTCTCTGGTGACTCTTCCTATAAAGTCAGTGGATGGATTGGGAGAGCATGGGGGTTCATGAGGTCATTGGAAAGGGGTGTATGGCGCTTCTGATATCTCTGCCAAACAACAAAGGTCCGAGACTTTAGAGTCCTGGTGCTTCCTGTTTTGCTATATGGTTGTAAGTCATGAATGTTTTCCAGTGATCTGGAACGAAGACTGGACCCCTTTGGTACTGTGTCTCTTTGGAAAATCCTTGGGTACTTCTGGTTTGACATTTTGTTGAATGAGCGGTTGTTCATGGAGTCCTGAATGAGGCACTTTACCTACATTGTGAGGGAGCGTCTGTTATGGCACTATGACCATGTGGTGCGATTCCTCAAGGGTGATCTGACTTGTAGGATCCTCATTGTTGAGGATCCGAGCAGCTGGACCAGCCAATGGGACACCCATATAACAACTTGGCTGTGGCAGATTGATGGTTATTTCTGTGGTGTGGGACAGGACTGCGTGTCTGCCTGGAGGTTTCCAACCAGGATCCCAAGCTCTTTCATCGTGAGGTGGGTATGGCAACGTGCTGTACCAGTGTATACCTGACCTGATATGGAAAGGTGCTATAATACACTTGGTTACACTTCACAATGCTCTTGGAAAAATGCTTTTGAAATAACTAGAGATCCAAATCAGCTGGTACCCAACAGGAAAAGTCTTTCTATTATGGAAAGGCTTGGAAGGCTAAGTGTACTTCAGAAGGAAATAAGCACATAATAATGTAAGAGTTTAGAAGTCCTTTCCTTTGCAAAGAGAGCAAACAAAATGAATGTATCAAAGTGATTCCTTCAGCACATTAGAGGCTATAGTTTGTGTAATGGAATCATGGTAAAGAAAGGCATATGCAAGACAGATATTAATCGTAAAGTTATTAAACCAGGTAACTTGTTACTGGTCATGAGTGTAGCTACATTGGACAATTTAAGACTATTGTTTTTTACCAATTTGTTATTATTTTATAAGAAATTTAGAAAAACAAGCAGTTACCTTCTAACGTCTTGTGCATTTTCAACTTCAAAATTCCTTAAAGCAGAGAATATTCTAAGCTTTTGATATAGCACAATGTGAAGCCTTCATTGTGTCCACCCTTTCCAAACTAGGATGTTTTTACAAGTTCATGTAAACATCCTGGTACTAATATGTTTTGTATTCTTTTCCTGCTGCAGGAGAGTTCATTTTATTAAAATAGCACATGGGAAAATTAGAAAAAAAATTGAAATAAATAAGTTCTCCCACAAACAGCTGGATTGCTGGCCACAATCAGTAAGATCCAGGAGTTTGAAGAGGTTAAATATGAAGGTCCCTCAAGCAAAGAAGATTCATTTGTTTAGTTAATGAAGAAAGGAGGAAATAGCTAAGTGTTGTTACCAGGGAATTCAATGAGGGTCAGATTTGTTGAACTGGAGGAGAGCGTGTGTGGCTATACTTTTCTTAGGTGAATATTGGAAATACTCACTTCATCTCATAAATTCATCAACCCTGCATGTTTTACCTAGATGACACAGAAAACTTTTATTTTATACAGACTTATTTAAGGGAACTCAGTAACGTTTACTGCCAATTTTAATTCTGACAAGTTCTGAAAAGCATGCTGAATATTATAATACTTATAGTAGTATTACAATACATATAGTATTACAATACATTAACACCCAGTTCTTATGTAGTAAATATTAAATCACGATAAAAACAATCTCTGGACTGAATATTAGCCTATAATATGACAAGCAAGACATACAGTAATCCATAAACTATACAGAATTTTTTACAGCAAATTCATTAAACCTAATGTCACCGAAAGACAAATGCTGAACAATTTAATTGAATTCAGTTTATTCTATAAGGTAACATATTTAACAGTAAACAGGCTGGTTCATGTAATCCTACAGCCAAAGCCAATAACATATTGAGATTCAGCTCCTTCAGCCTGTCTTTATAGTTCGTATTTCATAGTCCAGATAGGTAGAAGCTCTTCTATGATAGCATCCTCATAGACTTTGAATAGAATCTCCACTCCAGACCTTAATTGTCTTCTATGTACTGTACTTGTTTTCTTTTCACACGCAGCTCAACAGAACTGTGATCATAGGAGCCTGCTGATAGTTTGGTTATCTATTTGTATGTTTCCTTAATTTACCCATAGATAAGATCAAGAATTTTATTATTCCTTGTTAGGTAAGTTACATATTGATATAAGTGTGTGTGTCAGAGATGTCTTCAAATTGCAGTGACTGAAGTCCATGAGAACAAAATTTGTCATATCTGGTGAGAGACACTGAAAAATCTTGTACCATATTATTAATTCTCTGTGTTTTGAGGGAAGGTTTTGCCTCAGAATGAATAGTGTGTATAATTTTAACAAATAATTGGGAAAATAATTCTGAAAAGACAAATAATAGCTCTGTGTCTGTAGAACACAATGTTTCCACTAAAAGTTATTGATTTACACAATTGTTCATTTATGTGAAAAGACACTTTGCTCTGCCATATCCTTTACCTGTGGCGCTACTGTCTTTATCCTAACTCACCAGTGCTTCAGTTATTGCCTACACATTATATGTTGTCTCAGAAACCAATGTCTCTGTAAAAGCCAGTATCAATCTATCTTCTTCTTCTTCTTTAGGCTGCTCCCGTTAGGGGTTGCCACAGCGGATCATCTTCTTCCATGTATTTCTGTCCTCTGCATCTTGTTCTTTAACACCCATCACCTGCATGTCACCACATCCATAAACCTTCTCTTAGGCCTTCCTCTTTTCCTCTTACCTGGCAGCTCTGTCTTTAATAACCTTTTCCTAATATACTCGGCATCTCTCCTCTGCACATGTCCAAACCAATGCAATCTCGCCTCTCTGACTTTGTCTCCCAGCCATCCAACTCATTTCTAATCCTGTCCAACCTTGTCACACCCAATGCAAATCTTAGCATTTTTAATTCTGCTACCTCCAGCTCTGTCTCCTGTTTTCTGGTCAGTGCCACCGTTTCCATACCATATAACATAGCTGGTTTCATTACCATCTTGTAGACCTTCCTTTTCACTCTTGCTGATATCCGTCTGTCAAAAATCACTCCTGACACTCTTCTCCACCCATTCCACCCTGCCTGCACTCTGTTTTTCACCTCTCTTCCACAATCCCCATTACTCTGTACTGTTGATCCTAAGTATTTAATCTCATCCACCTTCACCATCTCTACTCCTTGCATCCTCACCATTCCACTGACTTCCCTCTCATTTACACACATGTATTCTGTCTTGTTCCTACTGACTTTCATTCCTCTCCTCTCTAGAGCATATCTCCACCTCTCCAGGGTCTCCTCAACCTGTTCCCTACTACCGCTACAGACCACAATGTCATCAGCAAAAATCATATTCCACAGGGACTCCTGTCTAATCTCGTCTGTCAACCTGTCCATCACCATTGCAAATAAGAAAGGGCTCAGAGCCGATCCTTGATGTAATCCCACCTCCACCTTGAATGCATCCATCACTCCTACTGCAGACCTCACCACAATCACACTTCCTTCGTACATATCCTGTACAACTCTTACATACTTCTCTGCCACTCCCAACTTCCTCATACAATACCACAATTCCTCTCGAGGCACCCTGTCATGTGCTTTCTCCAGGTCCTCAAAGATGCAATGCTACTCCTTCTTGCCTTCTCTAAACTTCTCCATCAACACCCTCAGAGCAAACATCTGTGGTGCTCTTTCTTGGCATGAAACCATACTGCTGCTTAGTAATCATTACCTCACTTCTTAACCTAGCTTCCACTACTCTTTCCCATAACTTCATGCTGTGGCTCATCAATTTTATCTCCCTGTAGTTACTACAGTTCTGCACAGCCCCCTTATTCTTAATTATCGGCACCAGTACACTTCTTCTCCACTCCTCAGGCATCCTCTCACTTTAAAAGATTCCATTAAACAATCTGGTTAAAAACTCCACTGCCATCTCTACTAAACACCTCCATGCTTCCACAGGTATGTCATCTGGACCAACGGCTTTTCCATTCTTCATCCTCTTTATAGCTGTCCTTACATCCTCCTTGCTAATCCGTTGCACTTCCTGATTCGCTATCTCCATATCATCCAACCTCTTCTCCCTCTCGTTCTCTTCATTCATCAGCCTCTCAAAGTACTCTTTCCATCTACTCAACACACTCTCCTCGCTTGTATGTTTCAATCTTTATCCTTTATTACCCTAAACATCAATCTATAAGATATGTAAAGAATAAGCTGCATAAAATTCAATAGTCATAATTAAGCTTTATGGAGTTGTACGAATGATAACACTTTTTTTCTTATATCATGTAAATAAAACACGTTAATAATGAAGCCTTTGGAAATAACAGTCATGCAGACACCATAGCCCTGGCACAATTGTCCTGTCCACATTTTCTATAATTACAGCACTAGCCTTCAATCAACAGTTCCACTTCTGCCCCATTTAGTTTATCATCTACTTTGTTTTTTTAATATTGTGTCATCTATATATATATATATATATAAAAAATGGTAATGTTTATCTGTCTTTATGTCTTTCACACAATTACTTGTGAGCTAATGGGTCTAGAACATTGATCTTAGTTTTAATTTAATGTTTATAACCTGATATTTTCTAGAAATTTAAAAAAGTGTAGACAGTGGTAACCTTGTGGGCACTTTATGGGTGGACAGAAAAGTTGCTTGTAATTAAAGTACGGTCTCCACAAGCCCATCAATTGATAATCCCCCAAGACACAGTACATACTCTACATGTTCAGAATTCACAATCAAATGTAAGTTGCTATCTTTGTAGCTAGCTTTTTGCAATATTTTATTTTAGGACTGTGGGTCTGCACATTTAACTAGTATATTAATAATAATATAATAATCAAATCCTTTTGTTGCTTACTCATAAAACAAAGGTATTGTATATTAGTAAAGACCAATCTTCCCTATGTACACCTATTGCTAACGCACACCATGTGTTGTGCTTTACAGGTACCTGTGATGTATTTTAAACTAACCAATCTATAGTTACCAGAATCGCATTATGTTTTTGATGTAATAAGACCATTTTTGCTACTAAGAGTCTGTATAAATTTACAGCAGTTTCCGAAATTTCACATCAAGATGGAATTCATTTTAGTATCATTTGGATTTTCTGTAAAATTACATATATGTCACTGAAATTTTTACAAGAGAAAACATACAAAAATGTTTATAGAGAGTATGTATTATTTCATTTTCAATATATTTTTTACCCTTGACTCTTTTCTTGCTGCTTAAGTAGCAAAATAATCTCTTTGCATTTTACATTACCAGCAATATTTAACAAGCTTTTGATATTTATAATTTCATCAAAACTGTGCAGTGTCCCTATGATTTAGAAACTTTTTTAAAACTTCAGCCAAGGTTAATGTTGCATGTAAGATGAAAGCAAGTGCTCCCATGGACTAAGATTAGACGATCCAGGGTTCAAACCCATTTTATTCGGTAAATTTTGTCAGGGTACTCCCATTCCTGTGTGCATCATAAAGATGTGTGTGCTGACCAGTTGAAGACCCTGAGTTTGCCTGGTGTGAGTGAGTCAATGTCAGTTAGTTGATAGACACTGAGGAGGCAACAAAAATAATTCAAAAATACCTGAACATCCTTCAGAACTGGGAAAATAACTAGAAAATGCACTTTAATGTAGAAAAATCAAAGTGTTACATGTGGGCAAAAGTAACATCAATTATAAATAGAAGGTGGGAGACACTGTCATACAGGAAATAACATCTGAAAAGGATTTAAGGGTATATGCTAACATATTTTAATTGAGCAAGCAAAGTACAGACGCAATTAAAAAAACAAATAAAATGTTAGCTTATATCATTAAAACTGTTGAATTTAAGTGAAGGGATGTTATGCTCAAACTATATAATACACTAGTAAGACCACATCTGGGGTATTGTGTGCAGTTCTGGTCACCACACTACAAAAAACACTGCAACCAGGTGCATCTCAGAACTTAAGGACATGTCCTACTCTGACAGGTTCAGAGAATTAAACCGCTTTAGTCTTGAGAAGCGAAGACTGTGTGGATACCTAAACTAGGTATTCAAAGTCCTCAAAGACACTGAAAAAGTAGATCCAGCAACAATCTTTCAGCTTAAGGGTGAATCACGTACTTGAGGAGATCAAGTGGAAATTAAGGGAAGTGCTTTTAAAAGTGAAGCCAGGAAGCACTTCTTTACCCAAAATGTTGTGGAACTCTGTATCAAACTACAAATACATTTAGTTGAAGCATAAATCTTGACCACTTTTAAGAAGAATCTGGATGAAGATATTGGGACAACTTAGCTATTAGCTAAACAAATGGCTTTAATGGACTGAATGGTCTCCTCTCATTTGTCAAATTTCTTATACTTTTATGTTCTTATGTTACATCCTGCGGGTTGGTTGAGTTTGAACTGTTGTGTTTTATTTTCAGGATAAACAGTGGCATTCTGCAAACCTGTATTTCACTAAAATGTTTAAGAGAATCTATGTATATTATGTTATGCATAAATAATAAATTAATTTTACTTCATGCACTGATGGCATTAAGCTTTACCTAGCTATTAATCTACCGAGCCCATCACAAATATTCATAAAGATACAAAAGGAATACAAACACACACATGATTAAATAAATCATACTTGAAACAAATTAATATTAGGCATTAAACATGTAATAAAAAAATACTTCAGACACAACATTCAGAATAAGAATAAGAAACAATAAACATCTCTCTGAAAATTTAGAGTAAGAAAACTTCACTTAATTTATATTTTTATGATGAAATGCAGTAATCATTTGTAGGATTATACCATGGTCATTAAAATAATTTCTAATGCTTTTTCAAATTAATAAGTACCAGTGTTTTAGCTTCACTTTGCATGTTCCAACTGATTATGAAGGAACAAAAGGAAAGAGGAGGTTATGAACTGGAGATTGCTACCTTTGGGGAGAGATAACACAGCTGCAATAGTAAAAATTTATCAAAGTAATATTCTCTGAAATTTGTATCTTCGTACCTGACCATCAGCTAATGAATTCAACATTTACACATTATTTGATTTAACTTATTGGTTTGTAGCTAATAACCATTCATAAGACCTCACTTTTGGAGACTAGTCATACCTTCCATGAAGGTTTTTTGCATTGGCCGTACATATAATTTGCAATAATGAAGGACTCTTTGTTAATAATGTGGCCTGGAAATATCCACAAAGCATTCATCTCTGACAATTCAGGAATGTGCCAGAAGACAAAATAAGACAAATTAGCTGGTGAATGGCTGCTGGAATATAGCTGGTATCCCCTACAAGGATACTTGTTGACAACCCCAAATACCAGCGGAAGAACAATACAATTAATCATATTAACAATCAAGCATAGTGCAACACAATTTGCTCATGTGGAAAACCTGCTTCTGCCATCTTCGTAAATCATTGGGTGGCATCACTTTTCCTCTTCAACCATGCTGTAGGTGTTTGACCAATGCCGCTCACCATTACTGTGAAAACAAGCCACCCATTAAATAGTGAGGATAAGGAAGAAAGAATGGAAATTGACAATGCCAAAATTCCTAGTCTTGGAGCAGCCAGTGTATAAGAGGCTGGTGCAGACATCATCACTATGATTTTAAATAACCAGATTCTTTTTTAATTTTTTTCAATGGGAAGACTTTCTTTTTTATTTCATTGTACTTGAGTTATTCCCCATACATTTGAGAAATAAACACTGTGAACTGCCTGAAGGAGTGTAGGAAATTTTAATACATCAAATAATTTAATATTTAATTATCTTTTTTTAAGAGTTATGGAAAAATACCAGATTATGCAAATTAAATAAATACACAGGCAATTCACACATTCCCTCCTGGTGTATGCATCTGCAGAAGAGAATAAGGGTAGGTTGTGATGTGCAGGCACTTGTCCTCTTCACTATCTCATCCCATTTTTTATTTCTTCTAGCTGTTGGAAAGGCTGTCACACCCCTCATTGAGTAACAACACTCTGTTGTCATCTATAAGAAGAGTGAGCACTTCTTTAGAAAAGTGTGGTTTTCTTTGCTGGTACTGGTCATTTTAGTAGCATTTATTTAAAAATGTGCTTATTTATACAGTTGGACTTAAATAGTTATTAAATAATGAGGTCATGTTTACTTCATATTATGTCTCACAACTTTATTTCATCCCACCAGAATTATTGTCAATTAATTGGATTTCAATTGACTTGGCTAAATTTATTCCAAAAGTGTCTGATAAGGAAGAGTTTGGGAAACCCATGATCAAGTACAGTATGATGTACATTATATATGTTGTGAACACAGAACAGATCAATGCAGTTTAAATGGGGTGTAGTCTTCATGGTGCACCCCATTTTATAGTAGCAATGCTAAAAAATGTAGAAAAATGAAAAGTAAACCAAAGCAAAGAGAGCTAAGTTCTTTCAACAAAACAAAGGCTTCAATTGAATGACTTCTATGGGCTAGAATAACTCCTACAGAGGCAGGCAAAAAGTGAATGTCTGGCTGGGTCTGTTCTGGATCTGATTTGGGCTGATACAGACAGTTGTTCTGAAATCAGCCAGAAGTGAAGTCATTCATCTGGTGTGGGATTGTTCTTCTCTCTGGGGTGAAATACAGAAGAGAGGTTAGTGACTGAGTCTCATCTATAACTGTCTCCTGTTCTACCTCTTGAAAAGATCCTCCAGCACACTCCCGTAAAGCACACGCATCACAATGCAGATTGGAAAGTTGGTCTTTAATTTTTAAAATTCATTGGTCTTAGAAAACTCACCCTAGAATTGCAATGCCTCCTATAAAAGCTATAGATAGAAACAAAGCATAAACAAAGTATAAACTAAACTTGGATTCTGAGTCTTAGTCAGAAGCCTTATTTTCAACAACTCTACGACTGTGTCTATAAATAAATAATATTAAAGCGTAAAATTCACTGCATAATAAAAATGTTTTTTTGATGGTACAAAGTGCTTATTATCACAATTGAAGACCAGGAAAAATGACTAATGCTATGGATTATCTGAACTGGAAATCCAGTTTCTATACTTAAAGCAATCCGAGTAAGTAAGTTTCATTATTGAAAATGGAAATATGAATATCATAATATTGGTATTGATCATTTAAAAATATTTGAATTAGGGCGCAAGCCTAAAGAATTACATGTGAAACTTCGCAGGCAAGCAGGCTGATTCACAACCTTAGGGAACTGATCTCTAAACAAACATAAATTAATAATTTCTTTAAGGAATGTTTTTTGAAAATTTATACTTCTAAGTGCAATGCTTCAGCCTCTGAAATATCAGATTTCTTTGATTCTTTTGATTTGCTCAAGAGTAGAAGATGCATCCAGGGATAAATTAACTTCTAAGTTTACAACTGAAGAAACAGACAATGTAATATAAGCACTTCCAAATGGCAAGGCACGTCTCCCAAATGGATTTGGAGCAGAATTTTATAGACTCTACTCTTAAATCATAACCCCTTAGCTAATGTAAATGATAAAAACTTCATCTGCAAATGGGACATTCCCACTATCACAATAAGAAGTAGATATATGTCTTCCTGAATAGAGGAGATATGTAGCTTAAGCATCATGTTGTCACCCATTACACATGTTAAAGTGAAGATGGAAAGTGTAGTAGATTATAAATTAGGAAAGAAAATTTGTATGCATTGGTTGTTCTGTGTTTTATTTGCTGACTCTAATGATAGCTAAAGGGCTGCTGTTAAAACAGGAAAAGCTTAAAAAGAATTTTTATCAAACTGATGGTACATGATTATAGTACACAAAAGATATCGTCTGAGAATTGTATTTGACATATAGCTGTCAAAACTTTACTGTTTTAACTGTTACAATTCCAAATGTTTTTAATGTGCAGAGGCATCAGATTGTTATTTATAACCCTTTTGGTTGATGTTGGCTTAAACCTCTAGTAATTACAACAACAAAGATTCACAATATTAAATATGTTATATCCACAAGAACAAAAACAGCAAAGCACTGTTATTATTGTCAATAATGCAGTCCTGCTTCTTTCTTGTGGTGTATCCTCTATACTTCTTCAGCTCAAATGGATCATATTATCTTATCCTTTTCAATTTGTACTAGTATATTTTAAGTCATTTATTATGCAAAACATACTTCAGTTGGAAATTCAAATATTGTTACATTTTTCTTTTTCTACCAATTTGTCAGGCTCAGACAATCAGCCAAAAATAATAACAGTGGTAACCCTTTAGACAATAAAATGTTGTAGAGGAACACTATCCTCCTAGATTAATTACTTATTTATGATCACAGACAGTTATTACTTTTCACTATGAAATGCACCCATTGTCTGTGATTGGCTATGCCATTCAGACTCAATAGTTATGTTGTGCTATGTTTGTCCTGTTAATGCTGTTAAAGGAATTGTGGTCAGATAAATACTTTTAAAATGGGACCAGAATGCCATATTGGCAGTGTAATATAATGTATTATGGCTATTTAATTTCAGTCTATTGCCTGTTTCAAGCTTTGCTATTCAGTTCATTTGCTTTAACATTTAAGTTCTGAAAATGTCATTGAAATACTTCTGCTTCTGCTACAATTTACAGAGATATTTTGAATGTCTGAAGGAAGCAAAAGTGGAATTAGTCCGGGTGTAGTTACTTACCTTTGTAGCCAGCTTAACCTGTGTATGTCAACTTGAGTATATATTATCAGGATAAACACTGAAGGTATTTAAACTTTTGGGCAATCTGCGTGACTTCAGTTAGCATTATGATTACAAAGGGACACACTATTCTGTGATGATAAAGAGCTTCACCTGACCACTATTCCTAAATAAAGGAATGTAGTTTTGTCTGATTGCTCATATTTGTTTTAGAAATTCTATCACAATTGTACAAAAGTATGTCTGATTTCTGCAAATGTGTGTTTTGTGAGAGCATCATGATCCACTCGCACTTTGTGCCAGTATTACTACTTAGAGTACTGCCTTAGTAGGTGCCTGGGACACTTTTCTCCAGTGCGTATTTAAAAATACAGTTCACCCCCAAACCTATCATTATTGGTGCTTACTCTTTATTTTTTTTAGTTTAATTGATTTCAGGTTTCTTTATAAACATTATAGATGAATAAAGCATATAATACTACAGCTTATTCAGATAAGCCCCTCTCCAATGGATCTACAGGGTATTGAAAGAGAAAAATGTAATATCATTTAATCACTTAGAGATACTGATAAAGTTAAATGGCTAGCAATGGTTCTGCTTGTTCAGTTCATTAAGAATTCATTAACATATGCTTACCAAACTCTCCATAAAGCAAATTGAATTATTTCTTTCTTGTTTTCTATTTTTAGGTAAAATACCATAGATCTTTCTAAATTAGGTATTGTGGGCTTCCTTTGTAGGCATTCATTACAAATTACACTGCAGACATGCTGTGGTCAGAATTTAGACTTTGCTGCTTTTTCCCATTATGCAACTCTTGCTCCTGCCTCCTGTACCACTGTCAATAAGGCACAGAAAGTAGTCCACAAAAAGAAACCCCTTCACACAGAATCATGCTTTTGAATTGAAGACAGGACTCTTGACCAGTCAATGAGGGGGAGAGAGGGGCTTCAATTCAAAAGCATGATTCTGTGTGAAGGAGCTTCTGTTTGTGGACTAGTCTAATTTTCCAGAGGTATTTATTTAAAAACATTTTAGCAAAAAATACATGACTTATGCACATTGTGATCAAATGACTGGATGACTCAATATGTGGATTTGATGAACGAGGAAAGGGGAATTTTGTAATGGACATTTTTGATATGTTTTCAGTGTTTGTTTTCTCTGCCATCATTACAAACTACATGTGGTTAATAACATATATAAATAAATGTCGTTTTTGGGCACATTATTCTTTAAGTGACAAGCTATGATTATCAGATTTAATATTTGAAACTAATTTACAAAGTGGTTCACAACCAGAAAGTAGAAGATATGACAATAACGAAATCCTCAGTTTCAGGATTGATCACTGACTAGTGGCTTCATGGTCTTTGTTGTAAATGTTACTCTCCCTAATTTCTAAAAACAATGCAAAGTAAGTTACAGCATTTTTGTCTGGTTGTAAAATTAATTGGCAAAAGGAAAAGATGCTACCACACAAAACATTTGGAGAAAACAGGTGGAAACTGCAATTGCTGATAGTTTCTAAGTAATTGTGACTTAATAATCTAGCATTTTCCATTATAGCCAGACGAAGTCTCTTTATTGTGTGACAACTGTATCAAGAACAGGTGTCATACAAACATTGTTATGGCAACAGTGGGGACATAAAGGTGACTGCCTTCAATATCTACAGAAATTATCTGTGAAGGACTGACTCAGTTCCTGCATCACTTAATGTTCAAAGTGCTGGGGAACAAATTTAATTTCACTATCCTGATATTACATACAAATGTATTAAAATGCATAATTGACCAGCATTAACATGGCTGTAGAAAACACAAAAGTCTGTAAGATGTGATTTCTTAATATGTCACAAATGGGATGTGCATCAATGTCTATTTTATAGTTAATGGAATTAGTCATATAGAATTTTGACATGTAAGAATGATTAAATGGACATGAGGGTGATAAATGGTCTGCTGTTCATCCTAAAGAAAATCTGCTAGAGGTTTCTCAGTGAAAGGACCCTTCAGACCACTTTAACACAGTACCTTAGAAGGTCCATAGAATAAGGATTGCTTCCAGAGAATCTTCTCAGTTGCAGTTTTCCAGTAAGTAAAGGTGAATTATCAACAGTGATTATTCATTTTTAGATGCAGATGATCAAATACTATCTTTCTATTCTGTTACCTTTGTTCATTTTTGAATGTCTAGCTTATACTTTATTACTAAATCACTTAAATGATGTAGTGAACAAATATATGATTTTTGGAAACCTCTTCTACAGAACATTGAAAATATCATTCAGTAAAATTGTACAATAGGGACTCAGAACAGAGTGAAGATATAGGGTGCCATGCGGCATCACCCTGTTTGATGGATTGGCTGGCTGGCCACAAAATGAAACAAAATGAACAAAAACAAATGGGACCATTCAGGTCAAAGTGGTGAAAGGTTGTTGCATGTGATAAGCTCTATCACACTCAGATCCAAGACTACATGCCAACTTCTAGCACTGTCCATTCTTACGAACAGTCTAAACCAGGAGTGGCCAACTCCAGTCCTGGAGAGTCACAATGGTTACAGGTTTTCATTCTAAAAATTTTCTTAATTAATGACCAGTTTTTGCTACTACCTAACTTTATTTAAAATATTTGCTATTTATGACTCAGACCCTTTAAATCAGGGCGGAGCAACGT
Source organism: Polypterus bichir lapradei (assembly GCA_026402145.1). NCBI lineage: Eukaryota > Metazoa > Chordata > Cladistia > Polypteriformes > Polypteridae > Polypterus > Polypterus bichir. The sequence goes on along the minus strand of JANRMT010062837.1, from coordinate 40,530,874 downwards.
TGGTCCTGCAGGGTCACAGTGGCTTCAGGTTTTTCTTCTAAACCAGATGCTTCATGGGAAATCATTCATTACTTATGAACACTTATTTCTCAAGTGACATTTTTCTGCTTCATTTTAGTGGTCTATCGCTTTTTAAAACTTTGACCCCTTAATTGCTTATGTCATCCTAAATAATTGTATTCATTGTTTTAACTGTTCCTTACTAGCAATAAGATGCAAATGACAAAGGAAGCTGTATTTCTACATCTAGCTTGTCTCCATTTCCACCTGTGTGTATTTATCATTTACTATTTGGTTTAATTAAGTACTCAGTAGGAAGTTGAAAAGATAGTGAAGAACTGAAAATTACTCATACGTTTTAGGCTTCAAATCACTTGGTTGATACATGTATTATTAGAAAGAAAAAAAAAAACCATAATTTAGTAATGGACTGACATGATAGAATTAAAACATTAACAAGCCATGACATTAAATAAGACCTGTTATTGGTGAGGATTGGCTTCTAATTAAGCAACTGGGTTGGAACAAAAACCTGCAGCCACTGCGGCTCTCCAGGGTAGGAGTTTGCCACCCTTGTAAGAGGAAAGACTTCTAAGGGCCAGTTTATACTTCACGCTCATAACATATACATGCATGCATCATGGCTGCCATGCGTTCCCAGCGTTCATTTGACCCGTCCTCTGAGCACGTCCTCAGAAATGCAGTACCAGCAAAAAATTGGGGGACGCAGTGTGTTCAAGTTGGAATGTGACATCAGAGCCTCTGTTTACTAACAACGTGTGACAGCAAGCCACCTTGCAGATCCTACAGGATCAATGTGCGTGCTTCGATGTTTAATGAATGGTTTGATGCAGTAAAGCAAATCATCAAACTTAAATGCATACAAATGTAATCGGGATGCTTTTCTTCATCTGTTTCTTGCATAGGCAATACAAGCACCACCTATTTCTCATCATAATGACACGATACATTTTAAAGGTCTCACCATCTTCTGTGCTGCCTTTTTTTTCCTTTTTTTTTTTTTTTGCACATTCGCAGCAGCATCAGAATGTAATTGAGCCACAGAGGAAAAAAAATGAGAGGAAAAAGTGAAGAAAAAAAAGTCTATTGGGTGACTAAACTGGAAAATTCAACTTTAAACTTGTAGTTTATTTTTTCATTAAATTAGAATGTCGTAAATATCAACTTAAAACTGCCCCACTTGTTAATCGCTACATGCTTCTGGGGCTTCCTCCTGTGCTGACAACAGCAGCAGCCAGTGATTGCCACACAGAACACATTAAACTTATGATATGCCAGCACTCTACCTATTTAAAATCCTTACATTTATACTTGATATTATTTTCATGATGAAATGTATTAAAACATGTATGTTACATTTTACAGATAAATCATTATCCATCCATCCATTATCCAACCCGCTATTTTCTAACTACATATAAATAATTAATACAGTTAATAATTACAGATGTGGGGGTGGCATGGTGACAGAATGATAGCACAGCTACCTTGCAGTAGGGCTTCTTGTCCCTGGTGTTCCCTGTTTGGAGTCTGCATGTTTTCCAGGTGGTTTTCCACAGTTTTTTCCGGTTTCCTTCCAAGGACATACAGCTTTGGGGATTGGGTGATTCTAAAATGACACTAGTGTATGTGTGCACTTGTATCAATCATTAAACATTCATCCTTTTCAGAGATACTGTGGTAAGGTGTCCTGACAATTTAATGGATGTTTCCGGCAATTCACAACACAGTGAAGTCGAACATTGTTTTCTCACCGTGATGATATCTCTGCCACCTGGTGGAGTACTCCAGATTTACATAAGGTATGCACACAAATATAAACAGAACACTGCTTGTGTAGCAGTATCATCCGTAGGCGCATGTGTCATGTCACGTGAAGTATAAACCTGGCCTTAGGATTAGGCAGAAGTTGTCTTGTAATAGGTCTTCAGTTCTATGTGCAAAGGAAGTTACCCACAGCTACAACCTCACATTCCAAAGTCAAATTATCCACCTTACAGGAGCCCTGAAAATACGCCATAAGCATGTAAGTTGGACAAAAATATATAAAATGTGTTGTATAACTATTAAAAGACACTTTTGAATTAGGTTCCCTTCCAGACAGAATTAGAGTCAGTAATTAGTGATATTTACAGTTCTAGTGGCTGTTAAGTTATAAAAATGTTGTTTGTTTTTTCAATATCTGCACATTGCAGCATCTAGAAATGAAAGCATTTGACAATAGAATGTAAACCTGAAAAAACTGGTTATTTAGTTAATTGTACCACTCTGTTATTCTTCCTTCATTAAGCTACACTTTTACAGCATACGGCAGAACTGCTCTTCATTATTACAAGCGGCAGAACTTTGGCCTCTGTTTCTTTCTTCTGTCAGTTCCTGTGCCTGTGCACTATTTTCAGCCTTGCATGTTATATGAAAATGATGAGATTTCCTTAATTTAGTTAAGTTTATTTTTCCTTTTACTTATCTTCTTGGCCGTGTGATCATTTGAGTCCAAAAGTAAACTGCTGTCCCTCCGAGATTACTAAAGGCAATTTACTGGAAATTGAGACATTCTTCTGGCAATAGAGCAGTCTTAACTTTACATTTCATAAATTAGAATTTTTGTTTTTCTATTACCCAATAGGATAACTGAAAATGTCACATATCAAAGCAAGACAAATATGTTAGTACTGTACTTCTGAAGATTTCATTTCAATTGATATCAGTTATAGTAAAAAGACATATGGTTTAAATATTAGAATATCTCCTGTACAAGTACTTTTAATAATATACTTCATTTTAGCTACTGTATATAGTTTTTGCAAATTAGAGACCTCAACATTTTTTTTCAAAATTTAAAGTAATTTCTTGCAATAACGACTTTTTTTAAAAAATACTAAAGCATCCATGAACTTTAAGAATGGGGAGAAGCAATCAGATGTAAATTCTTTGTGCTGCAGCCTGATGACTTAGAGGGCTCAGTTCCACTACAGACACACTACAGACATACTACAGATATACTACAAGCCAGTTTTGGAGATTTTGCCATTCAACCTCTCTATGCAATGCAACACCAGGAAAGTTTTCATGTAAATGTCATTAGATACGAAAAACTAAATTTTGACTATTGGAGAAATAGAAATGAGCTACCAGCACTGTGGTTATGCTACCCCAGATTTTACAGAAATACTAAAAGTGCTATATCTAATTTTAATGACTTAAATAACTATACTAGGTCATTCAGAACCTTAAAAGAATTTTAGTGCTATATATATCAGGTAGAGTGGATAGGTCTTAAGGAGAAGAGTGCATTATGAACATGAACTTTGTGAATGAGATGCGAATTCCATAGCAACCCTAATAAATGAAGTGGAGCTTCCTATCTTAATGCTGAATGAGAACATGCAGCAAATGCAAACATGTGTTCATGCCAAATATGCATTTCTTAACACTGAACTTTAATTTTTCTACAGATCAATCCTATAAAAATCAAGGCAGCCATCAATGCTCCAAGAAGCTGAACACCAGAACCATTTTCATTGCAAGCTGTCCAAAGCAGTCAACTGCCTTGCTGCATTTTTCTAAGTAGTCAGGAGGAAACAGTTACATCACTACTGTCAGGAGTTACTGAAGAGCACTTCCCTGTCGTCCTTTGTGAGCCATATCATGGATATCCATCACAGTGCATATTATATTTCACTAACTGAAAATACACTCTGATAAATGGTAACTTGTTAAATGAAAAAGGCTGTCTATATACCATAATTATATGTGACACCCTTCAAGAATCATTAGCTCAATGGTATTTTCATGGGTGCCACACTTATCTTCATCATCATCATTGTTACTTCCTGAAGGTGTTTGTTCTTCTATTTTCATTTCTAACATGATGACAAATTTTGTGAGAAAGTTGATGTACAAAGCAGTTAGAGAATATGTACATTACCTTTCATAATATAATATTCTCAAAATCCCTTAACCCAATTAATGGTCACAATCTATGCTGGCAGTGTTAGGTGAAAGAAATAACCAACAACAGACATAGCGACAGGATTCAAACCAAGGAAGCCAGACCTTTAAGACACTAACCACAGAATTATTCATAGAATAAATATATGATTAAAAATATATATATTGCTATACATACATTCCATGTATATGTTCTTGTGAATTTCGAGATTTCTTATTGTTTATTTTATAAATCATTACAATGAATGTTCCATAAACATGCTAGTTATTGTATGTGATGTAGTTTAATATAAGCACAAGCAACATATCTCTTTTAGTTTTACATGGTGAACCGGTTATATGCAATATTTGGTTTTACATGCTTTGTCAATTAGCCAGAGCTGTGACTCTACCATTATACAGTGCCTTCAGAAAGTATTCAGACCCTTTGCTTTCACAAATTTTAGTTAAGCTGCAGCTTTAAATAAATAACATTCAATACCCTTGTCTTCAACATGGTCAACCACCAAATCCTCTTTGCCACCCTTTCTGTCCCTGGCATCACTGGGACTGTCCTCAGGTGGTTCGAGTTCTACCTTTTGAACAGATCCTAACATTTGTCCTGGCATAGAGAGATGTCAAGGGTGCACCAGGCAAGCATTGGGGTGCCCCAAGGATGGGTGCTGGGCCCTATCCTCTTCTCCCTATACACCTCCTCACTGGGTCCCTTCATCCAGTCCCATGGTTTCTCTTATCAGATGATGATACACAGTTGTACTGGTAGTTCCCTTCAAAGGACGACATCTGGGGATGTGTATTCAAAGTCTGGGTGCAATAGGGAACACAAGTGAGTTTAAAGCATTGCATGATTGTAAGCATCAGTTAAATGCAGTGAGCAAACTGGAGAGTAATGATACAGAATGTCATTTTAAGCTTTTTTATGCCATCGTCTAAGTCACAGAGAGCCAGTGAAGACCAAAGGGGAAAGGCAGTGGGTTGAGTGAGAACTCTTGCAACAGAATTTTGAAACAGCTGGAAAATAGATTAGAAGGAGCACATATCAGTAAAGAGTTACAGACAGCTGTTTAGTATCAAAAAATGATATGATTGAGTAGACACAGGATATGGTGTGGAGGTGGAAGAAAGAAGCTTTCTTTATGTAATTTATGAGGGTTGAATAAGAAAGGAAGGAATCAAAAATGACTCCCAGATTCTGCATAGAACAAGAAGGTGTAACAATAACATCATCTTCTGACTGTGAAAGAAAAAGAATAAACTGTTTAAAGATGGATTTAGTGTCAATTAAGATGATTTCTGTGTTGTTACAGTTTATTTTTAAAAGGTTGTGCTCCATCTACCATTTTAATTTTTTCTAAGTCAGGTGATCCCTGGTGTATATTTACTTCTGATGCTGAAATAAATCTGAATATAATCCACAAAAAATGATAACCCAGCTGAAAGCTATGAATAATATGGCCAATGAAAACATTTAGATGGAGCGTAGAAGAACGTCTTGAGTGACTGGCTGAAAGCTTGGCATGCTTTACTAATATGAGCTTTGCAAAGTATTTTGTGAAGTTTTGCAGAAAAGATGTCCAGCATCTTGGGTTAGTAAAAGGCAGTGTACATAAAGACACAGTTAAGATTAGAAAATAAAGTGAGATTTTCTGAAAGAGGTAACAAACTTCCATTTTAACTTTAAAGAGGTACTATTTATAAATGAACCATCTATACTTAGTAGCAGGAAGGAGTTTTTTCACTCTTTTTGGGGCCCATAGCAGTAAATAAGTATACCAGTTTGGGAATAAGCAGTTATTTTTACACTTTTTCTCTGTGTGTGTTTCTGTAGAGCCCCATGTGATCATATACTGTAGCTCATTTATGGCAAGAAGCAGTCCAGACTGCAGGGACTATGGAGACAGGAATAGGTGATATATTTACTGATTGTCTAGAATTTTGCATAAAACATATTTTCTTAAACTACGGGATTGCCTGCTTTTAGGTCAAGCGGAGTTGTGGCTCATCATTGTAATCAGTGGGAAATGGTCATGTAGAGTTTGTGAAGTGTCTTGTGATGGGTCCTCACAGGCAGTTTAAGCAAAAGGCGGAATGGTGGTGGCTCTGAGGCTAGGAAACTGCACTGGCAATTGGAAGGTTGCCGGTTTCAATCCCATAAATGCCAAAAGGGACTCTGCTCTGTTGGGCCTTTGAGCAAGGCCCTTAACCTGCAATTGCTGAGCACTTTGAGTAGTGAGAAAAGCTCTATATAAATGCAAAGAATTATTATTATTATTAATCAACATTACTATGACTGTCATTAGGGGTTCTCCATGGGCCAGCTCCCCCAAAGGACCTGGCGATAAGTCATTTATTGGGTCTTGAAGACACTGAGAAGGGTAAGATTGGGTCACCAGTAAAACAAGGTTAAGAAACTCAGGTCTAATGTAATAATATTTTTCCATTGATTCATTTTCCAAACCCTCTTATCCAGTTAACAATCACAGTGAGCCAGCATTTTTAACATATAGAGCATTAAATGGCCAAGGTCCGACTTACTTGTCTGAATTTATCATGACTTACAAACCTGAGCACACATTAAGATCTCAAGATGCCAGTATGCTTATGATTCCAAGGATTAATAAAATAACAGTGGGAGGTCGAGCTTTTAGTTACAGGGCCCCTAAACTGTGGAATGGTCTTCCTGCTTCTATAAGAGATGCCCCTTCGGTCTCAGCCTTTAAATCCCGGATGAAGACTCATTACTTCAGTTTAGCATATCCTGACTAGAGCTGCAGATTAACTGTACATACTGCATCTCTGTTGTTAGTCATTAGCACTAAAACATAAGTAACATGATAGTTATAATTGAATACTAACCTTCACCTATTCTGTTTCTGTTCTCGGTACTCAAATGTGGCAATTGGTGCCACGGCCCACCTGCCAAGTTGTTTGCCTGCCTATGGTAAAGTCATCCCTGATGGAGGATCACAGGAATCATGGGAAAGAGGGGTCCTTTCATCGGATTGGCTGGCCCAGCACTGTTTCAGCCGTGGAATGACCAAATGGGGGAGGCAGCTTAATGGCTGAGGTCTCCAGGACTCTAAAAATATCCAAATCTTATTATGTGATATCATCTACTGTTAAATTCTGCTCCGTACTTCTAAAATTTTTATTTTTATGCTGTATTGAGGATTTGTTCTGTTCTGTGTATTGTATTTTATTGACCCCCTTCCTTTTGACACCTACTGCACACCCAACCTACCTGGAAAGGGGTCTCTCTTTGAACTGCCTTTCCCAAGGTTTCTTCCATTTTTCCCTACAAGGTTTTGTCTTCTCAGAGAGTCAAGGCTGGGGGGCTGTCAAGAGGCAGGGCCTGTTAAAGCCCATTGCGGCACTTCCTGTGTGATTCTGGGCTATACAAAAATAAACTGTATTGTATTGTATTGTATTGTATTAGGTCACAAGCAATAACAAACGAGTTTCCACTATAAAATAATTATGCAAATTTAAAATTTTTAAGACAACATTAATGAAACCTTCCAACAGATACTGATTTATATTTCAGTAACAGTTTTCATCAGAAATTCGGATATGGAGTACATAAAATGCCAGTTCAAAATGAAAAATCAGAATAAGAGAATTAAGCAGTTAAAAAAAATAAAATTAATATGAGTTTAAATTGACTCAGCAATTGCCTCATTGTTTAAATATATGTACCCCACTAAATAATAGAAGAAAGAATAAAAGTTGGTCCACAGCTTTACACATTTAAAAACATAACCCTTATATAATGAAGACAGATGTTTTGAGATGCGGAAGACAGAATCTTTGAGGGAACACATTGATACACATATGTTGATAGCACATGCAAGTAAGAACATCACAGTACTTTGAACATGTAACAGTAATAACCATATAAACCTATTAACCCATTTTCATAGAAGACTCTAAGTGCCAGTGACACAAAAAATGAAAGAAAGGTGTAAAGTAGCGAAAGACAACCTGACATTGTAGTAAGGAACACACTAAATGGAGATAATGTCTCTTTCACAAGATTCATATAAAGCTCAAAAGATTAAAAACAGAAACAAACAATGTTTACACACCTCTTGGCTGTTCAAAGTTCAAACAAGGCTGTTAAGATTTTACTAAACTTTAATCACAGATGAGAGATAACCCTCATTTAAAATCTGAACCATGACATTTATAAAGACCTTATAAATCATCACCTTTTATAATAATGTTAATGATTTTAAACAAACAGTTATGGACTGAACTGTATTCAAGACTGCATTTGGGTTGGAAGGAGGAGAAAATGCAACTTCTGGAACTGGAAGTTTAAGTACTGAAGTCAGGTTTGGTCTGCTTGTGTGAAAGTCATTACTTCACTGAGAAAGGCAACTTCTCTGATGGTAGCTGCTGAAAGCTACAGACATTTTCCAGCTTTCACCTACAATACATGCATCTGGATGCAGTTAACAATGAGAGTGCCCTGGGCATTAATAAGGCTGCTGGAGGCAATCAGAATCCCAAAGACTTGACAACAAATGTACATTGTCAGTGTAAGTAGACAAAGCAGGCACTTGTCCATATTCAGCACATGGTGCCCGTTAGTTTATGAAGGTGAAACTTTTACCCACTTCTATCAAATGGAAACACACAACAGATATTTGAATGTAAGCTCACCAGTTTTGACAAAGAATCAGAATGCAAAATACACTAATCAGAATAACAATCAGAATAAAGAATGCAATAGACTTGTTCCAGGTTACTACACACCTTAAGAAAAAGTCTACATGTATGTTTCTGTACATGGTGCAAAGTGTTTTTGGTTATTGGGATTTTGCTTTTGGATGTTATTGAAAATCACTTCAAAGTTTATTTGTTAACTATTATGTTTGAAAATATCCATCAATATCCTTGACTTTGTCATTCCCGTGCTGGCCTCCAATAAACCAATCACAGACAATTAAATGGAAAGCTGTTTTTAAAGAACATATTTTTCTTCTATTTCCACTCTATTTAGATTAATACAAGGTGATTTAGAAAAAACTGAAAATTTGTAAACTAAAATATGTATTACTTTGTAACTGAGAATCATGTGAACATGTACGGGAACACGTACAGTCTAAATTGTGAGGAAAAAAAGGAAATCTAGGTAGTTGTTCATAATCTTTTCTTATCAAATGCTCAAAATGCGCCCTATGAGTCAAACAACACACTTCAATCCAGTAGTTTTAATTCATCCCATCATAATCGACAGGTTGACACAACAATACTTGCCTCCCTTCCTTAAGCACCAGAAATACGGAAACACATTTTAAGATAATTTCACAATTTGGTACATACTACTTGTATATAACATGCTTAGCTATTGAGTAATACATTTTTGAAAGTGTTCATATCTTTTTAAATCCCCCTATATGATTTAAAATCAAACAACAGACACAAGTCTGATTCTCTAAAATCTACCCAAGCACTTGTCTCTATTAGGAATATATTTTAGCTTTATCCTCATTTCAGATTTGACTCGATGTCTGTGTTAACAATGTTGTTAGAAATCTTTAAAATTTTAATTGACACTCATCTATATACAGTACCTGCATTTCCTATTTTTTAAATATTGCTGATGGATCACATGTCAGCAAAGAATTTTCTATCATACTGGCCTTTGTAGTGTTGCCAGCTTGCCATTTCATATTTCTTGTTTGGAAGATTTCTTTATAACCTTGTGCTTGGTGAATAGACATGTTTTACTATTTGTACGGTGTCTTAAAAAGCTAAAGTTTACTCAAAGGAAATCTGTTTAGCTATTATATGAAATATGGCAGAATGTCATGCACAATACATTCTTCTTCAGCTCCTTGAGCAATCTAAATGAATCTTTACCCTTTACTGTTTCTTTTTAGTGTTAATCCAATTTCAGTCACATAGTGGAGTGGAATGGATTTGATAGATCAAATAAGGACATTTACCTCACAGTTTAAGGTTCCAAGAGCTTATTCTGGCAGGATAAAGTAGGAATCAACTCTTAAACCCACAAATATTGATACCCAATTGAATTAGAGTTGATAATCAACCTAACATAAATGTCCTTTTGATTTAGATTGAAACTAGAGCATTTTAGGAAAACCCATACAGACTACAGGACATGTAGACTCCACAGCCACTGAAGCCAGGACTCTTAGACTTTGAGAACCCAACATTCATTTCTGTATTTCTGAGTTTGTGAATTGAAAAGATTCCATATAAACTAAACTGTCAGGAAAAAGCAAAACATATTAAATTTTTTTTTTATGTTCTAACATTTAAAAATATATATTATAATAATAATATTTCACCATAAACTCATTTAAATGGATTCCTTGATGAAAAGGTTTAGGATTTCTCCAGCCTAAGCTGACACCCCAAACATAAGTTCTTCAATTAAAACAAAAATATATGAAATTGTGAATCATGGTTTGGTCCATGAATATGTAGAGTTTGCAAGACGTCCATGTGTATGCATATTTTTTGTCTCTGTAATCTTGTTCTCTTGTTCATCTCAAAGACACCATTAGTAAGTGTGGGAGTGTATGTTAGTGTGTCCTGTGATGGACTAGTGTCCTGATCATGCCATATTAGAAGGCTGTGTTTTCCCACAAACTAAAAACTGAATTAAGTGAGTTTGGAAGGATAGATCTCAAGCCAATCAAAATAAGCATAAATCAATTATAATTGATTGGCCAACACACATTTTGGTGCCTAAAATGTTAGACCTGTTTCTGGGTATATTTGACCTGCTGACTCCAAAAATGCCCCCAGTTGTCTCCTATCAGCTTTAGTTTTTGAGAAACAGAACATATGCTATATGTTACTCTTCACTTCTACTTGCACATATAAAATCATGATATTTTAATGTAGTGTTTAAATTAATATCTTTTAAGCATGAAGGAAACATATTAAATATTGAAAGTAAAATATACTACAAGAAAATCTACTTATTTCACACCCAAAGCACAGATTTATGATACAACCTTTCCAGTTATTCGATACACAAGAAGCTCCTTTTCTAGGACTTCCGAGAGTGGGATATGCCAGGACAAACCCGTATAAGATTCCAAAAATAGTCTGCCATCATGTGTGCATCCCATCTTCCTTGGTATCTGGCTTCCATTGTTTTTATGTCTTGATTAAATCTTTCATCTTGCTCTTCGCTTAAGTCACCAAGGTTCTCTGGAAAGCGATCTAAGTGACTGTGCAGATAATGGACTTTAACACTAATGTTACAGCCAAGCCTGTTGAAATGAGCATATCCTCTACTAATTGTGTGTAGTTGTCTGCCTTCTTGTTGCCAAGAAAGTTTTTCAAAACAACAACAAATGAAGTCCAAGCATATGATTCAATTTCATTCATTGATGCTATGAAATGTGGGTCATTTATAAGTTGTCTAATCTGTGGACCATCGAAAATTCCTGCCTTCAGTTTTTCCATGGTAAGTCCAGGTAACTTATGCACTATGTATTCAATGCACAATCCGTCTTTATTCAAAGCCTTTATAAATTGTTTCATCAGGTCTAGCTTTATATGTAGTGGTGGCAATACGATTCTATCTCATGCTGCCAAAGGTTCATTGATTACATTTTGTCCACCATATATTCCCTAAGAGGCCAATCTTTTCTTGCCCAATGTTCATGTTTGACTCTACCATCCCAAAGGCATAACAACCAAGGATACTTTGTGTAGTCACTTTGTTGACCAAGAAGAAAATTAATCATCTTTAAGTCTACAAAAATCACCCATTGATGTTCTTGGTAATTTATCTTTTCCAAGACTAAAGAGATGGCCTTGTACTCTTCTTTTATCCTGGTGGAGTGACCAATTGGAATAGAACCATATTTGTTGCTGTTATTTAAAAGAACACATTTCAAACTATTGAAACTATTCTGGAATACCAATTTTCTTCAGAAGGTTTCCAAGGTCACTGCAGAATACTAAGTTGTTGTCTTCGGTAAAGAAACTAGAGCTGATGCGGTCTATCCAATGCAATTTTCTGAATCAGCACCCCAAATAACCCCAGGAACAGGCCTAAAAACCAAGACAGCAAGAATTTTTTTTTGGGCTGTGTTATCATTTCTGTCTTGTTTTTTCTTACTTTACAGTCCTTTTAATTGTTGTACTCATATTCCAACAGAACTAATGCACAATAAAGGGGGAGGTGCTCTGTTGGATAGCTTGTAAGAATTCCTATGTTTACATTTTTTTCATACTTTTGTTTCTCATCTTTAATCGTTGTATTATAATGAATTCACACATATTTATGTGTCCACTTATGTATGTAATGTTATGTAATGTACTTCACTCACAGTACCAATGCAAAAACATATGATTAACATCATAAAACCATCACAAAACTTAAATTAATCTCTACACAACAGTTCAGATCATAAAATCTTAAGTGCACTGTAAACACTGTAATCTACAATTACAAGTCAAGTCAAGTCAAGTTGGGGAGCATGCATTGGTACAGTGCATTGCCGCCCCCACTACACTGCGAAAAAACTCGGGATCCCGGTTTGCAACCCCCTAGGCAGACACGCGGTCCAATCCCACCATCCGGAAATGACCTTCTATCTGCCGCAGCCAGGTGTTACGTGAGCGACCCCTTGGCCTGGTTCAGCCACTTGGGTCCCCAAATGAGGATCTTACGAGCCGGATCACCCTCGGGGAAACACGCCACATGGCCGTAGTGCCGTAACTGACGCTCCCTCACAATACAGGTAATGTGCCTCATTTGGGACTCCATGAGCAACCACACATTCGACACAAAGTCAAACCAATGATACCCAAGGAATTTCCGGAGAGACACAGTACCAAAGGAGTCCAGTCTTCGTCTCAGGTCACTGGATAGCAAATATAAAGCTTAACACTAGCTTCCCTGCCAAAATTTTGTTGCCCCGAAGACCCTAGTTTTCCTGACATATGCAAAGAAATTTGTGCTCTTATCAACTCAGTAATTGCCCTGGCGATAGGCGCTTTTGTTTTGCAATTGTGTCAATTAGCGATATGCAGCCTGCAGTCATCACCCTCCCTCATTGAGCCAGCCAAAGCCATTACCAGCTAGAACTTTGACTCTGAGCTCACGTCTCTGTGGAAGATTTTATCTAGCAATGAGCTGTATATAGATAATGACATATCGTGATTTGAAATACATATAATTCATATGTGTTCCATATATAAAGCGATCTGTGTAAATGTAGGATAACATAAGATATGTGAGGCAAGAAATGCTGAACACATAGCTAAAACATTTTTTTTATCACATGTTGACATGAAGTGTAGAATGTGTGAGGACAGAAGTCCAAATATCAAATAAACACTTTCACAAAAGGTATAACGAAACAAGTTTGCTTTTATTCAAGAATAAAATTGAAGAAAAAGAAATGGTTCAAATGACATTTTGTTGAGAATGTGTAAAAATGGAGTCCAAATTACAGTTGGTTCAAAATAAAGATGTTTGCATGCATGTGTATGATTGTGCATTTCATTTTCATCCAGTTATATCAACCGGTGGAAATGCTGCTGTCTCACAGATCCACACAAGTGGTGCAGAGGTAGAGCTGCTTCTTTGCAATAAAGTGGTACTGGGTTCGAATCCTGGGCCTTCTCTGTGTAAAGCACATTCAGTTATGAGCTATTATTATTATACAATAAAAACATCCATTTGATTTGAGTCTGTAACAGCCTCTTTAAATTTATGATACTTGTAAAATTTAGAGCTGAAGTGATTAAAGCAGACACTCAAATGTGGGTGAATCATTTTTCTTGATATTTTTTTGAGCAAACAGTTACCACTTGAAGGACATCAAATCTGTTTCTCGCTGTCTCTCTCATGCATGCACACACACATAATCCCAGCTGGCTGAATTGGGTAAAGATCAATGTAGGCTGCAGGCCGCAAATTGACACATTTGCAAAACAATGTAACATACAATAGTCTCATTTCACTATATTTTTGGTCCTTACTATACTTTTCAATATTTCTTAAGTCCTGTATACATGACATCTGTCAAGTCTTACTATGTACATGGTAGTCAACCAACTTCTTGCACCAACACCCAGAACCTTCTTGTTCATTGTTGTCCACTAGACCTATATCTGGTTTCCTGATATGCTTGAACAAAGGTCTGACATTTATTAACCCTTTTATACTACTTCTAAGATATTGATGTTATATTTTAGTGTGGAAAGCATACCAAAACAGTTTATGTGCAATAACTATATTACCCCTAAATGACTATGTGACCAGTAAGTCTCAGTTTTCTTCCACAGGGCACAACTAGGCTATGCAAAGCCACTCCCTGTGCTAAGCTGGATTTGTCTTAAAATAACACACATTCAGTCTGGAGTAACCATTATAAAATGTTTTTTATATTTTGTACTGATGGTATCAAGTACAAAATGTGCTCTACAATAATGAGTTTTTTTTCTCTGTTACAAAAACATGTACGTCACAGAATTTTGCGTCAGAATTTTAGCCCCGTGAGAAACATAATTTGTTTTTATAATGGCTTCATTGAGATGCACTTTTCATTGATTTTGCGTTTAATGCAAACACACTTTAACCTAGAAGCCCAAGTTAATTGTTATCCTGGAACAAATGATCAAAATTCTTTTTTGTTCTTTATTTCGCCTTATACAATTTCTTGTATTAGGAATTTGTTAGTTTTCGCATACCCCTTGGGTTTAGAGCGCAGGGTCAGCCATTGCACAGTGCCCCTGGAGCAATTGAAGGTTAAAGGCCTTGCTCAAGGGCCTAGCAGAGTAGGATCTCTTTTGGCAGTGATGGGGATTCGAACTGGCAACCTTCAGGATACCAGGGCAGATCCTTGAAGTTAAATCAAATGAAACAGTATGATATCTCTGAGACCAGTGTACACATTTTCAGAAAACCAACACATGTACACTAAGGGTGGATTGATGAATGGATGGATGGAGAGAGGAGTTATTTATTAAAAACGTTTGCACTGATTGTCAAATTATAACAAAAAGCAAGGAGGTGGCCTTGCTTGGAAGGGAATGATGCATAAGCCAACAGTGAGTGAAATTTGGCAAACCTTTTAATGACGAGTGCTTACATTATGATGTGTTTGTCTGTCTGCTCCAATTCCATCTGGATTTTATTTGCATAATAACTTGGTAAGTTGTCATAATAACAAAATCTACAGAGACCTAAATGAATGACTTCGCTTGAAGACAGTTTGTGAAATGTGATTATCATTGACTAATTCATTTTCCATTGCTTTGACACTTAAACCTTAGCCTCTGGATTCTCATCACAGGTTCTGAAACATTACAAGTAACGAAAATCTTTACAGTGCCTCCTAAGACCACAGATTTTTTTCATTGCAGAGCCATTTTTCATGCCTATCAGAATAAAATAAAGCTGAGTGTTCTAGATATCTAACACACATTTCCTTCTTACAGTAATAGATCCATACAAATTTTACTAACCTAAAATTGAAACCAAATGCACAACAATTTGTCAAGGACACCTATAAATAAGTGTAAAAAGAGGACTTAAAAAATGATCCTGATGTAATTTTTGGCTTTAATAGTGTATGTGGAATTCTCTTTCCTAGCTTATCTCTTTTATCGTGTAAATCTGAGATTTCAGGTTTTTCTGCTTTCATGTATGTCTTATATGCATTTATTGTATGCCATTAACTCATACAGTTGTGAAAAGTATATACAAAATAAATAAAATGAACTATCAATCAATTATATACTGGGAAGTGCACCGTACTTCCAGTTTGTAATATTACTGAAAATTACCTTAATTGTTTTTTTGTTTTAATTCTTTTTTTAGTTGATGCTCTTTTGCAAATCAGACAGGTGAATTCTGAGAGAAACTGAGAATTCAGTATGCAGTCTGAAGGTGGCAGGAGAGTTCATTTTCACTGCGTGACCCTGGCAATTTATAAAAACCTGCGACTATGACTTGGAATTACAGTAGGTTCAATGTTGTCAAAAGACTATGCATGGCACCACAGTATTATATGAAGTTATAGGAATACCAATATTTTCAAATTAACTTCCATGTTGCTTCTTTCTAATGGACACATTTATGTTATGAAATGTTTTTTACAGTTTTTTTCCAACTGCTAAAACACAAAAAACGATATTTCTAAACATAATTCTTCGAACCTTTACTTCAGTTACCTAAGTGTTAACTCTTTTTGCAGAACCTTAAGAAAACTTTCGCTTACAGACAGATTTGCAGATCTCCTAAACACTATTTGCAATACTCTAAGCACATGTGTCAACAGAAAGCACACTTCTCCAAATGATGTTGTGCAGAAAGAACTTGCCGTTGAAAATGCACAACACCTGCAGCTGCCCACAAATACAAACACCACACATCTGTCAGAGTTTAAGCACAACTGAGCTATACTGTTAACAAACTGATCTAAAGCTACAATTAACCACTGAGAATATAGCAATGTAATTTACAAACCACACATAAAGTGATGCAGGTGAGCTGTCTGTTTGGTAAAATGTAACCTAACAATCCTCAAAGGAATAAAAGAAGAGGAAGAGATAGAGGAAAAGGTGATGAGAGGAGAGGTGGAGGTAAAGGGGTCCAAAGTCAAAAAAGCAAGACATCAAATCTCAGATTAGATTAGAGCAACAGTTATTGGCAATGTCCTAGTGTATGGTATGATTATGAGAAAAGCTATTTAACACATCTAGCCAAATTGGAGTCACTTCTCAGTGGCAAAAATAATTTGAACTTTCAGAAAAAAAATAGGTTAGTCACATTAGTATACTGTATACTTTTGTTTTGTTGGCTTACGATGTGTGATTGCATTGTCTCAGAGTAGGACAAAAAAGTGTTTACTATTTGTACAGAATTACAAGGAACACAGTCAGTAGTGGTCGACTTTATATATTTACTCAAGACCAACAGAATGCCATTGTAGATATGGTCCGTGCCAAGAACTCTCTTAGGTTAAATGACATACAAAGGCAAATAATAGAAGACAACACCACATTCCAAGGTCAACAGAAAGGGAGCCAGAACATAATCCATTCTATTCTCTAGTCCAATGGAATGAATATGAAACCGCTTTATTGCATTCCTACTGTATCCAGTGACAAGATAAAAGTCCTACATTAGAGATACTGTAATGGAACAAGATCATCATCAGCAGGATCAACCTGAGCATAACTATATCATAATTTTGGACAATGTTAGTTTTCATTGCAGTGTTTCAGTCTGTCAGTAGTTCACCTACAATCCAAATTTCACAAATGTCTCTTCCCCCCTTACTCCTCATTTCTCAACCCTACAGAAGAATATTTTCTCAGCAAGGTGGTGGAAAGTTTTTGACTGACCTCCATGTGAATGGGAGCCTCTTCTCCATACTATAGAGATGGCATATGGTGATATAGTTGCAGAGTCCTGTCGGGGTGGATGTGTTACAGCAGGAGCTATTTCCCAAGCTGTCTTGCCAGGGAGGACATAGCATGTGATTTTGTTGAAGTCCTTTATTTGTAGTAAATGTATAACATTTACTGGATTTTTTTTTTCAAACTTGTAGAACACATTTTTTGTAACTGCATCACCTCTTTTTTCATAATCTTAAACAAAAATCGAAAATCTTGTAGCCATTGGTTTTAAGTGTGCCCTGAGATCCATCCACCCATCCTTTTTCCAACCCACTGAATCCGAACACAGGGTCACGGGGGTCTGCTGGAGCCAATCCCAGCCATCACAGGGCAGGAACCAATCCCGGGCAGGGTGCCAACCCACCGCAGGACACACACAAACACACCCACACCCAAGCGGGCCAATTTAGAATCGCCAATCCACCTAACCTGCATGTCTTTCGAGCGCCCGGAGGAAACCCATGCAGCCACGGGGAGAACATGCAGACTCCACGCAGGGAGGACCTGGGAAGCGAACCCGGGTCTCCTAACTGTGAGGCAGCAGCGCTACCACTGTGCCACCGTGCCGCCCTGCCCTGAGATCTGTGATGGTAATTCTATATTTCATCAAAAATAGACATTTGCTGATATTGTATCAAAAATAGGTGAAACTGCCAGGGAGATGGACAAAAACATACAAAAGACACACAGATGGGCTATTTAAAAATGCTAATGAGCCCTGATCAATATATTTTGCCAGGGTCACGGTCTAAGAACACAGCTCAGGTGACAGTTACCCATAACTGGCAAAGTTCATAAAAAATGTGAGTATATACAGTAAAATGGAAAAAAACATCCAGAAGTTAGAAGCTGTCTAAACACTACCTTGTACCCAGCATTTCCCACTGAAGAACAAGATGATGACTGCATTGTTCCGTTGGTTTCTCTTCAGCTGGGAAGTGTATGTAGAAATCATTATACAGGTCAAATAGTTATAGTGAATACTGAAGTAATGGAATTTTCAGAAAAATTAATACATTTTGCTGGTTGGACAAATGTTTATACAACATCATTTTTAACTGATTTTGTTTTAATGAAATATAAATTTCAGTATAAGACTTTTTTTTCAAACAAAAATCACCACTGAAGATAATAATGCTATGCAAAAAAATACGTAATGCTGCTCCTACACTTTTGCCAAGTCTTAGGGACCCTGCAACAGACTATGTCTTTCTTGTTAGACCAAAAGAAAGTGATAGTCATTTGCGAAATTTCCATTCTGGGGCAGTCTCAGCGAGGGTGTAGGTGAGACATCATACACATAGCCTAATTCTGAAACAGTGCTCCACCGAGTGTCTGTGTGGGTAGTTCTGTCGTATGTGGATGCTGTACTGTTTGAGTTTCATGGCGTTCCTCAAAGTTTTCTTTGTGATGAATAAAAAAGTGAGAAACTGCATCAGTTTATGCTGAAAGAAAAATGAACAATACTGGAAAAATTTGACTTCAGAATGAAGAAAAATGACATGTTGAAAGCTTTCAGAATCACATCTTCAATACTATCAACAATTTTGAAGGATCAAAAAAAATAGAAGACAAAGTTAAACATCAGTCATTTGGACCTGAACAAAAAAAATTAGAAGCACGTTTGTATTTCGATAATAAAAAACTTACATCTAACGTCTCGTTTTCATACTGTATGCATAGCTTTATTTCAAGAAAAATAAAAGTTACATCTAAAGTCTCATTTTCAAATAAAATATTTTTTGCAGTATAAGAAGCACCGTTTTTTCTATACAGGTATTGTCAGGCTTGGGTCATGGAGTTAATTGCACAAGAGACAGAAAGACGAGTCCAGGTTTCCAAAGAAAATACTATATAGAGAAGGCAGGTACAGTCTCAAAAACCCATTCAAAATAGGAACTATTACTTTAGCACTGAGGCACACAAGCTGTGACACAGCAATCGTCCTGCTTTAGCTCCCATCTCCAGATTAGAAGAACACCAGCAGATCAGAATCACCACTTTTTACTATCATGGTTACTAATGGGATGTGTATATGGCTCAGGTCTGTTCTGTATTCAATAAAGAACACAATCCCAGGAAGCATGCACCCCCTGCTAGAGACAAAACTCTACATTCAAGCCAAATAAGAACTAACTCTTGTAATAAAAATGTTGGTGCTATGTCAAAATGAAACTATGCCATTAAAACTTAAGAATATTTTTCAAAATAGCATTTTTGCAACAAATTGATACAAACATGCATCATTTGAATTACTCTTTCAAAACAGCAACAACATACTGATGAACTTTATATAAAACACTGCTGTCTTTAGTATTTTGTATACCTATTTAATTTTACCATACAGGCTTTTGTGACAGATTGTTCTAGTACATTACTTCTACTTTCATTACAGTGACAACAACAATAGAAAGGCATCTGAAAACAGCATGTTTTTACAACAAAAAAAAAATGACAGTATAGAGATCAATACAATATGTTAGTGTAAACTCACAGAAACAAACAATTACAGTAAAATTACAGTACAGTGGTTAAAAAATACTGTATACTATTGTAAGGGACTGTACAGGATGGGATGGATGGCTTATGAATCCCACCTTCTGTTTGGGTTTGGTCACATCACCTTATCCAAATCACAAGCAATGTCATCCCTTGCCTTGCGTGCTGTATCCAACCCGTGACTGACCCAACCTCAGTGCCTCTGCATGCCTCTTCCAATGCTTGCAGAAGAAGCAGGAGGGCATGCAGTTGGTGGTCACACACTTTCCAACACCAAGTCTAAGAGAATTCCTCAGTCGAATTAGAAAATGGGTAGTAAGGGGGCAAGTATGGAACAGTGAAGTTATTGTAAATGGTGAACCGGTCGCAGACCCAAGCAGCTCAGTGGAAACTAACATTTTCCCAGATGACAACAAACCTGTGCTGCTTTGGTCTGTCCTGTAGAAGTGCATTATGTAGTGCATCCAGAAATGTGATTATGTGTGCAGTAATGTAGGGACCTAGGATGGCATGATAGTGGAGAACTACTTGCAGACTAATGGCGGCCCACAAGATGTTATTTCCCCCATACTGCTCAGGAACATTCACAAGTGCCCATTGTTCTATAACATTTCAGACTGGACACCTGCTTGGCATAGACTGAATCCTGCATCGTAAATGAAAATGAACTCATAAAACCATGCAGCTGCATCAAAGTCCATGACTATCTGTAACAGAAAATGCATACACAGTACTGTGAATATGGTGTAAACACAGGATTACAATGTCTACGTTTTTACACAAGGGTGGGGGTGGGGGTTGTAGACACATACAGTAAAAACTACAAACTACATATAGGCAGATACCCCGCCCCCACCCCCTAATGTGAGCACCGGTCTTGGTCATATACTGCTTTGTCTGTATGAATCTATGCAGTGGCAATAGGACACAATCTAGCATATGCAGGTACTCATGCCAGAAGTAAGTTTCAGTAGTCTAGACACAACAAGACCAAAGCCTGGACCAGAAAATGTGTGGCACACTCTGTCAGAATAGGTCTGATCTTGTGGATATTGTACAGTATGAACCTGCTTACAGTAAAAGAGAAACAGTAGAAATGTTTTTTCCGAAAAAAATAGCTTCTCATCAATAACCACCCCCTAGGTTTGCGAACTGACCTGGTGGGTGTTGGCGACAGTTAGCCAAGCTGTACAAAGATGGGGAGTTGAACAGATTGGCTCATCATAAGAAGCTTGGTTTTTGCCAGGTTGAGCTGTAGGTGATGGTCCTTCATCCAGGTTGAGATATCAGTAAGACATGCAGAGACTCTAGCCGATACATATTGTCCTCCAGAGGGAAGACAGGTACAGCTGTGTATCATCGGTATAGCACTGATAAGAGAACCCATGAGTTTGGATGATGGAGCCCAGAGTGGTTGTGTACAGAGAAAAGAGTAGAGGACCCAGCACCGATCCTTGAGGTGCACCAGATCGTGACTGGTGTGCCTTTGACAACTTTCCTTGCCAGGGCACACTATAGGATGTACCTGAGATGTAGCACTCAAATCTTCTGAGAGCAGTCCCAGTGATGCTAAGGTCAGAGAGGGTGGCAAGAAGGATGTTCTGGTTGAACGTGTCAAAGGCAGAAGACAGGTCTAGCATATCTAGCACATTATTTGCATTGTGTTCCTTCTTAATTCAGTTTACATACATTTATGCACTTTAACTTATGCATATTTTATCAATTCATCAACATGTTTGCTTTGGTCACATTGTTTTTAATTGATTACATAATTATCAAGATGACAGAAGTATTGTTTGCATATCTGATATAAGTGTGTGTTTTGACAACAGAGTTTCATTTTATGAAAAGTTAACATTGTTTCAAGTGAATTGTTAGGTTTTGAAAGACAGAGATGCATTTTGGACAACATAGTTAGAGGTTTGTAATTACAGTAATGTAATTCCAGAAAATGTGTTTTAACAGTTTTAAAGAACTGTAATCACTCAACTTCTTAATATTTGCTCTTTTTCTTACATTAGTTTGTTCAGCATGGTAACAAACAAAAACTAGTCCTATTAATAAAATTTCCTAAACCATTACCAACAATATTCTCAAACCTAAAAATACAATTTACTTTTTTTTCACGCATGCGCCAAAGTGCAAAACATTTTTAACAAATGTACTTATGTATTAGTGGTTGCACCCTGTGCTCATGAAGCAAACACTAACAACCAATTCATTTAACTCAAGTCATTACCTCCTGAATTCAGTTTATCACACCTTTCTTTAGATTTAAACACTAAGCACTAAAATTGTTCACACAATAATCGGAAGGAAGTAAGGATGTAAATAGGACCATAAGAATGTCCATATTCTTTGGATCCTACTAATGAAAGACAAATAGTTGATTGTAGAAAAAAAACAAGACAAAGAGGAGGACAAGAAAGAAGAGGAGGAAGGGGCAGTAGAAAGGGTAGCTAAAGTCCTGCCCAGATCATGGGTGTATCTAGTTGTCATTGTTCATACTGGAACAAATGACAAACCATTTTACTTACAATACAGGACAAGATCACTTTGAAAATTAAAAGCACTAAGAAATTAAGGAGAATTCCATGGTGAATGGATAAATAAGGAGGTAAGGAAAAAGAAACAGCTGTATCAAGCTTGCAAAGCAAATAATTGCAGTGCTGACCATATGGTGTATGAGCAAATGAGCATGATTATTAAAAATGGTATTTGGAAAGATTAAATGCAGTTAAAGAGAAAAAGTTTGGAAATGGTGAAAGTGATTATTATAGTATTTTAGTAGTAAAAGACAGTGAAGGAAGAGATAAAGTGTATCAGGAACAGTAAACACAATTAAATTATACAGACACTAAAACTGTAAATGCTGTAATCTTATGGTTTATACATGTGAATAAGGAATAGATTGAGCATTACATGGCAATAAAATATGTAATAATGAACAGTCAGCATAAATTCAGACAGGAATTGATGATGATTCACTAATATGCTGGAATTCTATGAGGGAGAAAGAAAAGTATAAAACCAGAGGGGTGCATAAGATATTATTTATCTGAATTTTTAGAGAGTTTTTGGTAAGGTATGAAATGAAAAATTAGTAGTTAAACTAAAACTCATAGGAATTCACAGAGCAGTGTGTAGATGGGTACAAAATTGGCTTAAACCAGGAACCAAGATTATGTGATTGAAAAATTTTCAAAATCAGCAAATATTAAAAGTTATGCTCCTGGGTTAAGTTCTGGTGTCACTGCTGTTTCAAATATATTTAATAATTATTCTGAATAAAAAATAAAAAAACACAAACTGATTAAATTTGCAGATGATACTAAAGTAGGTGGAATGGTATATAGTGCAAAATTAGACAAATCATTATAAAGGAGCCTGGACAGAATAAAGGCCTGGGCACATTTGAGGTAGATTAAATTTATATTAAGAAATTGTAAGGAATTATACGTAGGAAGTAAAGGCATGTTCCTCCTTTTTATTTTTGCCTAGCAGTATGTTGATGGTTTAAAATAATACAAGATGTAGGTTGTGTTAACAAAAGACATTGAAAACGTAAAAAAATGCAAAGTTTAAATTAATGTAAACTTACACAGGAAGATGGGAGAAAAGCTTAAAATTGATGTCATTTGTATGGTCAAAACCTTGAGTCAGCTGAGCTTGGCATAAAAACTGCAACTCTAGCCAAACCTGGGGAAATAGAGGAATCTACAGCAGAGTACTAATAATAAACTTAAGTGCTGAAAGTATTGTAAATTTTTTCTTTGACTAAGTTGGTAGAGAAGTCAGTTTTTGTTTTAATTTTTATTCTAAATTTTACAGTTTCAGAACTTTGTTGAAATAGTAGCACCATTACATATGTTTGATAACTTTTTAATCTTTAGAAGTATAAAGGAAAAGGGAAATAATAATTTTGTCTTCACATGAGATAAGGCTACAGAATTAATATAAAAGAACTTAATAGGATAAATATGAAGAGCCACTTGATTCCCACATCTTATTCTCCATATTAAGCAGATTCAAGGTATTCCTCACAGGATGAGATTACTTTCTGATTCTATATCATAAAGCAAAGAATGGCTTACCTCTGCTGTTTATAGTGCAATTTCTTTATGCTTAAATGTTTTGGTGCTAATTCAGGTTGAACTAAACTCCTGACAGAAGCATGCATTTCAGTAGTGTAATATCTTCCAGAAACTGAGGAAATGTCTTAATGATTGCTTGATAAGAGTTACTGGAGATAAGAAAATAACAAGTAATAGATACATAAAATAATGAGGTGCAAGCCCAAGTAGGCAATCAGTTCACGCTGTGGACTGTCCATAAACTAATCATTCCAAAAAATGGACCAAATTACACTGATCTGCACCAAAATTCTCCAGTGCAAAAAAAAGTAGTATACTTTATAGATTTATGAAATTTGGATTCCTCTACCTCAAACTGTTTGTGCAAGATATTGGATTCAATAAAAATAGGCCATTTTGAAAATAAATGTTTAATTTTTAAATCATTTATATTTATTTTATTGCATAAGTATTTTTCATGCTAAGAATAATATTTAAATTATGTTTTGGACTGTAAAACTGCAGTCTTCCTAGTTCTTAAAGTTAGTTGAGATGGTAGTATTTGCTACACATTTTTTGTTCTAAACAATTTTTTTCTCTCTCTCTCTCTTATATCGTCACAATTACAGAGGCCCTGTCATACAAAATAGCTAGGAATATATATTTATAGTTACAATGTTTGCAAATGTCTTTTCATTATCTAGAAAAGAAAAAATTGTTGTTTAAATGTTTTTTACAGAAGCATGCAGAGTTGGATTGACCTATCCATTTTCTTGACCAGATAACAAGTAACAAATGGAAAAGAATACACAGCCTCCCTTTAATGAAAAAAAAATAGTTTGCCATATTTTTCATGGGAATGCAAAGGCCTAAACCTACAAGGTATTATTTTTTTAAGACTTTTTACCGAGCAGTTGGGTGCGACACGTCTTTAAAAATCAATTTCCTACACTCTCGTTTGGATTCTTTGCCACAAGAACAATGCAATGGTCTCAAATGAAAATGGGGAGAGCTTCCACCAGACATTACTCAAATGGAGGATGTTATATGGAAAGTGGAGTGAGTGAATATTAGCAGAAATCCATTGGTGATTCCACCCTGATTCGGGATTATTAGATGTATTAGATCGTCAGAGTATTGTAATTTTGTAAGTAATAATTATATTTAAAACAATTATATGTATCATTTTTTTTCCAAGTCTAAATAATTAATTTAAAAAATATATTATATTTTTTCTCTAAAATAGTGTTTTTTCATTTTAAAACTTTGTCACTGAAACAGATAAAGCAATTATGTTGCCAGATCTGCATTCAGCACCCTCAAATCTATAAAGGACATCTAAGATTATTAATTGGAGTGAAAAAAAAATTCTTGCAGACCAGTGTTATTTATATAAGTTAAAGAAGATAGTTGCCCTACTTCTTTTGTGTCATATCATAAAACAAAATTTGTTAGTCTATTGCAGTATGAGATCACAATTAAAATATGTTTACAGATGCACTTCACGATATTAAATAATACAACAATGGAATATTTAGAATCAATATTGTAATTGCCAGAAACATATTATTGATTTCTTTGTATGTTTGTATGCATATAGTAGATTATTAATTTTTTTATTATTTATATATTTATCTGTACTTTGGATGAATATCATTGCCATATTGTGTATTTGTTTTTCATAGATGCCACTATTTGGTGTGGTTCTATGGGCACCACCAATTTAGAGCTTTTATTTGCTATGATGCTTCATGATTACTAGGCGCCTGATAGGGTGAACATAATATAAAAAGTGAAAGTGCACATTTTACACTGTTCCTACATTAAACATTAATGAGCAATTAAGAAATTATTTAGGACAAGATTCTGGTTAGGACTTTTGTGTTGACTTTGATTATGCCTTTAAAACCTTGAAGAATGAAAAAAAGATTTTTGTGTTTCAACCTTTGTTAACATCTATGACTATTTTTGATCTCTGCCAACTCTGTCCAATAGATCACACAACATGTATTGTTCAAACACAGCAGTAATGTCATTATTTTAAAAAGAGAATCGGAAACCTTCACTTTTAAGTAATGCATGATCAACCCCTTTAGGATTATGCAACAGATGTCTGGAATGCTCACTACAGATATTCTAATATCTCTGTAATGGATTCCCTTATTGTGCATTGATGTAAGCTTTAATTAAACGTTTTATTTCATGTGTTTTGTTTGTTATTTGACTCATAAAGAAAAAAAAATGTCAAAAAAAAGTTCTACTTAAACACAAGGAAAAAGATTCTTTTTTTTTTGTTCTTTGGAGACAGAGCTGGAGGTGGCAGAGTTAAAGATGCTAAGATTTGCATTGAGTGTGACAAGGATGTACAGGATTAGGTAAAAGTACATTAGAGAGTCAGCTCAGGTGGGACGGTTGGGAGACAAAGTCAGAAAGGCGAGATTGCGTTGGTTTGGACATGTGCAGAGGAGAGATGTGGAGTATATTGGGAAAAGGATATTAAAGAAAGAGCTGCCAGGTAAGAGGAAAAGAGGAAGACCTAAGAGAAGGTTTATGGATGTGGTGACTGAAAACATGCAGGTGATGGATGTGACAGAGCAAGATGCAGAGGACAGCAAAATATGGAAAAATATAATCTGCTGTGGTGACCCCTAACAGAAGCAGCCAAAAGAAGAATAAGAGCCGGTTTATACTTCATGCTCAGAACGCATACGCGCCCGCATCATGGCTGCCACACGTTCAAAGCGTTCATTTCACGTGTCCTCTGAGCAGGTCCTCAGAAATTAACGCGACGCGTGCGCAAGTTGCAGTACCAGCAAAAAGTCGGGGAGCACAGTGTGCTAAAAGTCGGAACGTAACGTCAGAGTCTCTGTTTACTATCTACATGTGAGAGAAAGCCTCTATGCAGATCCTATGGGGATCGATGTGCGTGCTTCGCTGTTTGATGAATGGTTCGATGTGGTGAAGCAAAATACCGACATACAGATGCATTCATGGTGCTTTTATATTCAAGCGTCGCATATTCTCGATCGTAATGACACGATACATTTTAAAAGTCTCACAAATCATCTTTTGTGCCGTCTTTTTTTTTTTTTTCTGCAACTTTGCAACAGCAACATAATGTATAGCGCTGTATTTGAGCCACTGAGTAAAAAAAAAGGGTACGGTAAAAATGTGTATTTTGTGATTAAAGTGGAAATTTTGGCTTTAATCTCGAAATGTCCACTTTAACCTCGTAGTTTACTTTATCATTAAAGTAGACCATCGTAAACGTCATCCCAGTTTTTAATCGCTACGCGCTTCTTGGACCTGACAGCAGTGGCAAGCAGCAATAGATCACCACACAGAACAAATTAAATGTATGATATTCCAACTCTCTGCACATTTAGAATCTTTAGATTTATACTTGATATCACTTTCATGATGAAATGCATTAAAGTGTGTATGTTACATTTTACATATAATTTCATTTAAATAATGAACACTATTAATAATTACACACATGGGGGGAATAATTACACACATGGGGGTGACATGGTGGAGAAGTGGTAGCACTGCTGTCTCGCAGGGAGTTATGTTGCTGGTATTTCCTGCTTGTATTCCACATTGTGCTCCAGTTTCCTTCCAAAGATAAGCAGATTTGGGGATTTGGTGCTGCTAAAATGACGCCAGTGTATGTGTGTGCTTGTATTCACCTTGCGATGAGCTGAGGCCTCGTTTAGGGATTGTTTCTCACTCGTGCCCAATGCTTGCTGGAATGGACACATCCCTGGATTGATGAATTTAATCAATAAACATCCTTTTCAGAGATATTGCGGTAAGGTGTCGTCAGAATTTAATAGGTGTTCTAGGCAATTCATAACACAGAGAAGCCGAACCTGTTCTCACCGTGATAATATCTCGCACTGCCACCTGGTGGATTCCTCCAGATTTACATAAAGTACGCGCGCAAGTATAAACACTACAGCGCTTGCGTAGCAGGAGCGTCCGCTGCAGCATGCGTCGTGTCGCGTGAAGTATAACTCCGACCTTAGAACAAGATTTCGCCTCATACAGTTTTTTGTATTAGGAATTTGTTAGTTTTCGCATACCCCTTGGGGTCAGGGCCCAGGGTAAACCATTATACAGCACCCCTAGCACAATTGCAGGTTAAGGGCCTTGCTGGGATTTGATCCAGTAACCTTCCAGATACCGGTTCAGATCCTTAGCCTCAGAGCCACCACTCCAGCCTATATATCTTTGGAATGTTTCAGCAGACTTTTTTTATTATTGAAACCATATTTAATTAATGTCTGTACTGATGCACATTGTTTTAAGTGTCTGTGGTTATTCCAAGCCAATCCAGAGTAATCCCAGTCAGTTATAATTCTCTACTGACTTTTGCAATGCAATGAAAAATTTCTCAGGCTTCACTCCACTTCTCTCAGCAGAATCTTAGTCTGGCTGATGATTTAAAGTTTGTGGTTTGCTTAGTCAGTGCTCATTGCTGTGGTTTTGTCTGGAGATAGCCAGGGGCAATCTAGACGAATCACTGTTTGAAAGGTCATACTCCTACTAAGATCAAAGCCTTGTGTGAAAGCACATGACACTGGCTCATCACTATAAAGTAAATGCCTCAAACAATTAAAAACTTACAAATAAAGTAAAAGCAAAATTCAGTGGGTCAAACAATTAATACAATATTAAAAGATACTCAGGTGTAGAGAGACATTTCTTCAGTGTACAGCACACTGGAGGGCTTAGTGTAATGGATACCAAGTAATAATCTTACTTTTATTTTTTATTTTGTACAATATATATTTTTACTACCTAATTATGAAGTTTCATTTTGTTTGCTGGTGTCTTTCAAGCATATGTCTGTCTGTCCTGCCTTAGGTTAGAAGCAATACATCAGTATTCCTACAAACAGCTACTCAGATCTGGTTAAGGCCTGACTTTAAGTGTTTTACAGTGATATTGTTTATTCACATAGATCTTGTGTATGTTGTTGTGTAAATAAGTTCATAAAATGTTTTGAATTTAGATTAATAGATCAACAATATAATAATTGTGAAAGTTAGGATAAATTAACTAGATAATGTAATGCTTTAGTTTCTCCCTTAAGGACAGAGCTAATGGTCATTTAGAGACAACAAAGACAGTGCTGCCACTTACTTTAAGTATATCCACTTGAGGCAGTGAGTATAAGAGTGAGAAAAAGGTGAGAGAAAAAGTCCATGTGGCTACTGTTGTATGTAAAAGTACAGTCAGATTTATGCATTTTTTTATTTTGTTACATTTCTCCTTTGCAAAGCCACTTTTAAAATCTTGCTACTGACTAATAGCAGAGGTGGTTAGGCTTGTGGATGGCCCATATGGGTGTAGCTGTGACAACATGCTTTGATGAAGGGGTTAAGAATTTATTCGTAGCCTTTACTTAAACTCTGACCTTTCAAATGCTTCACCAAAAGAACATTGCCCATGAGAGTAGAGAACATTTAGATGGATTACAGAAACACTCAGGTCATGTAGTAAAGGCTTACTGTGTCAAAAAAGTCACTTATCCTTTTACAAAATAAGTCAACCAAAGCTGTATAACATATAAAGAAGACATTTATTGTGTTAGATATCATTTAACATTTCTTTTGGCAACATTAGCTCTATTTATATAAATTATTTGATCTATTTGTTTAAATATCATTTTATGAAAGCTGACTAAATTTTTAGTTTGGCCAGCTGGTGGTCTTTCTACATAATAAAATTGGTCAATTATTGCATCATGTCATTTATATGTAAGTTCTGCCCTCCTTTCTTTTTTTGAGAAAATGGTCTGTGACCTTCTCAAACCAACTGAAAGTCTTTTCCAGAGTCTTGACCTGTTTCCTTTCAATGGCCAGCACAGCAAAGTTGCTTAAACTGTTTTGGCTTATTGTGTTGCAGCTGTATGACTTGACTCATTTTAAGCAGAAGCTCCTCTCTGCACCAACTGATGTAGCTCCAATTGTTGCCACTAAAGACAATAAATTGTATAGCTGAGGCATTACACTATCCAACTCTTTGTCTTGGAAAAGCACCAAGAAATCACACAGCTTACCCCTGTTGCCCTGAAAATCACAATTTGAATATAGGACTTCAGTCTCCCTGAATCAAAGAAATGGCTATAACTTTTCAGTACACTTCGGAATGCCTCCTGAGGAAATAACTCATTACAAAGCACATACTTTCCAAATTTGAAAAATGCTGAGAAATCTGCTCCATAAGATTGTCTAGGATGGCCATGTACAGATAGATGTCTGTAACTCTCTTGGGGATCCTGCATTTGTGACAGACACAGACGTTTTCATCTAGGCTTATTTTTGAGAATTGCCACTTTTACACAGCTTTGAAAGCCTCCTCTAACCTCTTCTCTTTTGCAAATGCAAGGAGACTCTCAATTTTTTGTTTGAAGTACAGAACATCCATAGCTGTCTGCTACACAATGTCAAAGACCATATCAGTTTCTGAGAAGATTTGCTTATATGTGTTCGGCATGAAAACAAACTCAAAATCCTCCAGTGTCCTTAAGAGGCCTATGGCAGAAGTGAGTGTGTCCCCATCTACTCATCTACTATGGTCTCATCCTCAGTAATCTTTTGACAAGAGTTTAGGAGCCCATCATAGTTGTTTGGCACAGTCCCCACCAAGTAAGAGCATTTCTGGGCAACCTTGAACACCCTGCAGACTCAAGAAAAGACAACGTCTTAGTAGATTTAGAAAAAAATGTGGCAAACCCAGAGAGAGAGATTCAAAAAATATTCTGGATTCAGACAAGCATTTTGGCCTCTGAGTTAGCCAAATCCCCAAAAACAGCATTGCCCAAAAAAATCTGAGTTGGTTTCATTAACCAGCCATTCATTTGACCATGCCATTAAGAGGCATCTTCAAAAATACATTTTCATTGTCACAGCACTTCCAGGCAGCCAGCTCACCTTATCATACCAGTAGAGTTGAAAAGGCTGGTTAGTTTTCCCTGACTTTTTAACCAAATTAATCCTGGGTGTTGATTTGCCCTAGTGTTTAATACTGAGTCTCTCCTCATAAGGAAGACTATCAAACAGGTTTGGCAAAGTCAGGTCATCAATATTAGCACTGTCTGCCATAAAGCGCAGATAGCTGGCTGAGTAGTCATCCTACCATGACCAAGTTTGAAATAAACACACAAACTTTACTGAACTGAAACAAGGAGCAAATAGCATGTAGCTGGTATTCATGTTTATTTGTGAGGTTGCATCTGTCTGAATTATTTATTTTTATTCACTTTGAAGATTCAGGAAGGATATCTGTACACTATTAGATTTTAATCACCTGCAAAATTAATTTGAACAGTTAAACAAAATAAAAATCACATATGAGCCAAAAAAATGGAATCAAGATCCTTTTAATTGCAGTAAGCTGTAGCAACATGTACAGTCAAATGTGACCAGTTTGGATTATTCACAATGTCTATAATATGTTAAAATCAGGAACATGACCACCCATACCATGTACTGACAAGGGGCTTCAAAATGCACATGCACTGATTTAATTCTTGAACACTAACACAGTGTCAAGGTACTGCAGCTGCGTTATGCAAAATTGAAACTTTTAAACTGAAAATATTTCTCACAATTTTTGAAGGTAGTATCTACATTTATCGACTGCATGTGAATGCAGTTCTTAAGGTTGACACTTAACTTTTTTCTGTCATTATTTTGAAATGTTAAAAAAGGGTACATGAAAATTGTACCTTTACTAAATTGCAGCCTGAGGCAATAGTCTTGTTTCCTGACTTCACACACCACCCAAGCCTGACAGAGTGAGTGGGCGGGGGTCTTACCCTGGCTAAATGGAGCTGGCTCTGACTATGCTCATAGTTACAAGTAATTTGTTTTTTTTGTTTTTTTTTAACTGTAAAAAGCAAGAGGTGGAAAAAGTAGTAGTAAATCTACTTAAGCAGAAGTATTACTACATAGACAAAAATTACCTCATGTAAAGCTAAAACTATCTGATATGGAAACTGCTGAAGTAAAACTAAAAAAAGTAGGCTTGGAAAAAAATATTTAAGTAAAAATACAATTTAGGTGCTGTAGAAAAAAAATATTATAAATTACTTTTCTGTGCATTGGTAAGTATAATCAGATGTATAGAGTGTAATAAAGGAAAAAAAAAACAGATCAAAAAGAGTTGGGGCACCAGCCAGTGATCCCCATATAATAATATTTAACATGAAAACAATAACATCTTTTCTGATATGAGTCCAAGGCTAGACTGAAGTAGATGGCGGTGGAGGTGGCAATAAAGCAGGAAGTGACCAGAATTTTTAAGTGACATCATAGGTCTTTGGCCCATCAACCTTCTGGGGCCTCATGCATAACACCAAACGTAGAAGTCACACTAAAACATGGCATACTAACAAAAGTGGAAATGTGCATAAGCACAAAAAAATTCAGATGTAGAAAAACGTGCATAAGCCAACTTCCACGCACTTCCGCTTCATAAATCCAGGTCAGTGTGAAATGTAACACTCATGCACAACTCTGCCGCCTCTGCCAGACTCCACTTTGACTACTTTGTCTCAGGGTTTGGCCAGTTTGCAAAGCCAAGGAGAAAACTTGCATACACCACTGATTAAGCTGGCGTGAGAATGCGCGTGGCTTTATGCCAAGTTTAGATTTTATACATTGCGATGTGAGCATGGAAACAGACATACACAAGGCGCGCTGTTTATACATGAGGCTCCTGGTAGAGGAAGAGATCTTTAATCTCTCGTAACAAGAATGAGTCTCCAGACATTATAAAGGTTTGGGACAGCCACCCGTATATTATATCCCACCTGCAAAAGTTTGAAATAATTGAACAGAGATATTCATAAGACTGAGTCCAAAACAGAACTCAATATTTGGAGGTAAGATGGCAGTTTTAAGGGCTGGGAAAGGAAATGATGTCATATATGCCAGAACTGGAAGTGACGTCATCAGAGGTGCCGGAACCTGGCAAGATTTCCCGGGAATGGTCTGCAAGAAACTGACAGAGACAGTCAGCACATTCTGCCAGCCCCTGGTCTGGTGTAGTATTGCATTTACTCAGGCTCTTTAGCTGTCTCCTACTCGCATGTGTGTGACAAAGCCCCCCCCTTAGCCCAGACCCACTGGGTTGGGCGACCTGCACCGAGAGGTTGTGAGAACGGGAAAGGGCATAGGTGTTGTAATGAAGAGAGCCCTTATGATGAATAAGCGAATACTTATACGGTTGAAGGTCAAGAAACCACCTGGTGACCCAAGGATTCAACTCTTTGAGTAGGGCCATCCACTGTAAGGGTGCATGATCCGTCACAAGTGTGAATTCCTGACCCAAGAGGTAGTACCTCAACTGGGTAATCACCCATTTAATCACAAGCGCCTCTCGTTCCACTGCCACGTACCTGGTCTCCCGATCCAACAGGTTCCAGCTGAGGTACATGATGGGGTGTTCTACACCATCTGTGTCCATGCGTTGGTCTGGAGAATGAAAAGAAGAGAGAAACCAGGATCTTTCAAAATTGGTATAGACATAAGGTCCTGTTTTAAGTCATTAAATGCAGCCCCGTCGTATCATCCCATACCAAAAACCGGGGTGCAAACTGGCAGTAGTACCCAGCTAGTCCGAGAAAGGCTTGGAAGTGACGTCATCAGAGGTGCAGGGGACGGAAGTGATGTCATCAGAGGTGCTGGAACCTGGCGAGATTTCCCGGGAATGGTCTGCAAGAAACTGAGAGAGACAGTCAGCATACTCTGCTAGTACCAGTGGCCTGGTGTAGTATTGCATTTACTCACGTCCTTTAGCTGTCTCCTACTCGCATGTGTGTGACACTCTAAAATCTTAAATCTTTTTCATTCATTTTAATTATTTTTTTAATTTAATTTTTAATTAATTTTAAATTATGTATTTATTT
The DNA here is from genome assembly GCA_026402145.1 of Polypterus bichir lapradei. Lineage (NCBI taxonomy): Eukaryota > Metazoa > Chordata > Cladistia > Polypteriformes > Polypteridae > Polypterus > Polypterus bichir. Next base: position 40,496,995 of record JANRMT010062837.1, on the reverse strand, counting down.
TTTAATTTATGATCTTTATTCTTTAAAATACAGCACAGATCCTTGGCATGAGGTGAAATTACCATTCAATGAACACTGAAGTTGTTTCCCAAGTTCATGTGTGAGACAATTAATAGTGCATAATAAATTGTCCACATTACTTTATATGACAATTAAATTTCAAATAATTTCAGCCTACACAATACAAAAAAAAAAATTCTAAGAATAATTAAACAAAGCACACATCAGCCTTATTGATTTCAACTTGTAGTTCTTATTGGATTGTCATTAGTTATAAAGTGCATTGTACGCCACACCACTGGAATGAGAATTAAAAGTATGGAATAAGACCTCATATTTTTTTTATTGCTAGACATTCTCAATGATAATTAAAATATGAATTCAACAAGGTTGCTATTTATTTAGATTTTGTTTAAAAAAGTTGTTTTCATTTATTGTAGATAAACTCAGTAGAAAATCTTACATGCAAAAATGCACCTGTCAGTTTTTTATTAAAGGTCAAAAATCAACTGATTTAATGATTACATTTCAAACATAAAACTAATATGACAGAAGGATCCAGTGCCATCTCTTTGTTTGCAGCTTTCTACTGGATTTCAACATATCAAAAGATTTTAATCTTTAAGCCAATATCCAAATAAACAGTACACCAGCAGCCATGATTTTAAACTGAATTTATTTTTTTCTACTTTTAGGAAACTAGGCCTTCCATTAATTACAAAACGCCTCATACTCTCTATCCCCAGGGCGAGATTTAAACTTATGAAAACAAGTCAACATGTTTTATTATGTACTACACTATTTACAATTTGAAATCAGTAAGGCTTTTATATTATTTAAACGTTATTCACCATACTCATCTGAGCCTTTTACACTAATAGTGCACACAACTGAAGTAACCAGGATATTTCAAAAGCTAAAACATGTAAGCAATGACATCATGCTCAAAAATACATGGTAAGTAATCAAAATCATCTCTGAATATCAGATGACAGGTCAACCTGTAGTTATCATTATATAAGTATAATTTGAGACAGCAAGGACTACAGTAAAGATAATGTTTTGTGGATAAAGTGCATTAGCAGACAAAAGGCTTTTGAATTATGTTGACATCAGGCAAGTACAATCTGTATAGAACCAGCATAAAGAAGCAATTTTAAAAAATTCAAACCACAGTTAACATGTTAGCTCTATACAGCTTAGTGGAACATTACTTAATAAACTACAGTAAAATTCTCGTGGTTGCGCAGCACATTCTTAAACACATAAGTTGTGAAAAAAATGCAAGTAGGCAGGCTGCAGTAAGTAGGACTATTTATATTTTCTCAATTATGTATTTGAAATGTGTGCTTAGATGAATATATCATGAAAGTGGGGTCAGTATAATGTCAAAAAAGTTTTTTTTTTGCTAAGTCCTTCATGTGACCAATCCTTGGGTGTTGCATGCACCGCGGAAGTCAGGCTCTGTGCACATCATTACAATTGTCAGTGTTGAGCTTTTTAAAACCAAAGTGTGCAAGTATATCTTACTTTTATACAGAAAATTACTTTTAAATATTAAATGCTTACCAATGTAAACTAGGTATAACTAAGAAATTATGTATGTGCTAAATGCACTTCATATTACACGTTGAAGGAGATCATGTTTTTTGAAAATTATGCTACATACTATCCTAGATTTTCCTTTTGGTCAACTGGACATGGCTTCATTCATAGCAATAAGAAATGTGCTATTGTATTTTTCAGCGCAAAGTTTTTTTAAAAAACTTACTGTTATGGTTTTTTGTAAATTTGATTAAGTGTTCTTGTATGCAAGTGACTCCACACACAGCTTTCCAGAATGCAGTTTTACACCATATAATGTCTTTTGTCCTTGAGAGTGAACAGCTCTTCTAAATGTGACCAGTGATGTGTAACACAGTACAGTACTGTACTATAGTACTATACAGTACCATCTCTACTTTTATAAAGAACTGGGAGGCTTCACCTACCCCCCCAAATCCTAACCCAGCCAGCACTACACGCCAGCCACTTCATATCTCTGATGCTCGTGTTGTGAAGAGGGGGGCTGAACGCAACCCAAGGAGACATGATTGTTCCTCTGAAACCCCCTATTTAACGGTGATACAATGGGAAACAAATACTTTTTTTTTTACCTCCTCTTTGTTCAATCAGCTGCTGGTTTTCTGCTGCTACTGGTGCTGCCTCCACCACCACGTGCCGTGCCGTGCTGTATGATTTGCATCTCACGCGACACACTTATGTCATATCATCTATGTCCATATATTCTCTTTTCACTTTTACCTCTTCATCAATATCGCACTGAATTTTGATTCTGTGTTTGGAATTACATCGTGACAATGCAATGTATAATTGCCCATGAGTGAATATCGTTTCTTTCTCTCTACAAGAAATATGTCTGACAATAGCATTCACACAAACGAGAAATGATTTCTTTCGTGGGATTTCACTTTCACCAAACAACAAATCTTTTAATTCTCACGAATATGCCTCTTCATTGGGAAGAAACACTACTTTTTTTTCCCCTGATGGCAACACAAATTATACGATCTACAAATCTCAGACTTAAAGTTTAAATCCGAACAATATATTTGATCTCTTTTCACTGTTCCGTTATTTCACCAAGTAATAATTTCAGTTTGTTTGCACTAATGTGATCTTTACTATCCTTTTTTTGAGACTTTAGAATTTTCGTACTTCCATTATCTCTAACCTGCTCTGCATGTGTATCGTGCCAGTGTTTTTGAATTCTTTACGACATTTTGTTTTATTTCTGGCCCCAGGTGTGGTTAAATCTCTTGGCACAAAGGTTTGTCTTGCGGGACATGAAAATGTCTCTCTGAGAAAATCACGTCTCGTCTCCTTCCAACTTTCCAAGATTTTTTTTTTTAATAGAGAGATGTCGCCACTGCTGCTACACTGAGAACTTTACACTGCCTATTCCATTGCACAGCTATCTCCACGTGCAGCAGACGAGATTCAGAATCGGTGCCACTATAGCCCTTAAACTGGATTATGACACTTTGATATACTGAGATGCTCCCACTTACTGAGCTAGTGAAAATAAGAAAACTGCATGGCCAATTATTTTATTCATTAAAATACTTTACCACTCAAGATCATGACCGACAACCCCTAAAATTTTTGGATGTAGTTCTATTTTAACTGCTGCTGTGAACTACAGATTTTAAACATAGCCAATCAATTGTACGTTGAAATGACCTGCCTTAAAAATATAATGAAGTCAGATCACTAAGAAATATATATACTTTTTAAAAAATAAAAGTATTTAGATTTAAAAATAATTTTAAAAGTACAATTCCCTATAATATCTACTCATGTACAGTAACAAAAGTAAATGTAAGTCTTTACTTTCCATCAATGATAAAAAGAGATACATGAAATCTCACAATGTAGGTGTGTTCAACAGGAGCCCAACATCTCCTTTCTTCTAAGAAATTAATGGCCAAACTAATTAAATTCAGTATTGTACAACATGAAAAAAATGCAATAAAAACTACAGAATACCACTTCTTGAATCTGGAAAAGCACTTTCTCATTATCTGTATACTCATGTGAGTATTTATTGTACCACACTAGGTCTTTTGTCAATGGACTCATTTTTTTACTGCATTATTCTGGGGGCTCCAGCTGCACACATTTCACTGTGCTTTTCATTTACCTTCTTGTTCTACTGGAAACGTTAGTCATTTTGTAAACCAGAACCAGTTAAATGATGCAATAACTCACATATGTTTTCAATTTTTCTTTATTAGATCCATATCCTAAAATGGGTTTTAAGCTAAAACTGCTAGTAGTAGTTTCTGTGTTTCTATTCTTTTAAAAATCTGCTAATGGCATTTGACGTTGTTAGATCTACTATACATTCTATATATTTTATTGGAATATATAACAACAATCAGAAGAAAATAATCAGTGCTTGGCATTTTGTCAAAATAGAAAAAAGTGTGACGTCCAGTTTACTTTTGCTGCTGTAATAAGCTGAATATTTTTTACTGTATGATTTGTCTGAAAATATTTTATACTTTTTTTTCTCTGACTTCTGTCCTGTGCATGAGTATACCTTAGACCTTATAGGGACTGATTTTGAGAAAACACGGGGAAGGATTTTAGAGGTGCCACAGTGGCTCACATACTTGTCAAGATGTTCAAAATTCAGACAAAAAGAAACACGCGACTAAGTTGTCTGCCACCAGCCTGCAGAGCTTAAGGTCAGGTATCAATAACAGGGCACAAGTCATTCGACCATCACACTGAAGACAGCAACAGTGTTGTCTAGAGGCATTTTTTTGTTTCTCTGTTCCTGGATGTTGTGTAATTCCAGATGCATATTTTATCAGAATTGTCTAATAGTTATCTTTCCTTTCTTGTTTTCATTCTTTACAATTGGCAATTTTTGAAAAATACAGGTAATTTACTGAAACAGCTTCAGCACCTCAAGTCTTTGTCTTTAGGATGTAGGATGTTTTATTTTTCCCTTTTCTGTTGCTATATATTCTTTATGTTGTAAGCTGTGTATTTTGAATACATTTTTATATTTGATGAACTGTACAAGGCTATGTAACAATTCTCAGTGAAGTACAATGTATGTTTTTAAGTATGTTAATTAAGTTGATTTAGTTTAATTGATTTGTTTTTTAGTTCTAGTTTGTTTTTTTTTGGTATGGAATTTAATCATGACAATGTGGTTTGCACTGCTGTCACACAGATTCATCCAATTTAGTTCTTGCATTTTGCTTAATGGTGCTGGGATAGACTATGGACTCCTGTGACCTTGATTATATGATTAAGCAGGTTTAATTATGTTTTGTCTTCCTGTTATGGTTGGTTACTTGTTATGTTATGTTATATAAAAATTGGACAAAATCCCTTCCTTGTTTTAGTTTTTGATAATATTGCAAGACGTGTATTTACTGATAGTACTGGTGTGTAGCTCTCTTTTGCATTGGATACTCTATGGCACATACTGTACAGTAATCCCTCCTCCATCGCGGGGTTGCGTTCCAGACCCCCCCGCGATAGGTGAAAATCCGCGAAGTAGAAACCATATGTTTGTATGGTTATTTTTATATATTTTAAGCCCTTATAAACTCTCCCACACTGTTAACATTATTAGAGCCCTCTAGACATGAAATAACACCCTTTAGTCAAAAGTTTAAACTGTGCTCCATGACAAGACAGAGATGACAGTTCTTTCTCACAATTAAAAGAATGCAAATATATCTTTTCTTCAAATGAGTCTCTGCATCAGGAGCAGAGAATTTAAGAGAGAGAGCGCGCGCTCGCAAAGAAAAGCAAACAATCAAAAAATCAATACGTGTGCTTTTAAGTAAAGCGGCATTTTTCAGAGGAGCGTCAGTATCTTCTAAGCAAACAGCCTCTGTTGAAACAGCCCCTTTGCTCAAATCTCCTCCGTCAGGCGCAGAGAACGTCAGAGAGAGAGCGCGAGATTAAAGCAAACAATCAAAAAATCAATACGTGTGCTTTACCGCAATAAAGCGGCATTTTTTAGAGGAGCGTCAGTATCTTTTAAGCAAACAGCTTCTGTGCAAACAGCACCTCTGCTCACACTCCCTCCGTCAGGTGCAGAGAATGTCAGAGAGGGTGAGATAGAGGCAGAGACAAGCAAACAAACACCGCGCGGGATGCATATCTTATAGCATTGAGGAGTTTTAGTTAATATGTAATACATGCTCTGATTGGGTAGCTTCTAAGCCATCTGCCAATTGCGTCCCTTGTATGAAATCAACTGGGCAAACAAACTGAGGAAGCATGTACCATAAATTAAAAGACCCATTGTCCGCAGAAATCCGCGAACCAGCAAAAAATCCGTGATATATATTTAGATATGCTTACATTTAAAATCCGCGATAGAGTGAAGCCGCGAAAGTCGAAGCGCGATATAGCGAGGGATTACTGTATATTTATTTGGTGGTAGCATACAATAACACAGAAATCAGCAAAGAAATGACTGCAAGAAGTAGAAACTCTAAGATAATAATATATATTTAAAATCCATATATTTAAAATTTTGATAGTGACACACTTCATCATTTCATAAATTACTTTAATTATATTTCAGATAAAAATAATGTGTCAATACCTTTGAAGGTCTAAATGTAGTCAAGTGTAACGTTAGGGCATTATGAAGATCCTGCTTGTAGTACTCTGAGTAGATGAGTACATGTGAATTAATTCTTTACTTTTTAAATTGTGGTTTCAGCCATTTTTAGTAAGCAAAAATTATGTAATTTGGGTAATAATTATGCTGACTTATCTCACTAAGGTATCTTTTGTTTGGTCTGTGAAGAACTGTTGTGGCATCTGTTCTTAATAGTGACACTAATGACATGTTTTGCTGTTATGACTTCTTCGGTTTTGGACTGTTGCGTATATCTATGTCCTAATGTCCTCAAAGAACTTTTTTTCATGATGTTGAGGACCCAACTGAGTAATTAAGCATCATTTTTAGAGGGTGAACTTTGAGTTACATATAAGCCCCTTTTTCTCTATAACTAGGAGATTGGTCATTTCCCTTTTAGACACACAAGTAGCACATACATTTCAGTCAATAAAAAACTATATATAACATAAAAACAAAGCAACAAATCAACAACTGTGAGAATATAAGATGTAAGATGGCTGACAGCCTTGTTCAGTTCAGTTATGCTTCAATTAAATGAGGCACAGAGCGATCTGATTGGTTCTTGATTAGATGAGTACACCCATTTCAGTACCAGTAAACAGATCTTTTTACTAGCACTAGCTTTTCGATCTCTTTTTTTCTCCACTTTTGATGATTGCTCCATGAATGGCAGGTTAGAAGATAGCTTTTTCAATAACTTTGTATAAGGCAAACTCTCCTAATTAAATGTGTAATTAATCCCTACTAACTTCATAATGAAAAAAATGGCTGTATGTATTACTGTGTCTCAAAATTGACACCCATATTTCAAAAAATAACAACAAATTCAGCTAAAATGGATAGAATTACTTTAGCAGTTAATAATACTTAAAAAAGCACACTCTAAACAGGTATTTTACTTTTATTAATGACTCAATAACATTGCTTTTTACCAACTCCTATAAAGCTTGTTTATACTGTAGATACAGTATCACACAGCATATCTTAATACTTTCTCTTCCAATGCAATCGGAGGACAAGAGGACATAAGATGCAGCAGCAACAGGAGTTAGGGCAGCAAGAGGATTAGTTGAATGAAAGAATAATAAGATGCTTGTTTGCTCAGCTTCTTGTACCTTTCTATGATACAGTTGTCTGTATAATAGAAAACATTACATTGATTCTTGTAACGACAAAGAAGGTGTCTTGTTACTCTAAAATTGAAGCACCTTGTAAATGCGAAAACCTGTACTTCATACCATCACAAGCTTGATGTGGTTTAAGCTAAAACTGATTTAAAACCAAATGATTAAATACAAATTGGAGAGGGATACCTAGGGAGCAGTTTATGTTCTTCCATCGCCAGTTTTGCAACTGACAATTTTAATAGCCAATTAAAGTAACTTGAAGATAATTTGGTCACAATCCTCATAGGATCATTGGCAGATGAAGCTTACACAGCAGTACCTTAACCTAAATCACATGGTTCCTAACATCTACAAGCACTAAATATGACAAATAATTGTAAGACCCTCCTTATTATCCAGGAAGTTCAACACTTGATAATACAATGCAACAAAGGCTCAGTTTGTCAATCCCAGACTTACAGTGCATCTGGAAAGTGTTCACAGCACATCACTGTTTCCACATTTTATGTTACAGCCTTATTCCAAAATGAATTAAATTCCTTTTTTTCCCCATAATTCTACACACAACACCCCATAATGACAATATGAAAAAAGTTTACTTGAGGTTTTTGCAAATTTATTAAAAATAAAAAAAACTGAGAAATCACATGTACATAAGTATTCACAGCCTTTGCTCAATACTTTGTCGATGCACCTTTGGCAGCAATTACAGCCTCAAGTCTTTTTGAATTTGATGCCACAAGCTTGGCACACCTATCCTTGGCAAGTTTCGCCCATTCCTCTTTGCAGCACCTCTCAAGCTCCATCAGGTTGGATGGGAAGTGTCAGTGCACAGCCATTTTAAGATCTCTCCAGAGACGTTCAATCGGATTCAAGTCTGGGCTCTGGCTGGGCCACTCAAGGACATTCACAGAGTTGTCCTGAAGCCACTCCTTTGATATCTTGGCTGTGTGCTTAGGGTCGTTGTTCTGCTGAAAGATGAACCGTTGCCACAGTCTGAAGTCAAGAGCGCTCTGGAGCAGGTTTTCATCCAGGATGTCTCTGTACATTGCTGCAGTCATCTTTCCCTTTATCCTGACTAGTCTCCCAGTTCCTGCCACTGAAAAGCATCCCCACAGCATGATGTTGCCACCACTATGCTTCACCGTAGGGATGGTATTGGCCTGGTGATGAGCGGTGCATGGTTTCTTCCAAACGTGACGCCTGCCATTCACACCAAAGAGTTCAATCTTTGTCTCATCAGACCAGAGAATTTTGTTTCTCATGGTCTGAGAGTCCTTCAGGTGCCTTTTGGCAAACTCCAGGCGGGCTGCCATGTGCCTTTTACTAAGGAGTGGCTTCCGTCTGGCCACTCTACCATACAGGCCTGATTGGTGGATTGCTGCAGAGATGGTTGTCCTTCTGGAAGGTTCTCCTCTCTCCACAGAGGACCTCTGGAGCTCTCACAGAGTGACCATCGGGTTCTTGGACACCCCCCTGACTAAGGCCTTTCTCCTCCGATTGCTCAGTTTTGATTGCCGACCAGCTCTAGGAAGAGTCCTGGTGGTTTCGAACTTCTTCCACTTACGGATGATGGAGGCCACTGTGCTCATTGGGACCTTCAAAGCAGCAGAAATTTTTCTGAAACCTTCCCCAGATTTGTGCCTCGAGACAATCCTGTCTCGGAGGTCTACAGACAATTCCTTTGACTTCATGCTCGGTTTGTGCTCAGACATGAACTGTCAACTGTGGGACCTTATATAGACAGGTGTGTGCCTTTCCAAATCATGTCCAGTCAATTTACCACAGGTGGACTCCAATTAAGCTGCAGAAACATCTCAAGGATGATCAGGGGAAACAGGATGCACCTGAGCTCAATTTTGAGCTTCATGGCAAAGGCTGTGAATACTTATGTACATGTGATTTCTCAGTTATTGGATTTTTAATAAATTTGCAAAAAACCTCAAGTAAACTTTTTTCATGTTGTCATTATGGGGTGTTGTGTGTAGAATTCTGAGGAAAAAAATGAATTTAATCCATTTTGGAATAAGGCTGTAACATAAAATGTGGAAAAAGTGATGCGCTGTGAATACTTTCTGGATGCACTGTATATTTTGCTTTCTACTGAGGAAAATACAGACAGACTTGTTGGGCGATTTTCAATCCATCCATTCATCAATTTACTGATTTTTTTGATCATGTGTAGAGAAAAACTAGGCAGAATGCAGGAAACAACCGGTCAAGAGAGCTCTTGATTATCCTTTAAAAAATACAAAATAATCACAGTCTTTTAGAAAGACTGTTTTGTGGTAAATGTATTGTCTTGTCCATCAAAGACATGCTGCTTTAATTAATTAAACCAAAGGGTTGAGATTTCATATCTATAAAGTATTCATAATCTCACCTCTGTAGGTCTGTGCTATAAATGCTTGATTGGATTATTTGTACGTTACCAAATTACACCAAACATTTTTGAAGGTCAGTTGGTCAGATATTTTTTTACTGCTGGTTACTTTATTTTCAATAAAATTTGATGGTTCATTTTGGAGTTAATATTGGAATGATTGAAAGCTCTGAAATCTATCTGGCCTCAGATGTTCCATCACATGGGGTGAATTCTGTTCTGTTTGCACATCTAAATAGTGTGCACCATTCTTAAAGTGCACTGCAGTAGGTCTCCATCTGAATAAAATCTTTTATTCCCTAGGGAGCACAATAAAAGCATAAATAGCGGTCTCTGTTAATGAAACTCGATATTGTGGAATATGATGTAACATAACAGAAAACCTAGTCAATACATGTTTAAATGAAGTGTACAGTGTCCCTTTGAACTTGGCAACAGGAAAAAGGGTTTCTGCTTCTCTTGTACATTAGGATTAAACATAAGGGATTAATTTTTTTTTTAGTTTACAGCAAAGCCTCCTATGAACTAGTAGGTGACTTGAGAATGATCCATCAGTTAATCGGCTCAAGTAAAGGATTATGCTTACTTGTTGCCTAACAAAGCATCTTCATGAGACCATCTTTGGAACCTTTGGATTTAGCTTTACAAATCTAGTGAATGTTTCTGTAGGATAACTTCAGGAAACCGTCTCTAAACCATTAAAACTAAAGGTGCTAGAGTGGGTCTTCAGAGGAACATTTTTGGTTTCCAAAAGAACTAATCACATGAAGGTTGAAGAAATAACCTTTATTTATTTAGATTTGTAACAGGCTCTATAAATAGTCATGAGGTGATGATAACAAATTTGTAAATTACCAGTGGGTTCCTGAGTTTTAAAGATCCCTTGCTGTATACAATAACACAGGCAAAATTCAGGATTTCTTAATCTGTTATATTGGTAGGTAGAAAATGTGCTTTGTTCACATACAGTACTGGCCAAAAGTTTGGACACACCTCCTCATTCAATGTGTTTTCTTTATT
>JANRMT010062837.1:40442912-40485878 GCA_026402145.1 Polypterus bichir lapradei | reverse complement strand
AATAAAGAAAACACATTGAATGAGGAGGTGTGTCCAAACTTTTGGCCTGTACTGTATTAGGAACCTTTTCAAAACTCAAGGAACCAATCGCATATGCAAAGAACCCTTCCTAATATAAAAAGGTACTTTGTCAAGAAATGGTTCTCTAGAAAAACCTAGAAAAGTTACATTACAGTAGTAGTTATCCAAGATACCTTCTCGAACAACACTATCCTAGTTTTCTTTTCTGGTCTTTCTCTAAAACTAATACTTGCTCCCTACTCTCTGTAGATGAGTTTTCTATTTGTTCTCATTTCTGCCTGTCCGTTTTGACCACAAGGGGGTGCCTCAGTGTCACTACTCCAGAAGCAAACCAGCTACAGACAGTTCCAAGTTCAATTAAATACTAATTTATTGACAACAGTACCTTTACAGGTTTTAATCCATCAAACAATAATCCAATAGCCCATCAATAGTTTCCGTCTCCTTCCTCCTTTCTATAGTGTTGTCTTACTGACTCCCAAGTCTGGATGGGAAGCATAGTGGTTCCTTTCATATGCGACTCAGAAATTCTTCTGGTGTCACGTTAATGCACCCTAAAAGCACTTCCAGGCCTTATGGAAGCTGCATAAAGCAGGAAGGTTCTATTCCCACAGCACCCCTGATTGTACCCAAAGGACTCTAATATGGTTACGCTTCCACACTACATTTTCCAGACAACACTGGAGGTATCTGGGTTGGGAGCCAGCCAGAGGAATATGGCCAATTCTCACATTGAACCTGCAGTGTTCAGTGTGGTGCTGAGGTGTTACCCATTACACCACTGCAATCGGATCCCAATCTGGCTGGTTCATTGTGTGGTGGGTGTAATCAGCAAATGGTCCCAACCTAAACCTCACACTGGGTGTTGCTAGTCTGTCCACTCCAGCACTCACACCCTGTGCTTCTTTGGGAATTCTGAAACTTATTACATTTATTGTACTACTAAACTTAAGCTGTATACTTTTCAAGAATGCCACCAATTTGCTCACTCAATACCTGCATTTTAACCTTTTTCTTTGTAAGTAGGATTCGAGTTGCTATATTCATTTATATTCCACATACAATAATTAAGTCAGCAATAAAGACTAAAGAATGATGTCACGCGGTTGCTGTAGTCAGGTAAGCTGTAGAAAGGTGGCCAGCAATGACACCTACTGTGCAGCAGGGTTTGTGTGAAATCTCCTTCATTAGACTGTCACATCTTTGGCCTCATGCTAAAATACTAAAGTTTTTGATAGCAGTGTGGCATGTTACATTTTTGACTGTTTTTTCTTTAGTCATTATGAGCAACTAGTTTCCATTCTAACTACAGGTTAGTAGCTGCAGTGCATTGTGCTGCATAAATATACATGAGCAGATGCTGGAGCTGCATTTTAATGCCTCCATCCATGCATTATCCAACCCGCTACATGTAAATGTAATCCAACAAAATTTAACACAGATACAAGCTATATGCATAAAGTCCTAAATGTCTGTATGTTTGTCTGCTTGTTTGTTCACTAATCACACAAAAACTTCTGACCAATTTTCCCAAAATTTTGCATGTGTCTTGCTTTTGCTTGAACTTTAAATGTATATGTCATTTCAGGGAGCAAGGTTATAGCAGGAGGAAGCAACTCATAAAACAACGGTGACACAGGGACTACAATATCTATTACGCAGCCATGAGTGCGCATTTGCTGGTTGAGGATATTGTCATGAGTACACTGAAATTTTTCTACGGGCCAAAGAGTGATCTGAAAGACCTCTGGTATGTACCATGTTTTCATATAAACCAACTTTGATAACGATTTCATGGTCATGCTATATTACAACTTTTGTCTAAGAGTATGTCTTTCTGTCTCATCATAGGTTGAGGTTAATCATGTTGAATTTCCAGAAGGATGGCCCCTGTGCATTTATACTGGCAATGCTGGGTACTTCGTCAAGTCTATATATGAAATTAATATTAGAGGTATTTGAGAAAAATAATGGCCATTGTGGGCCTTAATTTCGATCAATCCTGATTTAAAAGATAATACACATTGCTGTATTAGTTTTGGTGCTACTGTCTTCACATTTCATTTTATGTTTTCTGACATGGCCATCATCACTTCTTTACTAGGAACACATACCAAGTTTTGTTTTCCCCTAGATTCCTGACCCTACCACTGGTTGCTGGACAATCACCTGATGCTATTTCAACTTATTAGCACTTAGTACTCAGGAAGTATGTAAGACTATTGTGTTTACACACCCATTTTGGGGTTCTGAATTTCTTCTGTTTTCTGTTAATTTATTTCAGATGTTACTTCTACATTATTATTTAGCCTTGCTGAAAGTGTTGGTTAATTTTCTTGACTCAACTTTCACCTGTTTTTGATTATATTTTTATTTGCCTCTTCACACTGACTTTAGTCACTTCGGTCTTCTGACACTTTGCCAAGAGTCGTTTCTTTCATTTCCAACAAGAAAGCTGGTCATAAGTTAGAAGAAGGCTATAGATGTGGGGAGGGTTGAGCTGAGCAAGCAGTGATGGAACATTGGGCCAAGATCAAAGACAAATTTCTTTAATATATTCTGAGGTTATCTATATTCCTGCCATATTATACACAGGCATTAATAATCATATCCATAATAAAAGGAACCCTTCTACCCATATTTTCTCAGTAACACTCCTTATGCTTTAATGATTCAAGCGTCTTGCAAGTAAAATACACATTGTCGCAGATGGCGGGGGGGGTGACCTGGCCAGGACACCCAGGATGACCGGAGGAGGGCTCATGCATCCCCCAGACCATGTAGGGGCGACCACCCTGGTGCCATTGGGGGCCACGGGTACAGAGCTTTGAAGCTCAACCCTGTAGGAGCCTGTGGTCACCACCAGGGGGTGCCCCGATGCCTTTGGTGCCCTGGACCTCAGCACTTCCACCACACCCAGAAGTGCTGGGGGGAAGAGGATCGGTGACACCCAGAGTGCTTCCAGTTGCACAGCCGGCACTTCCGCCACACTGGGGAGTGCCGGTGGAAGATTGCCGGGAGGAACCTGGAGCACATCCGGGTGATTATAAAAGTTGCCGCCTCCCTCCATTGATTGGCTGGAGTCAGGAGTGAAGGAAGGACAAGGTCTTGGAGGAGGCAAGGAGGCGGCCTGAAGGAAGTAAGGCATTTGAGAGGCCTGGACTTGTGGGGACTGTGGGGGTTTGTGTTGCACTTGTAAATAGCTAGTATGTATTATAAACGTGTTGTGGATGATTTCAACGTGTTCGCCTGTCTGTGTCTGGGTAATCTTCCACAACATTTTATAATGTTCTGGATTTATGGACTCATCAACATCTAGATGCAGTACAGAAATATTAGCAAGGCCAAAAAATATTTGGCTACCTGGGAGATTGTGTTGATTACAAATCCAGTGAGTCCTTATTGTTGTGTGCAGTTTTGGTCAGTTTATTACAAAAGTGTGTCACGCATGTGTGCATAGGGGACAGCTGAAAGTGACTGTAATTATATCGTCGCCCCAGGAGTTGGCACGGTATCCTAATGCCTTTTCCTTCCTCCTTCTGCAGACTGATATAACACCTCCACTGACACTTCCAGTGTTTGCCGACCCAGACCTTCCTCTTCCTGCTAGAAAGACTGAAAACCAGAAGCTCCACCAGAACTTGCGTCTGAAAAGATGTCTCCGGAATTATTGGGTGTTTTTTTTCTTTTTTTTTTGATTTGCATTTCAGTTATACAGGTTTACCAACCTGATACTCTTTATTGTTGTCACCTCTTTTCTTTGACAAACAATATAGCAGAGCTTGAGAAAGTCTAGAGAGAAATGACTAAATTGATTCCAGCACTGCATTATCTCAGAGGAAAGAATGAAGGAGCTGAATCTATTCAGTATGAACAAGTAGAGGTTTAAGAGGACACATGACAGAAGAAATTATAAAGAACATTCGTACATTAGCACCGTTGTAATGCTCACTGGACTAATAGGCTGTGAATGATTATACGCTACCACCCAAGTGCAGCAGCAAAAGTAACTGGAAAGCAGGTGACGAACAATATTTCCCTATTTACTGTACCACTATACAACAGTACTGAAATAACCACATATAAAGGTAAATAAACAATACAAATATATTAATAACAAAAACAAATAGCTATATACAAATACCCCTGCGTTGTAATGCAATTTTCTAATAAGCATTAAATATTACCCCAAACAAAACACATCACATGGCTCAGGCAAAAATAAACTGTTCAAATCATGGAAAACAGTCCTTAAAGAGTTTATACAGAAAAGCAATTGTAAATAATGTGGTAAATGGATGGAAGGGGTGGATGAGACAATGCTTCAGAAGAAGATTGCCAAATATAATCAGCTTGTCCTACCAGTACAGCTTCACCAAGCACACTCCTAGATTTGCCTGTGATACAAATTTGGGTTCATCATATGGTTCCAATATGGCAGTTTGCAGAAGCAATTTACATTTTCCACACATCACTTTCAACCCTGAGATGACACTAACGCTACAGATAAAGTGAACAAGACAGACACTCATGACTTTTACGCAGTGGATGCCATGAATTGCTCAAATAGAACATATGGCAGAAATGGAAGATGGTTAAGGATAAATTTACACAAACATTACAGAATTTTTCCTAACACAAAGAACTTTATGAATGATAGAGTAGTAGTACTTTTGGAATTTTTGTATCTTGACTTAATGATACTTTGCCAAAGTTAGGCGAATATCGATTGAAGAGTCATGTTTGGTCAAAATGCCTGTTGACATAGAAACATTTGTGTTTAATTATACTACTGGACATCTGCTCGCTCTTTTAGACAAGTGCATATTTTTGCAAAGACTTGTTCTAAATAGAGTAGGTATTTTATCTGCAGTGTCACTTTGATAATTTTATCCATCTATCTGATTTTATAGAGAAAAAAATGAGCGCATTTATCTTTTTTGTTTTTAATTTTAATCACATCTTAATCGTGTTTAGGTTTATTGTAGTTTGTAGTTTCTCCAACAACCTATACTTTTCTTGTACAGCTATATTTTTATTTATTTTTTGGACTGCATAGTAGTGCCGAGGCAGACTCTGCTGACTCACAGCTATTGTTATTGTATCGGATGGTCCTTGTTTCTGCTGGTAGTCCAGTCTATGCTCACTTTCCAGACTTTTGAAGTTAATTAGTTATTTAAAATTGTCCAGGAATGATTACATCCAGGTATGTGCTTGATGGACTTATACACCTTCCAGATCTTCTATCCAGTGCATGCTAATTTCCCACTTACCTTTCCTGTCTAAAGCTCTTGAGCGTGTTGTAGCCTCCCAGCTCACCAATTACTTAACCTCTAATAACTTGATGGAACCCTTTCAGTCTGGTTTCAGGGTGCAGCACAGCTGTGAAACTGCTCTGCTACGAGTAACCAATGATTTGCTTATGGCAGCAGACTCTGGACAAACCAGCATATTAATTCTGTTAGACCTCAGTGCAGCATTTGACACTGTCAAACATGACATTCTACTGTCCAGAATGGAGAACATGCTGGGTATCTCTGGCACTGCCTTCCAGTGGTTCAAGTCTTATCTGACTGACAGGCAAGAGTTTGTTAGTCTGGGCAACAGCAGGTCCAGCACAGCGCCAGTCACACAAGGAGTTCCTCAGGGCTCTGTCCTCGGCCCTCTTCTCTTCTGTATTTATATGCTTCCCCTTGGCCATATTATTCGTAGCTATGGACTGGGCTATCATTTTTATGCAGATGATACTCAACTCTACTTCAATGTTAAAAGTGGAACTTCATCAGAGCTTTCTCAGCTCACAACCTGCCTTAGTGAAATTAAAACCTGGATGGAGCAGAACTCTTTAAAATTGAACTGCAACAAAACTGAACTCCTGCAAATTGGGACTAAAATGCAACTTAATAAAATGAGCTCCTTCCCAGTCCATCTTGGCGGTGATCTCATCAGACCTGCCTCTACTGCAAAGAATCTTGGTGTCATTTTTGATTCCTCCCTCTCTTATTCCGCCCACATAAATCACATTAAGAAACTTTCTTACTTTCACCTCCGTAACATATCCCGTGTTCGCTCCTTCCTCTCCTTTTCTAATGCTGAGAAACTTGTCCATGCGCTTTTATCACATCCCGCATAGATTATTGTAACTCGCTGCTGGCGTGTGCCCCTTCTAATCTTATATCACAGCTCCAGCTTATTCAAAACTCGGCTGCAAGAGTCCTGACTCGAACCAGCAGCAGCGAGCACATCACACCCATCCTGCTCCGTCTTCATTGGCTCCCTGTGTCTTACAGAATCGAATATAAAATCCTACTAATAACCTACAAAGCCTTAAATAACCTCACACCAAACTACATCAGTGACCTTCTTCATCACTATATGCCTGCCTGCCCACTAAGGTCCTCTGATTCTGGCAATCTTGTTGTGCCCCACAATAATCTACACTCCATGGGTGACAGGGCCTTCATCTGTATAGCGCCCAGACTCTGGAATGACCTACCGAAATTAATCAGATCAGCTGACTCCATGAATTCTTTTAAAAAACAACTCAAAACTCATCTGTTCAGGAAGGCTTTTAGCTCTATTTGACTTCATTCCCCTTCTCTCAGTTTACCTCTCTGTCAAAATGCTTATGTAACCTGTGTGTGTGTGCTAGACCATCAATTCTGTTGTCTGTTAGGCTTTCTTTGAACTTACTGTCTTAATATTCTTTATTTATTTATTTGGTTTGTACAATGCTATACGCTGTATACCCTGCTGTTTTCTCTTATTTTCTGTAAGTGCCTTGAGCATGGGAAAGGCACTATATAAATAAAATGTATTATTATTATTATTATTAATGACCCTGAAATGAACCAATCAAATTCAGAAAATGAATGAATGAATGAATATGTAAATCATTGCACACAACTAGAACTTAACAATAAATTGATACCTACAATTACTTGGTACAGTCAATGCAGGCCTTACATTCCTGAAAATCCAAAGATACAGAAACTGCAGATATTAAAGCATTGATTCTATGGGAAAAAGGAGGTTAGGCTCTGTCGGACACTATTTACAATACACCTTTGTTAGGTGTTACCATAAACGCTTCCTTCAAAGGACTACTTGGCAAAAAACTTTCTTTAGCATTATGCTTTGCTGTGTGAAAAACAATGTAAAACATTGTAAAAATGTGGAACATTATCAGAGCATGGAGACTTGTTAACACAACAGAATTAGAATGAGAGAATAAAGCCATTAAATTGTATTGGCGAAGCAGGCAGATCAATACCTTGGCCAATGCAGGATGGAATGTATTATAACTGTTTTGGCTCACATGGGATGATCAGGAAGGTTCTCACGGGGTCAGACACAGGGAGTGTGGGAGAGGTCATACTCTCTGCTGTCGCATCCTTGTGGCTCAGTAATGATCCATCTGCAGGTTCACCTATGAAAACCATATTATGAATTTATTTCCTCTAGAAAGTCAAGTCCAATTGTCTTCTTGGTGCTCTGCCAGATGACACAAGTGATTGTGACAGGGCTGATTCGAGGACTAAACCATACAATCGGTGGTAGGGACAGGAAATGTTTACAAAGGACAGGGACTTAATCGGTAAAAGCTTATGACACACACTTTGAAATCTTCGTTTTTGGGGAACAATTGCAAGCCTTGGTCCCCATCACAAATAGTCTTTAACAGCTTACTTGTGCTTGTTAGCACCAGGTAGACAGCACACTGATCCATTCAGGGATCACAGACCTGTTATTGCTCAATCTCATGTGTTGCTGCTGCTCGATAGGTCTCTAATTTGCTGGCTGCAAACAGACGAGATTAGACCATGGGTGTAACGAATGGTCTAGTGGATGAGTAAATTTGCAGGAATGTAATTCACAGATTGAATGTAATTGCTAATCAAACCATTTTCAGGAACTATTTCTTCATTGCAGCTTTAAGGGGAATCTTAGCATGAAATGCACAACCACTACCAAGTATGGATGGGATGCCAGGCCTTCATAGGGCATGGTCACACAATCAGCAGCCATCCCTACCTGTATGTCTTTGACAAGCGGAAGCATGACAGCAAGAAAATTCATGTGAACACAGAGAGTGAGTAGACCAGAATTCAAAGCCAGGTGCCTGGACAACTGAAGGCAGTATTTTATACCACCATGATTTACTTGTGAAATGTAAATGAAAAATAAAATTAGCACAAATGAAACATATTTAAACAAAATATATGGAAATTGACAGGCAGAAGCTCAAAGCAAATTCAATTAAAAAGACAGAAAATGGTGGGCTTGTGGCACTATACCTTATTATTCACTGAAAACAGGACAAATGAAAAAAAAAAAAAAAACACAGAGATGGCTTACAACATTTTACTCACAGTATGTTCTAATTAGGCTTAGTCACTGTAAGACATTGTTAAGGGAATTAAGCTTTATAGCCCCAGCAAATTATAATCCCCATATATCTTGAGAGACCAAATCCTGGCTCTCTGACCAGAATCAATTTATAATTTAAATTAAGACAGAACACATACAAATGAGTCGTCATGAGCAATCATCTGCTATTCTGCTGTGTTAAAGAATCCCATGCTGTATGTATTTCTCTTATTCCACACTGTAGCATTTTATTGATGACTCAGTCTAGGCTCGCACATGGTCTAAATCAAACAAGAGGAAACAATCTCAATAAGGCAGCCTTCTGTTGTGGTTAAAGAGCAGATCCGACTTCAAATATACAACGAGAAAGTCCTCTGGGGTCCTAGAAATGGAATATGGTTTCATTTAGTGGCTTATAAATGACACAGGAAGAGCAGGGGCTACCTTGACCTGTGATTCAGCTGCCATTTTCTTCTTCAGAATGAGACAGGAGAATGCAAAGTAGGAGGCCTTGTTTCTAATAAAGAGCAGCAGGCAAAGCTCCCCTGCAGAGACTCCTAAACACGGCTGTTTCAATTCAGGTCAGGGCGTTCGCCTCGGCTTCTGGCCTACGAGTCCTTAATCTGTTTTCTTAAAAAAAAAAATGGACGGCAAGCAATGGGCCCCATGCCATATACCACCAAGGTAACGCTCAGCGCTTAGATGAATCACCATGGCTACAGGAGCGCTGCAATACAGTATGATGCTTTAATTCTTTTCATTTCTCTTTACTACTTTTTTATTGCATCCCCATTAAACCTAAGTTTTGTTGCTTTACTTTTGTTGCTTCCTCTCCCAATTTAAGTTGCTTTGGTGGAGGTTAAAAAGCATATGAAAGACTTCCCTGCTACTCACTCCCTGCTACTATGAATGCTTTAATTGGCTTAGCTGGACCACAGATGCTGCGTCTCTCCAACAAGTACATTTGATCTTTAGAACTTTACAGATTTTTAATTAGACATTTGCTTATTGGGTTGGATAGTGCACTTAATTAATCTGTTTTACCCTTGGTATTTATGCAGTTTTTCAGCTTGACTTTCCAATTCCAGCATCACATTCTGTTTGTCATAGTTTAGCTGCATGTTTGTCTTGGTTTTCCTTTTAATTGCATAGTAACATTCTTCTTAAGCTGATGTCACCTTACACAACTTCTAGTTGTACTGGATGTTACACTTGGTGAATGCCGTAGCTGATCAAAACGTCAGTTAACGCAACTATAAATGACAAGTGACTGTGTGATGACTTTTCCAGGACAATCATGCTCACCCCATTTTCTGACAGCCAATGCTACCAGACAGAACCAGTGCTGAATGAAGTGTTAACAGGTATGGCGAGTTCAGCAACAATTTCTGCACAGCACCCCAAAATAATTCTGTCATGGTGCGGAAATCACGAGTCATCAAACATAAAAGCTGCTGTTCTTTTAGTGAGGGCTAAAACACCTATGTTCCTTATTACTCATTGCTGCGTATTATGCATTGTAATTTGGGATACTATCTCTCATGCACACAAAGCCCACCCTATGACTATTTTGTGAGGGTGAGTGGTAGACTAGTTGGATTTGGTCACTGGTTATGTTATACTATACAACTTGTGATCACATGAGCGCACCGCCAACTGCCTCCAACTCACTGAGATTATAAAAATGAAGGCTATAACTGAAAATTATCAGAAAAATCTTTTTCCAGCAATTTTCAGTTGTAGCCTTCATTTACTTAGTCTTAACAAGTCAAAGGCAGTCAGTTCCCATAAAGCTAATTGCCTAATGTGACAAAACCAACAACTCATTCCAACTAGTCTGCAACTTGCTCTGATAAAGTCTAAAAAATGTGATTTTGTCTTAGGGGTGGGCACTGTGTACATGAGAGCTGACTACCAATGAATGCTCATCCGAAAGTACAATGTATGGAATGTAGCAATGAGGAATATGGAACAAATGTGTTTTGAACCTCCCAAACAGAATAAAGGCTCGTCTTCCTGATGTTTCATCTTTTCAGGCCTGCTGTATCTACTAACCTTTAAACCCTTCGTACAGTGCCACCCCCATGAAGCAGCAAATTATTGATTGTCACAAAAAAGGGGGGAAACACACCTGTCCTGGAAAGACAGCATTCATTCAGTAATTTAAACATGGGCAGCAATTTTCAGTTATTTAAGATCAGTGACTACAGTTGGCAAATCTAACATAACCCACAACTAGAAGTCGCATATTGTGACATGGCCTTTAGTTGTTAATTAACGCCCAGTTCCAATTAAGATTAGAACCAATATGGTGAGGTCTACAATTTTGACTCATTTTCGGGTGCTTCGCTAATTTAATGCAGTTGTCTGAAGCAAACAAAATAGATAGATAGATAGATAGATAGATACTTTATTAATCCCAAGGGGAAATTCACAGAATAAATAAAAGAATGCAGCATTATTTGAAACTTTGTTTTATATCATTTGGTTTTCTATCCTGGATTTCCGAGTTCATGAGGTTTCTGGCTTCAAGTTATTTAAATGTCAGTGCTTTGTGTAAATTATATTTCTTAGCATTTTTGAGCATGTTTTGTTTTCTTTTATTCCTCTTTTGTTTCTTGATTAGGAAAATTTGTCATTTTTTTATTTACCATTGTGGTGTTAAGTCCCAGTAGGGCTTTAGCTAAAATGTGCAGCTGCCTACTGACTGTGTTACGGCTGCTGTTTAAACTTGAGATATGGCCTGTCAGGATTTTTTTACACCACATGCTGACTGTAGTATTTTATTTCCCTGTAGCTAATAAGAATTTGACAACTCTCTTGCATGTTTCACACAATATGCATTTTTCTTTTTTTAATGTGCTAGCTGATTGTGACAAAAACAGCAACATATACTTCAATATTACATATTGTTAGTGGATAATTTCTTATAAAAAAGAAATAAAAATACCACAACAAATCATTTGCCTGCTCCACAGTCACAAAGTAATGGCAGTAAACTGGCAGCTTTGTGTTTTGAAGTCAAGTGCCCTAGCCATTAAGCCACACTGCCTACTTAAATTTATATTGCAAGATTCAACTTTTCAAAGTCTTCTTACATTTTTACCTTTCTTTTTTATCTGGGAAAACCAACATGTTACAACCCTAGTTTGATCAATAGTTCAATGTAAACCAAGTACTGTACATTTCTGCCTTTGTAGACATTACAACAACTACTATGTAGGCCTGGGAAATGGCTTGATGTGACTGATATGAATTTTGTATTCACCATCCAGATAACAGCTTTAGGATACAGATTCTGAAGGATTGGAATGGATGTGTGACAATATTTGTTGCTTTCAACATTTCAAAGAATATTCAATTATGATATCTTCCTTCTAGAACAATGAACAATGTTGCTTTAAAACCATCTTCAGGCTATTTCACTACTAAAGCAAACACACAGCTTAAGTAAGATACTTAAAAAAAATCCATGTTCAAAAATGGATGGTATGCCCAACAGAAAGTCAAACTCTTTTAAACCTATGAAAATCTAATATTGTCAGCCAAGCACTAAAGAAGAAAAAAAAGAAAATACCACCTTCTGCTATCTGAGTTGCTCCGAGGTAATCCTAATAAACCATTTTTTAAATATTACTTGGTTTTTATCTAAACTCTTGCAACTTTTACAGCTACTGCAATGGTAATAAGTAGCTAGCTATGCTAGCTCCACCTGAGCAATTCTCATTTCAAAGGTAGCTGAGTCCTATTTACTGTACAGTGAAAATTTTAATGAAGCACGCCTTCCCAAGTTCTGCTTTGCCAATTATACTGTACAACTCACTGGTACTCCATCTTTGAGTTCTCCCAAAGTACCACAGTTGTCTCTTTATTTCTTGTCCTCAATACCTAAAATATTTTTTGATTTGTGTTTTTCCAAGGCATATTAGACATGCACACAGTTGCTTGTGTACTACCTCCTTCCAGATCTTGCGTCTGAGTCACTGTCTGAAACTTGCAGGTCATTGAGGTGTAGTGGCTAAGCAATAGTAGTTTAAACCTCTAGGCTGCCAGTTCAGTTCCCTCTTATATTTAATGCTGTGACCGAAGTGAGTCAACTAACCTGTGTGCCAAGGTGTGCTGCACTTGTAAAAGAAAATATAATGAATCAATTATAGTGTATCACAATCTTGTAAAGGAAATCCCTTTCACCTTACACTGATCAGCGACAACATTAAAACCACTTGCTTAATATTGTGTAGGTCCCTCTCAAGCAGCCAAAACAGCCTCTGAAAATGCCCTGTGGAATCTAGCACCAAGACATTAGCAGAAGATCCTTTAAGTCCTGTGAGTTGCAAGGTGGGACCTTCATGGAATGTTTTTTTTAGCTCATCGCCCATATGCTCGACATCTGGGAAATTTGGAAGCCAAGTCAACACCTTGAGCTCTTTGAAATGTTTCTGAAACCATTACTGAAATGTTTTTGCAGTGAGGCAGGGTTCAGTTTTGCTGCTGAATCCTGCTGAGGCATCTGCCATCAGGGAATACCTTTGCCATGAAGGGGTGTGTGTGTGGTCTGCAACAATCTATAGATTGGTGAAGTGATATCCACATAAATACCTGGACCAAGGTTACCCAACATAAATTGCCCAGAGCATCACACTGCCTCTGCTGCCTTGCTTTCTTTACATAGTTCATCCTGCTGCCATCTCTTTCCCAAGTAAGCAATGCACATACACCCAGCTGTCTACATGATCTAAAAAAAAACATGATTCGTCACAACATTACACCTTCTCCCATTGACCCATGGTCAAGTTCTGACACTCACGTGCCCATTGTATGTACTTTTGGCAGCGGACAGGGGTCGACATAAATACTCTGACATGTCTGGAGCTGCTTAGCCCCATATGCAGTTAGCTGCAATTCACTTTTTGTTTTGACACCTTTCACTTATGGCCACCATAAAGCTTTACAGCAGTTTGTGGTAATGTAAATCTTCTGTGGGACTGGACCAGACAGACTAGCCTTCACGCCACACGTGCCTCAATGAGCTTTGGGCACCTACAGTATGACACTGTTGCCTGTTCACTGATTATCCTTCCTTGGACCACTTCTGGTAGGTACTAACCATTGCATACTGGGAACACCCCACAAGACCTGCTGTTATGGAGATGCTCTGACCTGCCTGTGTGTGTTTGTGTGTTTATCTGGTTGCTATGTTGCTAGCATCCCAAAAGATGGTGCATCATAAACATTTTTAGCAATAAAATGCTTTGAATTGTTCATTGCAGTAAATGGGCGCCTCACAAATATTAACACTGCTTTTTACAAATCCAATTCCAAATGGCATATAACAGACACATACACTTTACATGGTGCACTTTACACATTAACATTGGACAGATTAATGAGAGTAAAACATCCATTATTATTTTAAGATAGTGGAGATCTGCCTAGTATCCAGGGCACCTATTTTGTAAGGTCAGACCCATACATTTACATAATCTATTCTTTGTTTTGTAAACTGGTAATAAAAAGAAAGGCAATAAAAATAATGACTATTGCCTAATTATTCAAGACACTGGACACTGCATATTGAGTCATTGAGGGATGTCATTATTCAGCCAGCATCTGCAGGGTGACAAATTTTACTTAATAGAAGACTTGCATACCATAATTTAAGATGTACATTACAGGCATTCAAGAAGCATTTTTTCCTGTACATCCTGTTATGCACATCTTAAAGCAATTTGTAAAATCTTCCCAGACATGTAGTACTGTATGTAACAAACAGGATTAAAATTTCATGAAATTTAACATAGCATGAAGAGGTAATTTAGTTTCAAAAGGTATAGACCACTGTTTCTCAGTATACTGTATATCAAAAGAAAGGAAAAAATAATATAAATGTGCACTTAGCTAAAATATCTGCTCTATATTGATGTGCTTATAAATAAAAACATTTGAGTACTAAACAGTCTCACATAAACCGCTGCAAATTCATCCACTCAGCAGCATAGAGGCAAGAATTCAATTTCTCATCACATAATGTCCCAGTACATAATATGGCTATATTTAACATCAAGCTCTAGCCCAGAAAGATGTGGTTTTATCTAAAATAAGAAGAAGCTATCTATCTAATAAGCAAACAGAATAGGGAATTCTGCATGTAACCAAGGAGGCCACATGCTAACCACGTCTTTGAGTTTCCACTATCTTTTCTTTGTCCAATTCACATTTTTATTATTTTGGGGTATTTAGTTTTTCTATTGTGGGTGGGTACCCCTAAATATTGATATATCAAAATGTTCTTTCTATTCTCATCAGATACCTACTGACTTAGATGTACCATCCTGCCATAATTCAGCAGGAAATAATGTTTTTGTTGATGAGTGAGCGAGTGAATGAGTTAGTCAACTTTGCATTAGATAGACAGAGAGATAGAACTTTTTTCTTCATCACCTGCTGTTTTTTAATGTTGGAGGTTAGGTGGATTGGCGATTCTAAATTGTCCCTAGTGTGTGCTTGGTGTGTGAGTGTGGATGTGTGTGTCCTGCGGTGGGTTGGTGCCCTGCCCGGGATTGGTTCCTGCCTTGCGCCCTGTGTTGGCTGGGATTGGCTCCAGCAGACCCCCGTGACCCTGTGTTCGGATTCAAATGGTTGGAAAATGGATGGATGGATGGATGAAACCTGACTGAAAAGAATCTTACAGCATGCAGCACAGAGACAAAGAGCACAGCTAAACACGGTCTACCACACCAAGACAACACTTCTGAAAGTATCATGCCAGTTCTGTACTCCCATCTAGTGCAATGTCACGAAGAGAACTGTGGCTATGACTAATGTACATTTACATTGTTAGTGCCACTCTATATTAATTTGTTAAAATGAATGACACCATTAAAATATGAATTAATTTTGTAAAAAAATGCCAAAAGTCATTTGGTGAGAGGAGGACACACTTGTGTCCTTGTATGACTAAAAAAGTAGCTCAGAACACAGCAGGTATGGTTGTTGCTTTATTTAACAAATAAACCAAGTTGCCTTTCATGCTGGACTGCCATCTGTGGGGAATTTTTCAAGATCTCGCAATGTTCTCTATTCTTTATTTTTCCTATGACCACAGGAAACTGTAAAATAAAGACAAGACAACATGTTCAAAATTGAGGGCCAACTTAAAACATGGAGTGATGTGCCTGTAGACATGGAATTCTTATTATTTCTCTTTTGTTAAGTATATGGATCGTATACAGCAACAAGAGTGAAGAAGAAGAAACAGTACAGTATAATGTAGCCATAATGTGGTCCTTTAATAAAAGTAATGGTTTATTCCTGTTTACCAACAACTTCATCTGTCCCATTTTTTACAATGAAGCACACTCTTTCTTATAGCCCATCCATTCTTAAACTGGCTGAACTGTCCCCCAACTTTAAACTGATGAAAGTATAGAAAAAAATTGTCTGTGCTGCTGCTGAATAATTTTTGGCTTTGTTGATGCACAGTATGTTTTATTTTAGTTAACCCATGACTTATATTGTGTACATTCACCTCCTGAGCTATAATTGCAGTGCTTTCTATTTGTTTTATTATTATTTTTTTATTTCCAAGTGCTCCTTTCCTCTTCAGCACTTCCTGATCAGTTGGCAATACTAAATTTGCATTTACTGCTCTTCCATTGTTCCCCAATTCTCCTTGAGATGAAACAATACAGTACACTGTAATTTCCCAGCTCTAAATGACAGGCTACACTCCATCATTTTAAGCTTGGAGAAGGTAAAAGGTGTCATCATATAAAAGAAGCTTCAACAGTGGCAGGATGGCCAATGGAGATTTTTCCATAGCTTTGTTTTTTTGAACATCTGGTTTGAGAGTACAATGCAAATCTTTCAACATCTGGAGAAATTTCAACTGGTGTTTTTCTGAGGAAAACAGCCAAACATGGAAGATTGAGAATAAACTTTAATAAATGAGAGCACCCTGCCTGAAAGCAGGAAGAGTCAAAGTTCATCAAGTTGTTTCTTGTGTTTTTTTCTCTGCCATTGGGTACTACATACATACAAGAGAACATTTGTTGGGGTGGATGAGACCAGGAGAGACACAGGAAAGGTGTCTTCAAGCTTATTATTGACTAGCAAAATACCTGCGCTTCGCAGTGGAGAAGAAGTGTGTTAAAGAAGTTATGAAAAAGAAAAGGAAACATTTTAAAAATAACGTAACATTTGCTTTCGATTCGTTTGCATAAGCACAGTCCTTCACCAGCAATTATTTAATGTTAGCTCAGACCCGGCACGTAAAAGTTTCTGTCGCACTTTTGCTGAGTTTGTGCCAAACACTATTCTATCCCTGACCATCTCATTTTCGTTTGCATAACCACAGTCCTCCACCAGCAATTTTAACTCCGTTACAAAGTGATCAAAAATCTCATTTATACCCCGCGTCCTCTCATTAAACTTGTATCTCACGAATATCGAATTCGTCTTAGGCATGACAAACGCCAGTGGCAGTGTGTCTATGAACTTAATTTAAAGTTAAGCTTTACACCTTGCTTTCCTATTCGTTTGCATAAGCATAGTCCCTCACCAGCAATTATTTAATGTTAGCTCAGACCAGGCACTTAAAAGTTTCTCTCGCACTTTTGCTGAGTTTGTGCTAAATACTATTCTATCCCTGACCATCTCGTCTACGTTTGCATAAGCATAGTCCTTCACCAGCAATTTTAACTCAGTTACAAAGTGATCAAAAGTCTCATTTATACCATGGGTCCTTTCAGTAAACTTGTATCTCGCGAATATCGTATTCGTCCTAGGCATGACAAACGCAAGCGGCAGCGTGTCTATGAACTTAATTAAAGTTAAGCTTTACACCTTGCTTTCCTATTCGTTTGTATAAGCACAGTCCTTCAACCGCAAGTTTAACTCTGTTACAGCAATTTTAACTCCGTTACAAAGTGATCCAAAGTCTCGTTTATACCTCGTGTCTTCTCATTAAACTTGTATCTCGCGAATATCGTATTCATCGTAGGCATGACAAACGCCAGCGGCAGTGTGTCTATAAACTTAATTTAAACTCACGGTTTACACCGTGCTTTGTTTCCGCAGTAGCTGCACTTATGAATATGCTTGTATGCATCACTCGCTTCATATTCTTTTGCTGCCTTCTCAATTGTGTAATGCGTTTTTTGTTCAGCGCTCTTTGGAGCTCTTCCTTGTTCTCTACGTACTGTGTTCACAGTCAGTTCACGTGAGCCGCTCTCTTGTGTGATCTTGCAATGTCCACGGCTTTATTTAATGTTAGCTAAGACCCAGCACTTAAAAGTTTCTCTCGCACTTTCGCTGAGTTTGTGCCAAACACTAGACCATCTCATCTTCATTTGCAAAAACACAGTCCTTCACCAGCGAATATTTACCTTAAATGGGCAGGCACTCAATTACGTGGGAGGCGTGATGATGCGGGACGCTACTCCGCCTCACACAGCGACCGAGCTGCAGGCTATGGCCATATATATGGTCGAAAGTAGGTTCCAGTTATGACTGTTACGCGTAGAATTTTGAAATGAAACCTGTCTAACTTTTGTAAATAAGCTGTAAGGAATGAGCCTGCCAAATTTCAGCCTTCCACCTACACAGGAAGTTGGAGAATTAGTGATGAGTCAGTGAGTGAGTCAGTCATTCAGTCAGTCAGTCAGTCAGTGAGGGCTTTGCCATTTATTAGTTTAGATAATAGCATTCATTGTGGGGAGATTGGAAGAGTATTAAAAACTTTACATAAGGTGATGTGTCCATTCTTGGGTGTCCTATGACTATGGAACTGCAATGTTGTGAGCAATGATGACCTGTAAAGTGATACAATCAGATAAAAGGATAACTGCTTTTGAAAGGGTGTCACTGAAAAGTATATGAGGGTTTTCCCTACACAATATTCTCATCTTCTAAATAGTGAGCAGAACCACGATGAAAGATAATGGTTATGGTTATAAAAGTATAAATGAAAAGACATTATGCTCAGACTCTGTAATACATAGGATCTAGAGTATATCTTGGTTAATAACCTAAGAAAAGTAAATAAATGCACTCCAAGACTAAGGGACCTTTCCTACTAAAGGAATTCAACCTGTGTAGTCATAAGAAGAAAGAACTTTGCTATGACCTAATTCATGTCCCAATATATAAAGCTGATCCAGTACAATTCTTTTATTTCTGCAGATAATCCCATATCCTGGTGGAAATTAACAATGAGATAAGTGGAAGTACAAAAAGGAAATTTACAGTCTAGACCAAATTAATGATGAGTGCAACGATTCACACAAAATGTTTGCAAAAAATTTGCAAAATTGTTATCTATTATCTTGTGTTTGTTGGTTATGGGTATTTTTGGTGTTTTTAAATAATAATTTTTTCATGTTTGTATGTATTTTTTATTATTTGTGTAATTACTGTACGTACTGTCTCTTCAAGTATCCCTGTGTTCCATGTTCTTTGTGGGTGTTCCCCCATGAGGCACGGCTACCCTGACATCATCACTCCTGAGCTGTCCCTCTGGCCCTTTAAGCCAAGAAGAAATGGCCGCAGGCAGAATTTTCATTGAACTCCATATTCAATCTTTGCAAGTAATGTTTTTGGATTTTCTATTTTTTTTTTTGTTTTGCCTTTGGATTCTGTTTTTTGTATTAGTATATTGAACATTTTTTAATTTAGAACTGCATTTTTAGGCAACTCCTTTCTGCTCTTTTGAGCACTTTTTGTTAATCTCATTTTGTTTGAACAATTGCTTTTCACTTCTAAATGATTCATCTTCTTCTTTCGGCTGCTCCCATTAGGGATCACCACAGCAGATCATCTTCTTCCATATCTTTCTGTCCTCTGCATCATGTTCTGTTACACCCATCACCTGCATGTCCTCTCTCACCACACCCATAAACCTTCTCTTAGGCCTTCATCTTTTCCTGTTGCCTGGCAGCTCTATCCTTAGCATCCTTCTCTCAATATACTCAGCATCTCTCCTCTGCACATGTCCAAACCAATGCAATCTCGCCTCTCTGACTTTGTCTCCCAACCGTCCAACTTGAGCTGACCCTCTAATGTACTCATTTCTAATCCTATCCATCCTCGTTACACCCAATGCAAATCTTAGCATCTTTATCTCTGCTACCTCCAGCTCTGTCTACTGCATTCTGGTCAGTGCCACCGTCACCAACCCATATAACATAGCTGGTCTCACTACCGTCCTGTAGACTTTCCCTTTCACTCTTGCTGATATTTATCTGTCACAAATCACTCCTGACACTCTTCTCCACAAATTCCACCCTGCCTACACTCTCTTTTTCACCTTTCTTCCACAATCCCCATTACACTGTACTGTTGATCCCAAGTATTTAAACTCATCTACCTTCACCATCTCAACTCCTTGCATTTTCACCATTCCACTGACCTCCCTCTCATTTACACACATGTATTCTGTCTTGTTCCTACTGATCTTCATTCCTCTCCTCTCTAGAGCATATCTCCACCTCTCCAGGGTCTCCTCAACCTGCACCTTACTATTGCTACAAATCACAATGTCATCAGCAAACGTCATAGTCCACGGGGACTCCTGTCTACTCTCGTCTGTCAACCTGTCCATCACCATTGCAAATAAGAAAGGGCTCAGTGCCGATCCCTGATGTAATCCCACTTCCACCTCGAATACATCCGTCACTTTTACCGCAGACCTCACCACGGTCACACTTCCCTCGTACATATCCTGTATAACTGTTACATACTTCTCTGCCACTCCCGACTTCCTCATACAATACCACAACTCCTCTTGAGGCACCCTGTCATATGCTTTCTCCAGGTCCACAAATATGCAACTCCTTCTGGCCTTCTCTATACTTCTCCCTCAACACCCTCAGAGTAAACATCTGTGGTGCTCTTTCTTGACAGGAAACCATACTGCTGATCACTAATAATCACCTCCCTTCTTAACCGAGCTTCCACTACTCTTTCCCATAACTTCATGCAGTGGCTCATCAATTTTACCTCCCTGTAGTTACTACAGTCCTGCACATCCCCCTTATTCCTAAATATCGGCACCAGTACTGTTCTGCCCAACATGTTGTTAGCTGTTAGTTGTTATTTGTTGATCTGTGCTCCCCCTTCATCTTGTCATTTATTAACACACCTGTCAGTCACGTCCCACACTCACAGTGGTGCCATAAATGTCTATGAAACTCACGTAAAGCATGTAGGTCACCTAATAATCATTTGAATACAATACACCCCTTGTGTCTCACGTATATACACCTTTATCTCTTGTTTCGGTCATGTCCGAAGCGTATCGTTTGGGTTTATAAACCCCTGGGTCTGGTTAGTTGTGGTACACAGTAATCTGAACCTCTGTCTACGTGCTTCTCTTTGTCTTGATCTAACCGTGGAAATCACTCACCTTGTAAGTGTTTTTTAAAGCTTTATTGTTTAATGTACACTGTCTGCTATGTATTGCTTTGTAAATCATTCTTTATTGTCTTTGGTTGTACACCTGTATATACCTGTATGTTTCTTTTGTATATATTTCAGTTTACAATGAGCCTTCAAGAAAGCTCACCCCTTGTCGTTTTTATGTGAATGTGCCGAGTTGTTTAAGCTCTCTGTGGCCATATTGCATGAACAGCATGGAGTGAGGCAGAAAAAGTACACTTCTTCTACACTCTTCAGGCATCCTGTCACTTCCCAAGATTCCATTAAACAATCTGGTTAAAAACTCCACTGCCATCTATCCTAAACACCTCCATGGTTCCACAGGTATGTCATCTGGACCAACAGCTTTTCCATTCTTCATCCTCTTCATAGCTGTCCTTACTTCCTCCTTGCTAATCCGTTGCATTCCTGATTCACTAACTCCACATCATCGAACCTCTTCTCTCTCTCATTCTCTTCATTAATCAGCCTCTCAAAGTACTCTTTCCATCTGCTCAACACTCTCTCCTAGCTTGTGTGTATGTTTCCATCTTTATCCTTTATTACCCTAACCTGCTGCACATCTTTCCCAGCTCGGTCCCTCTGTCCCTTTCACTTCTAAATGATTCTTTCTGCTTTTTGATCACAACGAAGAGTTTTGCTTGGTTTGTTCTTCTAGTGAGGCATTTTGAAACATTTAAATATATTTTGCACTCTACTACTAATTTCCCCATTTTTGGCACCTATTTAGGCAGAAGCCTGCTAGTAGAAGTAGACAGAGCAGCTTAGTTTTTGATAAAATTATTTCAGCAGATCAGTGAAGGCCCTGGTCTACATTAGTGCATCTTTTGGAGGCCTTTATGACAGAAATAAACTGATCTTTGATTCCAGTGAAGTGCCATTCACCCAAGAAGAAAGGTGTTTAGTTACTGTCTCTGAGTGTTTTCATGCATTAATTTCACTTGTGTTTGCCCATCATTTCATAAGTAAGTGTGCATATCTTTAGGTAGGATAAGGTAGTTGATAAGTAGTTGTTGGGAGCATAGGGTATACTTAAAAAAGGTGAAAAATCCTAAAAAAAAGCTCTTTAGTGTGAATTGGATTCCACAGTTGTAAAATCTTCAGCAAAAAGAATTTAAGTGTCAGTTTCATGAAACTTTATGCACATTGACGCTTGCCTGTTTTGCTCATCTCAACTTAGTGATGTAGCTAAAAAAGAAACTGAAACAACTTTTAAAAATGTTTGAATGAGAATTTGTGATACTGTAGCTAATAGGTAACTTCAAGTAACTGAAAGATGGAATTGCCTCAGTGCTCATAATTGTGCATTTGTCGGCGCTAAGGTGCCTTAGTGATTGGAATACTGTATAGTCTTTATTAAGTATTCCTGTAATGGGATGTTATGTTTGATGAACAGCAATGGTGCTGGATGGCCATACCCCCTTCTCATTGACCTGTTTCTCCTTACATTAGTGAAAATAAAAGATACTGTTCTGCTGTGTGACAACCCAGGTAAGGACTCTGTTGTACAATCCCCCACTTGAGTTGTCAGTAGACAAGATCAAGCAACCAAGGGATGGAGTAAGAGTGACTCAGACTAAAAAAAAACTATTCAAAATCAGGAATCCGTTTAAATCCATCAGTGTCCATACTAGCTTACAAAGAAATGTCTTGCAAAAAAAAAATATTTACAAACTCCAATGCAAAACATTTCCGAAAGGAAAAAATAGTGCAGGTTTTATAATATTTACAGTGGTTTTCAAATCAAAAATGAAGAAAATACCAAAACAGAAAAAAAAAACTCTTCACCTCCTTCATCCAGCTACAAAATGGTTCATTAAGGACAGGCTGAAAATAAAAAATCAAAACAAAATGAATAAACTAAGTACCTACCATATACACAAAGAACAGTACGTATCTCCACTACTCAATTAACTAAATCAGTAGGACAGATCTACATTAAAGCTTGAAGACCTGGGGCCTTATGCATAAAGCTGTGCGTAGAATTCACACTATAACATGGCGTAAGCACAGAAGCAGAAATGTTCTTATGCACAAAATAATCCAGATACATAAATCTATGCGTTCGCCAACTTCCACATTCTACCGCTACATAAATCCCAGTCAGCGTGAAGAGTAAAACACATGCACGCGCCTGCTGTCCTGCCCCGTCTCCTCCCAGAATTACGCTTCTTTGAATATGCAAATCAATATAAATAGCCCTTAAGCTCAGCGTTCTGTGAAAAGGCAATGGCAAAAGCACAGGGGGAAACAGAAGAAGTTCAGCCAATACGAAGTGGAGGCAAGGAAAAACATACTATTTGTTGGTTTAAACAGTGGTATTAACAACAAAAGGAAGTTGATTGAGTGATACAGAGTGTCAGAGAAACTCAAAAGCTCAAGTTCACAAAGTCGCACAGTGCCCGAAATAAAAAAGAAGTTGTCAGATATCAAAGTCACCGTGAAAAGGCGAGTCATAGCCCACCATCTGAGTTTCATATGAAAGCTCATTAGTGTACAGAGAAAACAAAAAGGCACACAATGGGGAAAAAAGCACGAAATGTCAACTTTAATCTCTAAATTTCCACTTTAATCACATAGTTTATTTTGTCATTAAAGTAGAACATCATTAACTTCATCTTAAAATCGTTTCATTTACTAGTTTCTAAAATCCCATTGTAACTAAAGTAGCACGTTAAATGCTTTGTTTTGTATTTGATCTTCTATGTGCTCTACGTGCTTCTGGGCTTTCTCTTCCTCCAACAGGACACAGAATCCATTATATTTGTAATATTACCGCTGTCTGAATAATTAAAATACTGAGATGTATACTTGATATAATTTTCATGATGATAGGAGTTAAAGCATGTTATTAAACATGGGAACACGGTGGCGCAGTGATTGTGCTCGACCTTCGATGAAATAATTTATTGCAGCAGTACTGTCTCTTTCAAACGTACTAACCCCCAATTACTGTCCTTACTTTTCTTTCTCCAAATACCCAATTGCCACACAATCAGCAGCTCTGTAATAGACATTAAGCCATCTGTAAGCTCAGTACGCAAATTCTTCAAAACATTTAAGGAACATCTCTATATATAATCTTCATTTGGATCTTGATCTTTGTTTGTCCACGAATGAATTAGAAGAAGAAGCATCAGATGGCAGTAGAGAGACAGCTAAAACATAGGCATTGCAGTAAGAATCTCCTTCAGGCTCATACTACTGAAGACTGTAGTACTCAAGTCACACCTCAAAACACAGACATTCAAACTAAACAAATTGTTCTGCTTTAAATTAACTAAAGAGATCTTCATTTAGATCTTGATCTTTGTTTGTCCGTGAATTCCACGCATGCATAGACCACCTTCCAGTTTAGTACGTTGTTGTTACTCACGGATGTCAACAATGTGCCGGAATAACGAAAGGGGTGGTGGACAGTGATACGCTGGTTAGCTCCTGAGGCCTAGTTAGAGAATGAGATTGCCGAAGATAAAAGGTACGTGCCTACGTAACATATGAATGAAAGAAAGACAGTGGGTAAAATGAATGACAACGTAACAGCACGTTCCAGAAATTATTATTGTTACGTTGTAGCAGGCGAGTGCTGCGTGTCTCACAGTTGTACCCTGCCTTGCTCACATGTCAGTGAAGTGATCCCTATTTATGCTTTAAAGAGCCTGGATACCTATGTGTCCCCCTTTTATAACCATTGCTCCGTGTATATTACCTTACTCTTTGGATTGCCACAAAGCAACCTGTGAGATTAGAGAAAGGTTGAGAAGACATCGTGAGAGGAAACGATAGCGTCGTGAAAACGAGACGGACTGTGAACGGACAGAAGCAGAAATGCTCCTACACCACCACATAATTACTATTCGGACAGTGATTCCGAGTAGGCCGTTCCTATCGAATCAATGTCCAAGGGTTTTCTTTTGTAATTTTGTTTCCCTTATAAAAAATCATAATGCTGTGCGACGAAGGGCCCAGTTCACGACTGGCAGCCGCGTTTAAACAGGGAGGTCCTTCACAGACTTTAACACGCGCAAGGTAGTTAGGCGTACATGGCTAGTTGAAATATATTCATAGTACATGTTTAATTATTCTATCCATCTATCCTTCCAGTGTCACGCCAGTCCCAGCAAGCATACAGTGCGAGGCAGGAACAATCCGTGAACGGAGCACCAGATCCTTGCTAGCGCAGGGACACTGTGTCCTCACATGTTTAATCATTAACAATATAGATTATTTAAATGTTTATGTAAATTTAAAAGTTAAAGTTTTATCTGTATAATATAATAAACATATTTTGCTGCATTTCATCTTAAAAATGATATTGTCATCATATGTAAATACGCACTTTATAAAGTGACTCAGGTTGTGCAATATTATAACTGTAGTGCAAGTTTACAGTGAGGTGATTGTACTAATAAGTACAAACAGTTCTACAAGGAGCACTTGAT
This sequence comes from Polypterus bichir lapradei, assembly GCA_026402145.1. NCBI lineage: Eukaryota > Metazoa > Chordata > Cladistia > Polypteriformes > Polypteridae > Polypterus > Polypterus bichir. The sequence continues at coordinate 40,460,610 of JANRMT010062837.1, read as the reverse complement.
GGACTAATTGAGTGCTTTTATAGTTCTAGGGATGAAACTGTTTCTAAACCGCGAGGTCCATACAGGAAAGGTTTTGAAGCGTTTGCCGTGTGAGAGCAGTTCAAATAGGCAGCATGGCTGAGGCAACATGTGCTTAATGCTGTATGCCGATAATTCTATTTCCGATCAGCTGCTCCTAGTGGTGCAGTGAGAGTAATAATTGGAAAAAGATGATCCGCTGTGGCAACCCCTAATGGGAGCAGATGAAAGAAAAAGAAGAAGAAGAAGGTGCAGTGAGAGTAACAACACTAAAGCAACTATGGTATTTGGAATTCTATGGGTATTCCCTGGACCATTATATTGTTACAGGTTAATTACAATCAGATGCATTAAACTAATAAACAATATGCGGTTAATTTGTATTTATGAAGATGCGTCAGGGATGTGGATCTAAAAAAAAGGGAAATCACACTGGAACAGTAGCACTGCTTTGACGGTGGGTGCCGCCAGTCTGCAAAACCGAGCGCAGAACTTGCGTAAGCCAGGGTATGAGCTACCGTGGAAATGTGCATTGCTTTACACCAAGTTTAGGTTTTAAACATCACGATTCGAACATGGAAACACGCTTACGCAACATTTTTGTGCATACGGACCGTTTATACATGAGGCCCCAGGTCAAAAGACGACCTCTGGTGTTCGGACCTTGGTTTTATATCCCAAGCCCTTTTGACCATCCAATCCGCCTTTTCGTTTCCCGCTGACTTCCAATAATCAAACACGTTGGGACGTGCACCATTCAACAACACCTGCTCAGGTATAGTCTTGGTGACTTGTGGGCTCCACGCTCAGCCTCTGTTAAGTAAGTACTAATTTACTTTCTTCCACTTTCACTTCTAAACTTTGCCACATGTATGAATTCCCTTTTTGCTGGTTACTTTAAAACTGAGATTTCTCTCCTTCAGACCTGTTCCTCCGATTTTAAATATACCACTTTCACCCTCTCTTCTCCAGCAGTTACAGAAGCGCGCCTCTGCACTGGGCTGTCAGAAACCGTGAGCATGCTCGAAAAACGGCCTTGGAGTCGTGCCTTGGCATCAGCAAGTTTGAACCCCGTGCTTTGCTCTCGGAGCACTTGTAGGCTTCCATGCAGCCCTTCGAACATCCCGGCGTTCAAACTGCCGCTAAAACTTTGTACAGCTGCTGTGTAGAGGCACTAAAACAGGTAAATGAAAACTTTATTTCTTTTACATTGTTTTTCAAATGTCAGTGATAAGTTGACCGGCTGCCTCTTTATTTGCATTATTTACGGCCTCTGAACTTGGCTTATCACATGCTGGAGTGCAAAATGCACATAAGTATAACACAAAAATATTATAACAAGGAGTAGGAGATGGGAGAGAAAAGTGAAATATTTAAGCAAGCAAGGGTTAAAACCAGAAGCCAAAATGAAATACCCAAACCAGAGATCGGAGTTTAAAAATACACATTAAGTTATGACTCCCTCGACATATTTTGAAACTAGCTAAATGTATAAAAGATTTGTTTTTTGAATCCAGAAACATGCAGGCTACTAATTTAAAATAGCAGCAGCTTAATGATGCCATGCATCACCACATAGTAGGAATGAGGAGTAGTTGCCAACAATAGCCATTGAAGTATATAAAATGCAGTACCCATGATTAAAAACAAAATACAAAATGCAGTGCATGAATTTAAATAAATTAACCATAAAATTAGTTACAACTTAAAACTTAAAATTAAAAGGAAAAATTGCAAAATATTAAATCAGATAATCAAAACAAGCATATTAGCTGATAGTTCCTTCCATATACTGTATAGCCATTACCCAAGGCCATACAGCACTGGATAAACCATTGTTTTCTCTACAACATACTATGTTCCTTTATTAAATATTTTATACTTTTTACTGGTTTCATTTACTTAATATAATTTTAACTATTATTTTTATGCAATCTTTGTTTGTATGATTAAACTGGTTTGTTCTGTAGAATATTCTTGGAGACAATTTTAGGCACCTCATTACTTGAGGTTAACACAGGTAAATAAAGGTTAGGTCATATTATAAATCTGGATTTACCACCTACTATATTTAGATTCTATATACTAACTAATTTTGTCAGTGCAGTGTTCTGAGTTCTGACATGGTTCCTGTAATATAAGTGTTTGTCGTTCTTCAGCATGCGCTTATTACTTATTAGTGTAAATTCTTAAATGTTCATGGCAAACTTGTGCCATAGGAAGGCAGTTGTTATAAAAGTGGACCTGTCAGAAGTACTCCAAGAATGTCAAGAAGACACGTAAAATTGGGACACAAAAGAGAGTAGTTGCACAAGTAATGAAACAATAACATAATTAATTTCTGTAGCATATTTTCATTCAAAAGGTATAGTTAAAATTGCCTTACAAGATGTTGTTTTGTTTTTTTAATTACAATATGAAAGACAAATAGGAAAGTTTGGAAATGATTTGGGCTTTCCTATATAAAAGGATTGTTACTTGTCTGTCATAAGGTATAATGGGTCCATTTCCCACCAGACTTACCACAAAATACCACCTTATCCCTCACTTCTCATACCTTTTTTTCTTAGCACTCTAGTCTCTGATGTAACCACCTGTCAAGCCCTTGCTTCTTATTCCATTTTTAATTGTAATGTCAAGGAGATTTTAAACATTGTTAGAAATGAATTCTGGGAGTATACAGTATGTGAAATCATTTTTGGGTTTATCCTGTGGAACTCCCAAGATCACTGTCTTATAACTCTCTCCACCAGCCCCATATTCATTTGAAAGGTTCAGGAAACCCTGGATAGCCTGCCTACCGTAGTTTATAATATTGGGTTATTTACCATGTGGGGTTTCAAAAACCTTTTCATATGTTTGCCATTGTCTTGAAGCTATTTGTGTGCCACTAGAGTTATTACTATGGGGCACTCCCTATAAACAAGCACTATACTCTTAACCATACCTACCCCTACAAGGAGTACTCCTTTTTATGTTCCGAGCCTTCTGCTTCTTGCAATGCTGAAAGTTACCCGGCACTCGTTTCACAAAGGATTTATAACACAGCCATAAGCAGGCATATCAATGATCTGCTTTTGATGAATGGTGCAGTTTGTTGGAGGAGATTATTATACTGACCTTATATTGGAACATTTTATGTTTTTCTCATAAATATGTATAACTGATCATGGTCATGTTATTCACATGCCTGGTTTTGATCAGGTGTTAATTAAAAAGGCTTGAGTCTCTCTGTATTTGACTTAACCTATTACTCCAATGTGTAATTAGGATTTGTTCTACATTCTGTTGTGTTAGGTGGTACCCTCTCACACATTGCATATTTTAGTTAAGTCTCAATGATAAGTTTACCTTGTATAAGTGATCATGCCCTGCAAAGGTCATCCCCTTAGGCTGGAGTAGGCTCCACATCCTTATGGCTATGTAATGACAACCTGGCATCTATCCAGGGCTGGTTTTGCTGTTGCATCTGATGTCAGCTGTTGGTTATAGCATTCCCTGATCCTGTAATGAAAAAACTGGACTCAGGAAATAAATGAATAGACAAAAAATGTAGACAGAAGAACATGCTATGTAGAACATCACAGCCAGGCACTTTTCTTTTTACATACAGTGGTGTTTCCCATTGTTCTCAGACTTAAAGTCCCTAGCGTATTACTTTCTTAGGTAATTGGTTCCATATACAGTATTATCAATTCAATGTGAAAAAAGTTTTCTTTGACATCTGTGAAAAATCGGTACTGAACAGCTTTTGCCCATGTGTTCTGTTTTAAGGAAATAAGGAGCTTTATTTATTCATGCTGCTATTTCATGCTGCTAATTGCTCTCTCTAGTCACTTCCTAATTTCTGATTAATCACACTGGAAACAGTAAGCTCCTTCAGTCTTTCCTGATATCCATACCGTCCTGGACTGACTCTGGAGGTTCCCACACTACTTCTTAAGTCCAGTTGTCTACAAGAATATTCACCACCAAATAATACTTTTAACTATTTGGGAATCCTTAGATCTACACAATAGGTGACATTAGTGATCATCACATATTAGATTAACAATCTGACACATAAAAACAAGGTTTCTTACATTTGTACCTGTGACGCTACAAAAAAAAATCCACAATATTCAAGACTATCTGCTATAGAATGTGTATTTAGGTTGTTAATTGTGTAGTTAATATATGTTCATCCTTACATTTATTTACAGTTACACACTGACCAATTTTAAATCTGATTTTATGTACTCCTACAGCATATCATTTTATTTGTCTTTGAAGTAACTAATGATCTGTTTGCGTATTATGTATGTGTAATACTCCATAAAATTAATTTAATTAAAAAAAAACAACTAAATTGTTCCCTTACCAATTGCTGTAAATTTCTCATTAAAAAGCCATTCAGTATTAAACATATTTGGGCTATAACAACCCTAAAAAGGAAGGCAGTAAAGTCATGGATTTTTGTCAAGGTCTTGTGTATAAACCTTTGCTATTTCATCCTTGAGCAAGCACTAAAGCTACAGGAAACACTTTTGGTTAACAGGGCAGACAATTCTAAAACTCAGCATTAACAAAGCTTACTGTATAGAACCCTGCTACAGAATGTTTAATGCTATGGACCAACACCTTTTCAAAACCACATTGTACTGTACCGTTTTTATTTAGAGTGCCTATTAAAAGTATTCACTCCCTGGAAGTTTTCACATTTTATTATTATAAAACATTAACTCACAGTGGATTTAGTTTGGCTTTTTTGACATTCATCAACAGAAAAAGATTCTTTCATGTTAAAGTGAAAACAGACCACTGTTAAATTGTCTAAATTTCTACAAATATTAAAACCCAAAAGAACTAATCACTTAAATATGCATCCCTTCAAGTCATTATTTAGTAGAGGCTCAAGTCCAGCCTCAAATTCTGAATTGGATTGAGATCTGGACTCTGGCTTGATCACTCCACTACATTAGCACTGATGTTTTAAGCCATCTCTGTGTAGCTTTGGCTTTATTCTGGGGATCCTTATCATGCTAGAAAACAAATCTTCCCCCAAGACGCAGGTTTCTTACAAACTGCATCAGAATTTCCTGCAGGTTTCCCCTATTTCTGTTGCATTTATTTTACCCGTCATTCTCACAAACCTTCCAGAGCCTGCTGCAGAGAAGCATCCCCACAGTATGATGTTGTTACCACCATCCTTCAACGTAGGGTGTCATCTCATTTTTCAAGTAGGATGGATCACCAACATACTAACCACAAAGAACCACAGTACAGCTTTCCATTAAACCTTATCACTCCCATCTCTCTCCAACTCCTTAGAACTCTGGCCTCTTTTCCCTCAACCAATTACGTCCTTGTTTTCAACTCACTTCCAAACATCATGTAGCAATACCTTGGTTATCGAATCCTATGTGAATGATGCTCAGTTATAACGAGTCAGCAAAAACTGTGCTATGGTGCATTTGCATGCAACGTAATCAGTCTACTTGAGTGCTGTGGAAGCCATCAATGAACTTTCTGACATGGTAAAGTTATTGTTTGCCATTGATGTCATACATACTGTGGAACACAAAATTTTTGTATGCTACTAATGAGTTGTTTCACATGTACTACTGTTATTTTCATGTTTTTATAAAGTAATAAATATAATTTAGAGAGACCCCAGAAATATAATTTACTTGGTATGTCATTAAAACATAAATCAATTTCTTTTGAAACTAAAATTTACAAAATAAAAATGGTAGAAACTGGAAAAAAAAAGAAATGGCAACTAGCATTGGGGTTAGCATCCAGCCGTGAAAGGGCTGGTGCAGAGTGTGGAAGAAGAGTGGCACATAGACAGTCCTCATCTGCAAGCACTCATGAGGTGCTCATCTGCTGCTGAAATCAACTGCCCCGGGTGCATAGCCGAAGGAGAGTTTCTTGAGGTTCCCTGGCTTGGATCAGCTCGTGGTGTTGATAAACCTGAACCAAATGTGTTGCCTCTAACCACAAGTAAGTGATTTAAAGTGGACCTGGTGGCGTGAACGAGCAAACAGGCACTGTAAAAGGGATATGAGCGCATGTGGAGGTGAATGGAAGGAGCTGTGGAAGATCAAAGAGGTTGCAATATAATTGCAGGGTTGCCAAGGAAGTACATAGAGCTAGAATGCCTGAGATTCATTTCTTTTCAGAAATTTTAACTAAGAAATTCCTTTTGCATTGTTCAATAAGTTCATTCATAGGGATGGGTCTTGCACCCAATGCTACTAGGAGAGGCCATTAATTAAATGTGTTTAAAAATGTTAGTTCAATACTGTGTTCATGTTTTCTTGCCTGTATATATTTCTTAAATGAATGGCTGATAGTTGTGTATTCTTTTTCTAGATTATGTAAATCTGTCTAATTTAAGTTATTTGAAGGAGAATATAAATGGATAATTCAAGGATCTAAAAGTAATTTAGAGACTTGGATCTCAAGTAGTAGAACAAGGATGATGTAAACAAATCTAATCTTATACAACAATTGAAGAAAATTGACTGTGACATTGAAAAATAAACATGCTCAGGAACATGTGACAGGTTGTGTGATAATAAATTGTGTTTGATCTTAATTGATGTTTGTAAGCACCTATCAGAATATGCTTTGCCATTGTCTTTCAGCATAATTAGTTAAAATTAACTTCACTGATGTGTAAGTTAAAAACAAATCTTTTTTCAAAGCTTTGATGGCATCATACAGTAATTCTGTTGCCTTTTCCATATGATAAATTATTACAAAAAAAGAGTTTTTTTAAGGCTACTGAAAGGTAAAGAGTCTTCATTTGGTCATGCAATGGAAGCACAATTCTGAAGTCTTATAATTAGCCATTCTTTATTTTATATAGCTTCAGTCCAATATAAAAGCTTAATTGTTCATTATTTTAAAAAGAATCTATTTGCCATTTTAACATCCATGGCCATATTCCCTTTACTAATTACTAATCTAATTGTCACCTTTTACAACATGCAAAAGGGATGTTAGCCTTATTTTTATCCCAGGTCACAGGGGTATTAATATAAACTGTTAAAACTAAGACTTTTTATGCTAATAACTATTCCCCTGGATAAGAGGATACATTTAATAACCAGTAATTCCTAGTAAAATTACAGACATGGACTATTTATCATGATTCTGTGTCAACACTGGAGATACTTAGTTATTTTTATTTATTTTTGTAATTTGTATATTCTTGATCCTCATTAAAATACTTTTTGTCACCCGGTAATCCACAATGTGTACTTTCATAATATTTCCCAAAGTGTTTTCAAATGAAAGATGCAAATTTAATTAAGAAAAATAACAATATTCTCCTATTTTATGCAGAGAACAGTTTATCCATCAGTACACATTAAAACTGAACATGCAACATATGCTGTGTATTAAATTTGATAATTTATACAAATCGAAGATGGCAAGTTGTTTCCAGCAAGTGAGCATTAGCTCCATGAAGAAGAACCATTTTCACTGCGGGAAAACACCTTGTGTAAAAGCAGCTTTTTTATAGAAGTACCTCAAAACTACATTGGTGCCAAAGTAACCACAACAATAATAATAAAACAATCATCATACAAATAATTTTACACTTAGCATATATTCAGTGTATTGCCTATGTCAGGCTCTATCTGTAAATAAGTGAAGTAGCTTATACAGTGTATTCAAAAAATATTCAGACACCTTCGCTTTCTGCACACTTTATTGTGTTGTAGATTTAACTTTAAATAGATTCATTTACCATTTTTCCCCATCAGTCAACAATCCATGAGCCCTAATGACAAAGTGAAAATATGTTTTTAGAATGGTTTCTAAGCTTATTAAAAATCAAAAACTTAAATCTCTCACTTATGTAAGTATTTACAACTGTGGTAAGGCTGTGTTGAGATGGGCTGTGTTTGGTAGATGAGTTCACTGGAGAGACAAATTTTATGCTTACCTTGAAGGGGTGCAGCATGGGATGCTAATGAAGGATACTTGACAGCTGCACAGTTGCAACACAGGGTGTCCGTGTGAGAAGCTGGACAAGCACAGGTGTGCCATGGGTGGAGGTGGAGGACAAGTTTGTGTGACCATGACAGGTCTGTCGATCCATGCACACCTTTGTAGGAGGTACTGAGACCAGTGTTGCCAAGTCTGTGGTTTTTCCACACAACTGGGCTAATGTTTATCTGTTTCATATTTACTTTCATGGGTTGTGCTTTTTGGTGGTATTTTAGGCTATTTTTCAAACCCCCTACTCTGCTCTGTTAGCATGCATTTCACTAATTGGTGACCCCTGCCCCCCCTTTTCAGACATTTATGCCTATTTTATTGCTCTAAAATCTCTAACAGGGACAGCTACCTCAACTTCTTTGATGGTATGTACCTAAATCTCAGATCTTCTAGGGTAACCCCACCCCCATTTTTTGGTGAGTCAGTTTATATATGTCAAGTTTTGGGCTAGTTTCTTGCACCACTATGTGGGTTTTGAGCTGTCCTTGGGGGTGGAAGTTTTTTAAGGCCCTGGGAACCCAGGTCAACACCCTGCTTCATCACCTGTGGAAGGAGGACAGTTAATAGAAGCCGTGTGAGGGCCAAGAGACAGTTATTGGACTGTGGATTTGTTTTGTATGACTGTGATCTTGTGCATCCAATTTGCTTTAGTTATCTCTAAAATGTGTCTAGGATTTGATTAGAGTCTATCTGTGGCAAACAAAAGTGATTGAACATAGTTTAGAAAGACACACACCTGTGTGAAAAAGGTTTCAGAGTTCACCCGGCTTGTCAGAGCAAAAACCATGCCTTGAAGTCCAAGGTACTCTATGTAGACCTCCGCAATCAAACCATTTGTAAAGCTTTGAGTGTTCTCAACAGGGCTGTGGAGTCAGAGTCGAGGAGTCAGAGTCGGAGACAATTTTGGGTACATGGAGTCGGGGTCGGAGTCGGCAAAAATGTAAAGACTCCTAATAAATTAAAATTGTACTGAAAAAAAAAATACAGCAAGTTCAAATGTCCCATTTCACAAACAAGTCATAATTAAGTACTTCTCTGATATAAGCATAAAGCCCAGTGCATAGTTGTGTTGCTACTAGTGTGAAGTTCAGCTGAGCTATTATACAACCTGACATTCACATATTGTAATTTGGATTATGGTACATTACAAAAAGTGTTTTCATTTTATTTCAGATATAATGTGTTCAACAAGTTCATTTTAGTGTAAGCAAGTGTAATGATGTAGGTTTAGGTGTGTACTGTGCCTGATGTGTGTTCAGGGGTTCTGTCTGCACTCTCCACGTATGCTCCCATCCAGGGCTGAACTTTAGCATAACTTTGCACACCACCTGTTCTAGAAGATTTTGAAATTAAAAGGAACAGATTCTATGTACGAGTATTGTGACAGATAATGCTTCTAATATGTTAAGGACAATTGAGAAAATGAATAAAGCAGATGGAGGAAGTAACAAACAGATATTAGAGGAAGACAGTTCTGCAAGTTTTGGAGAAAGTGAAACCAAAAAGAATAGTGAAATTATGGATAACATTGCTGAAGAAGCATTATGCTTACTACTATTCAACATATACAGTGGTGTGAAAAACTATTTGCCTCCTTCCTGATTTCTTATTCTTTTGCATGTTTGTCACACAAAATGTTTCTGATCATCAAACACATTTAACCATTAGTCAAATATAACACAAGTAAACACAAAATGCAGTTTTTAAATGATGGTTTTTATTATTTAGGGAGAAAAAAAAATCCAAACCTACATGGCCATGTGTGAAAAAGTAATTGCCCCCTGAACCTAATAACTGGTTGGGCCACCCTTAGCAGCAATAACTGCAATCAAGCATTTGCGATAACTTGCAATGAGTCTTTTACAGCGCTCTGGAGGAATTTTGGCCCACTCATCTTTGCAGAATTGTTGTAATTCAGCTTTATTTGAGGGTTTTCTAGCATGAACCGCCTTTTTAAGGTCATGCCATAGCATCTCAATTGGATTCAGGTCAGGACTTTGACTAGGCCACTCCAAAGTCTTCATTTTGTTTTTCTTCAGCCATTCAGAGGTGGATTTGCTGGTGTGTTTTGGGTCATTGTCCTGTTGCAGCACCCAAGATCGCTTCAGCTTGAGTTGACGAACAGATGGCTGGACATTCTCCTTCAGGATTTTTTGGTAGACAGTAGAATTCATGGTTCCATCTATCACAGCAAGCCTTCCAGGTCCTGAAGCAGCAAAACAACCCCAGACCATCACACTACCACCACCATATTTTCCTGTTGGTATGATGTTCTTTTTCTGAAATGCTGTGTTCCTTTTACGCCAGATGTAACGGGACATTTGCCTTCCAAAAAGTTCAACTTTTGTCTCATCAGTCCACAAGGTATTTTCCCAAAAGTCTTGGTAATCATTGAGATGTTTCTTAGCAAAATTGAGACGAGCCCTAATGTTCTTTTTGCTTAACAGTGGTTTGCGTCTTGGAAATCTGCCATGCAGGCCGTTTTTGCCCAGTCTCTTTCTTATGGTGGAGTCGTGAACACTGACCTTAATTGAGGCAAGTGAGGCCTGCAGTTCTTTAGACGTTGTCCTGGGGTCTTTTGTGACCTCACAGATGAGTCGTCTCTGCGCTCTTGGGGTAATTTTGGTTGGCCGGCCACTCCTGGGAAGGTTCACCACTGTTCCATGTTTTTGCCATTTGTGGATAATGGCTCTCACTGTGGTTCGCTGGAGTCCCAAAGCTTTAGAAATGGCTTTATAACCTTTACCAGACTGATAGATCTCAATTACTTCTGTTCTCATTTGTTCCTGAATTTCTTTGGATCTTGGCATGATGTCTAGCTTTTGAGGTGCTTTTGGTCTACTTCTCTGTGTCAGGCAGCTCCTATTTAAGTGATTTCTTGATTGAAACAGGTGTGGCAGTAATCAGGCCTGGGGGTGGCTACGGAAATTGAACTCAGGTGTGATACACCACAGTTAGGTTATTTTTTAACAAGGGGGCAATTACTTTTTCACACAGGGCCATGTAGGTTTGGATTTTTTTTCTCCCTAAATAATAAAAACCATCATTTAAAAACTGCATTTTGTGTTTACTTGTGTTATATTTGACTAATGGTTACATATGTTTGATGATCAGAAATATTTTGTGTGACAAACATGAAAAGAAAAAGAAATCAGGAAGGGGGCAAATAGTTTTTCACACCACTGTACATTGTGCTGGTCATACTTTGCAACTTGCAATAAGAGAGGGATTGAAAGATCGTCATGCAGCTACTCTAATTGGCAAATTTCGGCAAATAACTGTTGCAGCCAGGGCCCCTAAAACAGATGCCATTTTGAAAAGAAGTGCAGGAAAAGGAGCCATTTTGGATCAAACAACAGGCTGGGGATGCATTTGTCCCATTGGCTCTTGAGAAAGACAAGGATGCTCAGGGTGGTAAAACTTCTCAAATAAGCTCTTCAGGAAATAAGCACTGGCCTAAGGAGAGGTCTTGTACATGCAAGGTTTGGTAATACAAAAAACAGCAAGCTATGGTTTGGTGCCTCGCACTCGCAATAAACAGAGGAAACAGTGCAAGAGAAAGATAATGGATGATCAGAAGATATCTTGAGAGATTCTCAAATGATGTCTAGTTGTGCACTATTGAGGCTGAAGGGACATAGAGAGCTTATGGGTGGCCACAAAACCCCACAGTTTAGATAGATAGATGGAGAGTATTTTTTGTTCCAAGGGGAAATTCAGTTTTAAAAAACCTCAATAAATATGGAAATATAGTAAACAATAACACCCCTCAAACACACATAAGAATTACAAAAAAGAAGGAAAAACGTATTAATTGGCTAAAGAGAGAACTCATAATGAGGCATTATAAAGACATATTGCCGTAGGGATAAATGAGGTCCAGTGGCATTTTCAGTAGCATCTATATTGATTGTTTCCTTCACTTCTACCTCCAGCAGGTCAGGTGTTCCATAGGTGAGCGTGCCTTCTTAATAAGCTTGTTGAGTCAGTGGGACTTTCTTGAAGTGATGTTACCTGCTCAGCAGGTAGATGTAGAAAATTGCACTGACTATAACAGAGCTTTAGAAGGTGGAAAGCATTTTGATAATGACAAGAAAGTATTGCAGTCTCCTAAGAAAGGATTTTGCACCACAGTGCCTTGAACTGGCAGAACTGTAATCAAGTTACCCAGTTGAGGATGAGAAGTGGGTAGATACACACTTAAACTCTACTCTTATCCTCTTGGGGGCAGAATACAGTTGTTCTTTAAGGAAAATAGAAAATAATGAGCTTGAAACCCTGATCCTTTATAAGCTCCTCAGGCGTAACCTGATCTACCTAGCAGAATGGAGTTTAAGATCTGTATAGTGAGGCTTGGTGGGGTAGTAGCTTTTCTTGTCCTTTTTACTATTTGATATTTTTTTGTTTCTCTTTTATTTATACTTGCATGTAATTTTACAATGTATGTCTCCACATCATTCTGAGTTTGGACAAATGTTACAGGACACCTTCTTCTGTTACAATCCAGGCTTACAACATTTCCCAGTGTCTAGATTTTTGTTTTTATCTTCTATAACAAAAACCCTCTTAGTATATTATACCTTTTCCTTAAGGGTATATCAAATAAGCATGGAGCTATACTGATAAGAGATATCAATAACAGAAACAGATAGGATAATCAATAAGCTTGATATCAATATGTCTCTTATATGACTTTTATTTATTGTAACACCACTGAATCTTGTACATGTCAGGGATGGCATCAGCATTGAGTCAGCAGCAATATAAGCCGGCATTGCATTTTTCAAATGAGAAGCTTCAGTAAGAGCTATAGGGCAGCCTGGAGAACATGCAGAGTCAGACCTGCAAAGTCACAATGTCATTAACTTACTGTGGCTAAAACAAGTGGAACTTCAAAGGATAACAATGTACCTAAAAGTGGAATAAAATAAGCAATAATCCATTGGGACAGTGTTATGAAGCACTACTCAATGGGAGAATAACTTTGCAAATACCTCTCTTACTGGATTCAAAGTATGGCTATAACAATGAGTAGGTGGTGAGGCACAACCAATTATCCATGGCCATTTAACTAAATTAGCATTTAACATATAGCATGCATTTAGCATACAACAGTGCCCACGGTACTATTTATAACCCTACCTTATAGACTCACCCCACACCACCACAAAAATTTTCACATTCTTGTTATTTTAGTTTCAACATTTCATACTAGCACCACAATCCCTTTGCCTCACAAGCTAGTATGTGTTGTTCCCTAATGTCTACTTGCTACCCTTTTCTTATATATGTCTTTGTCAATACTTCCTTGTCAGTGTTACTTGATGGCTTCATAGGCATGCTATTTTGGGGAATATTTATTGTATTTTTGTGTAATAGGAACAGTGTTGCTCTGCATACTTGCACAATATGTAGTATGCTAAATTGAGGACAGTATATTACTCTGAACACATTTCATTCTTAGACAAACTAGGCTATTTTTACTATACATCCCTGTGATGACACATCGCCAACGTGCCCATAACCCAATTTGGGTGGCAACCCACAGTTTAACAAACACTGCTCTGTAATAACATCAAACATAACAGTGGCACATACATGCTGGTCAAAGAATTCAAAAATTATTTTCATGAAATACTCATAGATCTGGTCTAAAATGGAACAAATTGCAAGGCTACAACAATGAAATCTGGGAATATAGCACATAAGGTATCTTACTAAAAAGGAACAGTAAGACATCAAAAACATTAAGACTATTTACAACTTAATAACTTCAGTCTATAATAGTAGTGTTCCCTTAGGTGAGGGCTCTACAAATATCATAAAAATAAGTTAAAATGGTTTAAATATTCAGTGTACTGTGTACAGAAAATAAGCAATGGATCTGTTAAGAATGTAGACTAGAGAGTGCATACAGAAGATGAAATACAGTGAGGTCAATAAGTATTTGGACAGTAATATAATATTCATAATTTTGGCTCTGTGCACCATCACAATGAATTTAAAATAAAGCAATCAAGATGTGACTGATTTGATTCAAAGCATTTAACAGAAATATACTATGAGCCTTTTAGAAAAGGCAACTATCTTTATATATGATCCCCCTATTTTCAAAGGATACAAATTATTAGGAGAAGCTAACATAATCATGAATATAATGATCATTTTCAATACTTGGTTGAAAATCCTTTGCAGTCAATGATTGCCTGAGTCTGCAACCCATGGCCTTCTCTAAGCGTTGGGTATCCACCCTCATGATGCTTTGCCAGGCCATTACTGCAGCTGGTGCTGCTTGTTCATTGGACTTTCTGCTTTCAATTATGTCTTTAGCAAGTAAAGTCATGTCCAATTGGGTTGAGGTCAATTGATTGACTTAGTCATTGAAGAATATTCCACTTCTTATCCTTGAAACGTACTTAGTTTGCTGTCATATTATGTTATGGCGCATTGTCGATCTGTACTATCAAGAGTTATCCTATCAGTTTTGCATCATTTGTCTGAATCTGAGCAGACAGTATAGCCCTGTACACTTCAGAAATCATCCTGCAACTTTTGTTATCAGTCATATCATTAATAAATGCCAATGACCCACTTCCATTGGTAATCATGCATACCCATGCCATAGTACTGCCTCTACTATGTTCCACAGATGATGTGGCATGCTATAGATCATGAGCCGTTCCTTCTCGTCTCCATACTCTTCTCTTTCAATCATTCTGGTAAATATTGATCTTAATTGCATTTGTCCAAAGAAACTGTTCCAAAACTGGAGTGGTTTTTAAAAAAATAAAATTCTGGCAAAGTCCAGTCCACCGTTCCCATGCTTAAGCATTACTAATGGTTTGCACCTAGTAAACTCTTTGTATTTACTTTTGTGAAGTCTTCTGTTGATTGTAGACATTGACAATGATAGACCTACCTCCCAGAGACTGTTCTTGGTTTGGTTAAATGTTGTGAATTGTTTTATCTTCACCAAGGAAAGAATTCTGTGATCATCAAGGACAGATGTCTCACATGTTTTACCAGACCTTTTGGTGTTGCTGAGCTCACCAGTGCATTCCTTTTCTTTAAGAATGTACCAGATGGTTGATTTGACCATTCCTGGTGTTTCTGCAATCTCTTGAATGGGTTTATTTTCCTTTCTCTGCCTAATGATGGCCTGTTTTTACTTGCATGGACAGCTCTTTGGAACTCATATTGAGAGTTAACAGTGACAGCTTCTAGATGCAAATTCCACACTTGGAAGCAATTCCAGACCTTCTAACCACTTAAAAGTTAATGAAATAATGATGGACCTGCTTACACCTGGCTATGGAACAGCTTGTTGAGCAACCTGGAAATGGGGAGGGGACACCATGTATAAAAATGTTTCTACTAAACCCTTTAAACCCTTTGAATTAATGTTGAACGCCTATACTTCAATCATGTAATTACTTCTTCATTTCAAATCCATTGTGGTGGCGTATAAAACCAAAATTATGAAAATTGTCTCACTGTCTAAATACTTATGTATCTAATTGTATAATTTATGTTCATTTGCAGTATAATTATTACATCTGTGTCAAAGAAACCAGGTATCTATACACACTGCTTGAAACACTACTACAGCCTGTGAGTTTTTAAAGAATACAAATCATATGCCGTACCTCCTTAAGCCCTGAGTCATGCAGGCATTATGTTTGTAAATCCTGACCACTTCTTTTCAGAACAGTTGTCTGTTATAATTTCTTCCACACATAAAAGGGGGTTCTCTATCTCCAGTGCTGTGAAATTTTCAGGATGTGGGTAAATGTAATAAAGTGCGGAGGTACTGGACACTTATCAGAACTACATGGAATGCTGCTTTTATATTCCGAGATAAGGTGTCAGACCCTCAGACAGGCTTTGCCATTATACAACATTAGATATTTTAATGAACAAATTGCTCCTTAGGTACTGCAGTTTGATTTATCTTTGGGAATGATCTTACCATATGGAGTCTCTACTATGTTGCTTTTTAAAATGTTGGGAGAGCACAAAACAGGGTAATATCCCAGTTTTACAGTAAAATGAAGTGTTATTTTTTTTTTTTTTCAAAAATAAATTACGACATGAATGATTTGTTGCTAAATCTTAAATATCTGGACTTTATTAATAACAAAAAAGTGTCAGTTTCTTCAATGAAGGTATGTGGTCCAGAATGTGCCAGTGTGTGGACATGCAACAATGAAAGGAGTTAGTGAGTATGAGAAAGTGTATTCTATTCTGGGCTGTTTTGGATATGAAGTGTTATGCCAATCATAAATACCCAAAACAGCATGTTTGCAGCACAACATGCCTGCTTTTTAATTCCAGCTGTGCTCTTCGTTTTGTCTGCTGGCACAGGTGGTTGTACACATGTAAAAAATATAACAGGAAATGTGTATTTTGAAGAAATTGGAATAAAAACAGTTTTCTAAAATATATATATTTGATACCAAAGCATTGTTATCAAAAACAAAATCCAGAAATCCAGAAAATCCAAAGTAAGAATTGCCAGAAGTTGTCATCAAATTAACAAAAATATCTTTGGAATCAAAATGCTAAGATTATTGGAAAGTACAGAGCTGAGTCATTAACCAGAATACCTTAACACTATGAGCTCCAGACTAACACTGCTCAAAGTGTAAATCCATAATCTTGGACAGAGAGTTGGAGTGTTGCACTGAATTTTATAACAGAAACTGGATGATGTGACTAACAAACTTCTCACCATCACACTTAAAATGAAATAACAAAAATATGAGCAGCTTTCACCAACTAAATAATTAATTCAAAACACCCATATGGTCATGTTCCTTGAAAATAAAACTTTAAGAATATTTATAACAAATAAACATAACAACTGTATCTAAGACAAAAAAAAAAATAGCCAATTGTTTAAATTTTACTGATTCTTAGCACAGATAGAGTAATAATTGTCTATTAGCATAAAGAGCCCTTTTTTTGAACCTACATTTCTTAGTTGCTAGTGAAATAAAATTATTTTCCTTCGAGCAAATCTGCCAAAGTGAAAAAATAAAAGAAAGTGAGATTAGAAGGTTATTGATAAAACTTGTTGGATGCTAATGAGAATTGTGTAGTAAAGTATTCCTGTCTGTGGGCTTTATGAATTAAAGTAAATTGGAAAGAGTCATTCACCGAATATATAGAAATGTCCAAGAAAGAAGTATTGGAGCACCTACAGTTAAGGTGCCTAGCATTCTATAAATTAATTATATAGAACTAAATCATATTGTTATCTGATTCTATTATTTCTACATCTCTCATGACTGTGAAGCAAAATTTGTGAATCATGAGGTCAATAGAATCTTCAGACTTATTAGATCTCTTTCTTGTCATTTCCTTTCTTAATGTTTGTAAATTATTGTTTTAACATTTGCTTATTTCAACTACAGTATGACACCTCCACATTCAGTAAACCTGAGTCCATGTTCAGAGAACTTGTCTAACAGCTTGTGTCTTCATCCTGATGCAAAATCTACTTCCCCACCTAATCAAAGTCATTCACCAAGAGGATAAGATTGGAATTACTTAAGGCAGGGGTGCCCACACTTTTTTGGCTTACGAGCTACTTTTAAAATGACCAGGTTGAAATGATCTACCTACATTAAAAATGCTATATATATATATATATATATATATATATATATATATATATATA
>JANRMT010062837.1:40405854-40442812 GCA_026402145.1 Polypterus bichir lapradei | reverse complement strand
ATATATATATATATATATATATATATATAATATATGTATACTGAGTATACTTTATACATAAAATATATGTTGTCGTACCTCACATAACTGAATAACCTTTATGGCACAATAACAATTCAATACATTTATGGACACTACAGTATTTATATTTAATAATCTTCATGTGGGAAAAGGCTGACTCGCATAAATAAGTAGAGCGGAATAATGCAGTCAGGGAGCTTTTGAATTCAGCTGAGTGAAAAATGATGGCTGTCCGATTTAACTGCGATTTTAGTTCCCTCTTTTCTCTTTCTCAGATCGCTTTTCGGAAGGAAGTCAGTTTCATAGTTTTTATGAACAGTTCAAAAGTGCCTTTCCACATTTTCCTTCTTTGGAATAGCAATAATAGATTGACAGATCAGACAAACGCACTTCGATTGTGACATTGTGACAGAAAAAAATCCTCTTCTAATTCCGCATCCAGCCCATACCCTTCCCAAACATTTTTTTTTTTAATCCCTTCTTTAGTCGATATAAATTGGAAGGCTGACTAGATCACAGCCGGAGTTTTGCAGTAGATCGTGCGTGCAGGATGATCAGCGTTTTAGAAGAAAGGAGATCTCAGACTGGCCGCCCTGTATGTCAATCAAGTGGCACATGCCATAGGGAGGATATATGATAGACTAACGTTTAAAAAAAAATTTTTTTGAATGCAACGCGATCTACCTGCACTACCTTTGTGATCTACCGGTCAATCGCAATCGATGCATTGGGCACCCCTGACTTAAGGAGTACAAGTCCTGGGTCCTCATGCATAACGCTGTGCCGAAATGTGCTTACGCACACAAAAATCCAGATGCAGGAATCTGTGCGTTCGCCAACTTCCACATTCTTCCGCTACATAAATCCCGGTCAGCGTGAAAAGTAATGCACGTGCGTGCTGTTCCGCCCCAACTCCTCCCAGAATTACACCTCTTTGAATATGCAAATCAATATACAGTAAATAGCCCTTAAGCTCAGCGTTCTGTGAAAAGACAATGGGAAAAGCACGGGGGAAAATATAAGAATTTCAGTGAATACCAAGTGGAGGCAGAGGAAAAACATACTATTTGTTGATTTAAACAGTGGTATAATCAACAAAAGGAAGATGATCGAGTGACATAGCATGTCGGAGAAACTCGAAAGCTCAAGTTCACAAAGTCGCACAGTGCCAAAATAAAAAAGTAGTCACATATTATTAGGGTACAGACAAAAAAAACAGGCATCACAGTGGGGAAAAAAGCACAAAATGTCAACTTTAATCTCAAAATTTCCATTTTAATCACATAGTTTATTTTGTCATTAAAGCAGAACATCATAAGCTTCATCTTAAAATCATTTAATTTACTAGTTTCTCAAATCCCATCGTAACTAAAGTAGCATGTTAAATGCTTTACTACGTGCTTCCGTTCTTTCTTTTTCTCTGACAGGACACAGAATCCATTACATTCGTGATATTACAGCTCTCTGAATAATTGAAATACTGATATGTATACGTGATATCATTTTCATGATGATTGGAATGAAAGTATGTAATTAAACATGGGAACACGATGGCGCAGTGATTGTTCATGTCTCACACATGATTTTTGTTGCGCCATGCATGACCTTCGATTAAATAATTTATTGTAGCAGTACTCTCTCTTTCAAACGTACTAACCTCCAATTCCTGTCGTTACTTTTCTTTCCAGAAATACCCAATCACCACACAATCAGCTCTGTAATAGACGTTAAGCCATCTGTAAGCTTACAACAAAGATTCTTCAAAACTTTTAAGAAACATCGAAATATCTTCATAGTAAGTGTTTAATTATTCTATCCTTCCATCCTTCCAATGTCACGTCAGCCTCAGTAAATATACAGCGCAAGGCAGGAACAATACGTGAACTTGCTAGCGCTGTGGCACCGTGTCCTCACATGTTTAATTATTAACAATACAGGTTATTTAAATGAAGTTAAAGTTTTATCTGTATAATATAATGAACATATTTTGCTGCATTTCATCCTAAAAATGATATTGTCATATGTAAATACGCGCTTTATAAAGTGGCGCAGGTTGTGCAAGATTATAACTGTAGTGCAAGTTTACAGTGGGGTAATTGTACCTATAAGTACAAACAGTTCTACAAGGAGCACTTGATGACTGATTGAGTGTGTTTATAGTTCTTGGGATGAAACTGTTTCTGAACCGCGAGGTCCGCACAGGAAAGGCTTTGAAACGTTTTGCCGTGGCTGAGGCAGCGTGTATTTGATGCTGTATACCAATAATTCTCTTTCCGATCAGCTGCTGCTGTGATTCCCCACTCAGATACAGTGAAAAAAATACTCCAAGTGGTGCAGTGAGAGTAATATGTAAAAAGATGATCCGCTGTGGCAACACCTAACGGGAGCAGCTGAAAGAAGAAAAAAAAGAAGAAGATGGTGCAGTAAGAGTAACAACGCTAAAGCAGTTATGGTATTTGGAATTCTATGGCTATTCCCTGGACCATTATATTGTTACAGGTTAATTACAATCAGATGCTTTACACTAATTAACAATATGCGGTTAATTTCAGTGTTATTTATAAAGCCGCGTCAGGAATATGGTTCTAAGAAATAAAGGGTAACCACACAGGAACAGTAGCACTGCTTTGACGCTGGGTGCCGGCAGTCTACAAAACCGAGCGGAGAACTTGCGTACGACAGGGTATGAGGTACCATGGAAAAGTGCGTGGCTTTACGCCAAGTGTAGGTTTTATACATCGTGATTTGAACGTGGAAACCTTCTTACGCAACATTTCTGTGCGTATTCACCGTTTATACATGAGGTCCCTGGTGTGGAAGTTTCTAGAAGCAATCGATGACTGCATTAGGAAAGTGGATCCAGGTCTTTAATCTTTCAATCAGGTAGTGGACTGATTCCTTGAAAATTAAACAGATTAGCTACTGCCAATCAAATGTATCTTGCAAAGAAGTTACAAAAATATAATTATATTTAATATGCAAGTTCAACCTAAATTTAGAGTTAATGTAGAGTAGACAGCGACAGGCATAAGCATAGTGTGATAAACCCTGTGCAAATGTGAATTGCTGTTTCCTTATTTCACAAGTTATATACATTTTAGTAAGAACATTTGTCATTTTCCCTTGTTTACACTTCATCAATACATTATGTTACGTTATGGTTTGTGAAACATGTTTATTAATGTTGATCATCATGATATGTTCATTTCTCATATTAAAACATTTTTTTCCTAGTTTACGTGTGAAAGAGTAAAGCAAACACACCTGAGGTATTTAGACTTTTGATAATGGATTATAGTAAAGAAAGGCTAGTGAATACAAAAAAAACATTGCATGGTAAATTTGTGCACTATCATACATTCATGTAAAATTAAAAATAATTCTGAGACAACATTTCATGTATTCTTCCCTAAAAAAGATTTTGAAAATAGTGGCATTGAAAAACTACACAGTATTACGGAAAAATCTCCTTGCTTTGATGTGAAGCACATTTCCCCTGTCAAAATTCTCAGAATCTGCCCTCATCTCAGCAACTTTACAGACTTTATGAAGGAAACATTGACGTAAAAAAAGAAGCCCTCTTTGTCTAGTTGTGAGTAACCTATTATATTATTGATAAATGCTTTTAATAGCGGGCCAAACATCATTTTCTGAATCTCACTTTCCTGCCAGTAGATAGAGTACAGTAGGGGTAGATTAAAACCAGATGTATTTTTTCAGAATGATTAATGGCAGTGTTGTCAGCTCTGGAGGGGGAGGTGGAGAAGGCTTGGTGACGACTTCAGAGTAAGTGCTCCAAATCCACTAGTCATTTGTAGAGCAAAGAAATTTGCTTATGTAAATGTATCAAATTGTCATCTTACTGTTAAGTTTTTATTACTGAAGAAAATTGTGAAGCACTTAATGCTGCACCATAGATGTGTGTTTTTGTTGGTGTTCACATGTGTTTCTGTTTGCAGTTTTTTTTTTTTATTCCTGATATATTCTTGGCTGTTGCTCACTTCTCTTCATTGTTTATTTGACTGATATTCTTGTTAGACCACATGGATTGGAACAAAAACCTACTGTATTTCATCAAGCCAAAACTGACTTAACCCCCCATTTTAAAGCATCACTCAGACTTTTAAATAAAAAAAATCTTAAAATTCAAAAAGAAAAGTCCCAAATCACAATATCTGATTATATATATATATAAAATGTGAAAGACATTGACTTGGCAGAATGGTGATGGCCTGGCAATGCGTTCAGGCTGCCTCTCTGTATGTTGAAGAGTGGTGAGTGTGCAACAGTAGCAGTAATACAAGAGCTACAAATATTACAAGAAAAGTAAAATAAAGATTCCATTCAATCTAATATTGTATGATAAAGCTTATTCAGCCAAGAGGGATTCATTCCATGGAAACCATTTCTTTCAGTATTTAGATCATAATTAAAATTTACAACCTGGAAATCGAGCTAGGTCAGATTTTCTATTTTCTATCCTTTTCCATCCTTAATCATCTCTTACATTTTTCTTTGTTCTTCTCTCACGTGCCTTACTTTTTTACTCTTTTTTTATACAATAGCTGCTTTTCTTGCTGCAGGCTGCTATGCTCTCCATGAATGGTCGTATAGAATACTAAACACTGACCTGAAAACTTGAATCCATCTAATCTGTATAACAATTTTAGCTTCAGATTTTTTTTTTGTTTCAGTTGGTATTCTGTTTCTCTCACTATTCTGTAGAGATGTGTACTGTAAGTAAATATTTCATTTAATTATGTACACATTACAGTAATAAACTAAAACTTAACCAGGTATTTGTCATCAAAGAAATATTACAAGAAAAAAAGGCAGAGTATGTTTTTAAAGGTATACACAGGCAGGACTAGGAAGGATCTAGATTTCTGTTTATATCATGTAATGGTCAGTGCTGGTGCTTCCCAGATGCAGAAGTTTGGACATTCTTGCTGGTCCACAAGAGTATTGTGGTTTCCTCCCATGTATGTTAGGTTAATTAGTAATCCTTAAATGTCACTTAGATGAATGTCTGATTGGGTCTGTAAGTGTTCTTTTTGTAGATGCAGTGAGACAACAAATCACCATGATCCTGAAATGATGATGACTCCTCCTCCATCATAGGCTGTATTAATAATGAAGATGGTGCAGGGTCAATCACCTGCAAATCAATATCAGCAAGAGCTGTTGGTGGATTTCTTGCGTGCCAAGGAGTCAGTCACCAGTCACCATGTAGAAGGAGGACATGGAAGTGGTGCACAGCCACAAGTATGTGGAAGTGTTATAAGGCAAGTTCAAAGGCCGTAATTACTGCAAGTAAAGAGGCAGCCGATCGGTTTATCATTTGGACATTGGACATTTGGAAAGAAAAATGTAAAAGAAATAAAGTTTTAATTTACTGTACCTGTTTTAGTGCCCCTACGCAAATTAATACGGTGGTGGTACAAAGTTTTAGTGACAGTTTCAGCGCTGGGATGTTCGAAGGGATGCCTGGAGGCCTACAGGTGCTTTGACAGCAAGCTGTGGGGCTCAGACTTGCCGACACTGAGGCACGTGTCTGAGGCCGTTTTTCGAGCGTGCTCACAGTTTCTGATGGCCAAATGCGG
This sequence comes from Polypterus bichir lapradei, assembly GCA_026402145.1. Lineage (NCBI taxonomy): Eukaryota > Metazoa > Chordata > Cladistia > Polypteriformes > Polypteridae > Polypterus > Polypterus bichir. The sequence continues at coordinate 40,437,188 of JANRMT010062837.1, read as the reverse complement.
AGGCACGCTTCCATAACCGCTGGAGGAGAGAGGGTGAAAGTGGTATATTTAACATCAGAGGACAGGTCTAAATGACAGAAAGCTTTGTTTTAAAGTAGCCGGCAAAAGAAGGGAATTCACATGTGTAGCAAAGTATAGGAGTGAACACGGGAGAAAGTAAAGTAGCACTTACTTACTTACTTAACAGAGGCACAACAGGAAGCCCACAGGTCGAGAAGCATCCACTTGCAGAGCCACAGCACCATACGTCACCGCAGTTTCAGACCCGCAGTTGTAGACTCGCAGTTTTAGACCCGGAAGTGACGTTAACATCTCTAGGCAAGGTCTAGCAACGCCTTCTTTTATCGAACACAACAAGTCTCAGTTTTTAGCACGAGCGCAGCATTTTTGAGCACAAACAAAATATGACAGAAAACAGCACAATATTATTATTATTATTATTATTACTGTTATTTGTAACTATAATTATAAAACTGTACATTTTGCAAAACTTTTTTCAAAACAGTTTGAAATGTTAATGTTACGTTTACATGTATGTAATCTTTGGCTGGCGAGCTAATTGTTAACGACTGCAACACTGGTTACGGTGGTTTGCCTCGTAAAAACTGGGGAAATCTACACTTAATGTTGCATTGTCAGCAAAATACGATAAAAATGCATTTTGCCCAAAGTTCAGTCTATGATCTTGATGAACAGAAAATTCCCAGTACTTTAAGACGATATTTAACTTAAATTAAGATCTTTTAAGTTCAGTTTTATTGTTTGTTATATATTTTATAAATTGTATTTTTCTAGCCATCCATCCATATTCCTGTTCGGTTAAGAAGTGAACATTAAGTCTTTAAATGAGAAAGTAATCTATGGATAAGCTTCAAAATTCTACACCACTTTATAATAAATTATGTTTTCTTATTTAGCCGGTGAAGTAGTGTCAAATGATGTTGCTTTTAAGAAAGCTGAGAAATTAAAATCCTTTGCCCAAATTGAGTGTTCAGAATTTGGTGCATTAGTTAACAAGTCTAAATCTTCCTTCATTTTCTTACTAAATTTGTGAAAGATCTTTCACTTTCTCTTTAGTAAGCCACATTGAAGTATTATAAATTAGTTTTTTAAATTTTGGATATGTACCTACATTATTTATACTGGCTAATAACCTCTTAAGGTAAAAAAAATATCTGTGATCTATCAGATTATAGACCAATTTTCTAATCTTTCTTGTATTTCTAAAATTTAGAGAAAGGTGTAGGTAAGCGGTTCTCTATGTTTTTGCAAATAAAAGTAATCTCTTGTAACATTTTTACTCAGGTACTGCTTTAGTCAAAGTATTTAATGATTTGCATTCCACTGACCATGGTTGCATTTTAGGCCCATAGTATTACATCTACAGCAAGTGCCACATTTGATACTATAGACCATGAAATTCCTCTGATCAACTACATGAACCATCTCAGTGTTCTAAAATAGAGGGTTGTCTATTAGAAAGTAGATTCCTTGAAATTTTCATTTGTTGAATTCTAACAAAACAGAAGTGCTAGTCATTGTTTCGAAAGCTGCTAAAAATGTCAATCTGAATGTAACATGTCTGTAGAGGGCACCCCTATCACTCACAATACACTAATTCTAAACTTGGGTATATCTACAGTGAATCCACATCATTTGATACACATACTAAACATGTATCTAGAGTAGCCTTCATTTTACTTAAGAAATATTGCAAAACTTAGATCATGTTAGCATTCCATGATGCTAAATAACTTATCTGTGCTTTTATTACTTCTACATGGATCACCGTAAGGCTTTGTGGCTGATAACAGAGTTAATTTAATTCAAAATACAGTGGCTGAAGAGCTTACAAGAGCCAGGAAATATGAACAGTATATATCACCCCTGTTTTGCTTTCTTTACATTTTCTTTCTGCAAATTTTGTATATCGTATTGAATTATTAGGTACTGGTGATCACCTGTATCACTTTGCATAGTTAAGGATCTCAATATTTGAGTTATCTTTTAATTCCTTACAATCACTCTTACAGGAAGTGGGATATATTGTTGTCTCTAGAATAAAAAAAGCTGTAGCTGGAAATAAAACAGTAGTGTGTAAAGCACACTATTTTAGGAATAACCCTCCCAAAGTGGCATGAGATTCTGAAAGTCTGTCAGCCTTCAAATCTAGGATAAAAAATATATTTGTTTAGTCAGTCCAATAAGTAAAATTTGCAATGAATCAACATTCCTATTTGTTATTTGTCTTTTCTTTTTAAACTTGCTATATTATTTTTAATTTGTGTAAAACAAAACAGACCATTTTTTATTTTGTTCAATAATAATCTGGTACTGACACCAAGATTTTTGTCTCCGAGTTTATGGCCTGGAAATATTTAAAGCTGCTTTGTGACAATACTAATTGTAAAATGCACAAAATAATTAAAATTTGATTGCTTGATTAAAACAGTTATTTAGTATTGTGAGTGATTACTGTAGATACAAAATTTAAACTTGCTAAAGCCATCCTCCTTTTTTCTCATTTTTATAGAAACACATAACTATTCAATTGGGAGAGTCAGTACCACTGCTAACTCAATGCGACAGATGTTGCACCTTGTTCCATTGTCCTTTTTGTACTGGTAATGTTTTTAAGCCATCCAAACTGGAAAAATAAAAAAAAAATTTGAAGAGTCATTTCAAGAAGGCAGTTCTCCATGAAGGTAAGTTCATTTGAGAGTTTATTTTTAATATATGTGCAGTACTGGTACATACACTTTTAACTCGGTATTCTACATTATAACAATATATACTGTTGCACATTTTCTTTTTTGCCATCCACAGATGTGGTTTAGACTGCAGGCCATCACAGCATTATCACTGCCCCTACTGCCAGACTACAATATTTAGGAGAAGTGACTTTGGAAATCACTTGCTTGTTTGTAAACACAAACAGAATGCTTTTTCAACCACCAAAGAACCACTATATATAAATTGAAATAAGTAGAGTGTGCACTGTACTGTATGCAAATAGATTAAATATTAATTTGAAATAATTCTTTTGTGTGCTCCACAGTATGCTCTGCACCTTGCCTTGGATGTGCCATTTGACTTCACAGCTGTAAGCTTTCACTTATGTCTCTGATTATTTGTTAATATCTGTTACTGGTTTTAATGTTCTTTGTTTTTTCCCCTCTGCATGGCAGTGTGATTTACCCGTGATCAGGCGGTGGTGGTGCTTTATTCTATTGGAGAATTTTGCTGTTGGAAGATATCTCTCTCTCTCTCTCTCTCTCTCTATTTCTTACAGGACAAAGGTGTTCACTAAAGGGGCACTGGAGAGTGTGAATAAGACCCAGAGCAGTGAGGAGGTATATATGTAATATCTAATATTATTTAAATAGGCATGTAGAAATACACGTTTTGTTTAATTCTCTTTGTTGTCTTTATCTAAAGGAACCACTAATAAAAAGGGACCTCCACACTGCAGTAAAATGGTTGCGCCAACATAGACAGTTGTTCAGAGGTGCCGTATCTGAGCCCCATTTTCTGGAGATGGAGGAAGAGGATCAAAGCCAAGCTTTCCAGGACATCATTGATGCAGTCGAAACTGAAGATTTAATTTTGGCAAAAGAACCCTTTTTATTTATTTTTCAGTTTAGGGATGATATGGAACTTTTCACTCAGGAATGTCGGGATAAAATGAAACTTTAAGTAAACTGCATATATAATTAATCAGTATAATTATTGTCTGTTGCTACATTGATTGTTACTTGTATTTTATTGTGCATTAATGCTCTGTTGATTTCAGTTTATAATACTTAGATTTTTCTGTTTTCCTTTGATGGTGGGTAGTTCTTGAAAATAAACAATTTAACTGCAAGTCTTTTTTTGGGTCTGCTGCTCATTTTGAAATATTGATATTAGTTCTTCTTACTTATGTTAGTATTTTTAAAGCCCACTTAGTGCTATCTAAAGGCTCTTTTAAAATAATTTTCAAAAATATTTCATCACAGAACAAACACGAAATTAATAAAAATGTCTCCTTTTGGAAATAATGTAGTGTTTTTTTGAGGGTTTCCTTGGAGGACAGAACATTATTTTGGTACAGCAGTGAAAGATTTGAGGTCTTGGACATTATGAAGATGCTGCTGTGCAATAATGTAATATTGTGGTTTTCTAAGTCACTAAAAAACTTATTGAAATACACTCAATGATAGTTTAGATAGCCAGCCTCACACTCCAGTCCTTCACAAATACAATAGTTTACAAACATCGTATTTTAATTTCTCTTTGAGAAGTTTGAAAGATAATTGTGGTGAATCTCAATTTATGATTACATTTTTTCTATGTATGTACTATTGAGGGACTTTTTTTGTTTAAATCAGATGGTCACTTTATTTTAACAAGCAATGTAAATAACCTATTTACTCTTTACCCTCAGATCACATTCTGTGTGTTTATCAAGCAGAACTGAATATTTTCATTTTCTACACATTTTCTACTGTAATAACTGTACAGTTCACACAGTGAGACACACAAACACACTCACTATGCATACACACTACAAGTACCGTCATTGGTTCCTCTGTGAATTGGACTGTTGAATCAACACAATGGCTGTATATGCTGGGGTCTTTGGCACATGTCGTCCCAGTAGCATGTGAGGTGTCACCAATGGTTTACCCTGCTCTTCAAGATGACTCTGTCTCCTTCTCCCTGTTCCAGTCTCGGTTCAAGGTTGTCCAGATGACAAAAGTATTTTTTATGAGATGTTCAATATGTTGAAAAAATTGCCTGTGGCCAGCATCCAGCATAATGTTTTGTCTAAATTCTCCACTCCTCTTTTTGTAGCATTAGCGTCCATTATCATTTCTGGCCATGGAATCTCCTGTCTCTGTGCAGATCACATTGTGCACCAAGGATGTGTCATTTGTTTAGACAATTGTGAAGGTCCTCACTGGCCTATTCTGTGTGGCCAGCACTTGAGATGGGAGCTCTGGCTTATTTTTCCTTATTGTGCTAAGCATTGTTGCCTTCATCTTGAGGAGCTCCTGTCCCAGTTTGTGTAAAAATAAAAGTTATTGCATATGGCGTTGTGGCCATGCAGCTTATGCCATGTCCAGGGTAACCCTCACGCCTTAATTTCTCACAGGATTTCCTCCATCTGACCTTTGTTAATTGAGCAAATTATTCATAGCTTTGAACTGGTTTATCATTTTTATGCAGATGATGTTTAGATCTATTTCAGTGTTAAAAGTGACACTTCATCACAGCCTTCTCAGCTCATAACTTGCTTCAGTGAAATTAAATTTAAATTAAAACCTGAACAGAGTAAAACTCTTTAAAATTAAATTCAACATAACTGAACTCCTGCAAAGTGGTACTAAAGTGCAACTTAAGAAAACAAACTCCTCTTCAACCATTCTGGGTGATGATCTCATCAGATGTCCTTTTACTGCAAAGAATCTCAGTGTCACTTTGATTCCTCCTTTTCTTATTTCACCCATGTAAGCCACATTAATAAACTTCCATCTGTGTCACCTTTCTTATGTTTGCTCATTCCTGTCCTTTTCTAATGTTGAGAATCTTGTCCCTGCTGTTATCACATCCAGCATTGATTATTGTAAGTCACTGCTGGCAGGTGCCACTTCTAATCATATATCACAGCTCCAGCTGATTCAAAACTCAACTGCAAGAGTCCCGACACGGACCACCGACAGCGAGCACATCCCAGCCGTACTGAGAAAAGCGCTATATAAATGTAATGAATTATTATTATTATCCAGCTGTACCTTCACTGCTCCCTGTGTCTTACAGGATTGAATATCAAATTCTGTTATTGACCTGCCCACTAAGGTCCTCTCATTCTGTGCCCCTCACTAACCTGCACTCTGTGGGTGACAGCAGGGCCTTCAGCTGTATATAGCGTCCTGACTGTGGAATGACCTCCTAAAATTAATGACATCAGCTGACTCCATTCATTTGATTTTAACTCATTTGTTTAAGAAGACATTAAACAGACCTGACATTCGGCCCCTTCTTTCAGTTTACCCCTTCTATCTGTCCAGGTACTCGGGGTTTGCATTATCACAAATTATGTTATTTGTTCAAAAATTTGTTGTAGTATTATATGTTGTATTTTAGTCTGGATTATTGTCTTTTATTCTGTTTGAATGTTTTGTATATCCTGTATTTATCTTTATTTAGTGGAGATATTTGTAGTCAATGTTATATAGGTCTTGTTCTTTCTGAATTTTGGGCATAGGAAGGGTGCTATATAAATAAATTAGGACTATTAATAGTATTTTTTTTGGTGGCTTATAATAATAAGTGACAAAAACTAGAGTAGTTCTATGTAAGGCAATATATAGCACAATTCAGTGTATAACATGTATTGCCGTTTACTTCACATACATGTTTAAAAATATTAGATTGTCTTAAATGTTTATTCTAAATTGGTTTAGAACAATATTGCACGCATACATAGTACATTTTAAAAAATGTAATCACTTTTATTATTAACGCTTTACTAAAATCTAACGTGGTGAAAACGTAATTATATTGTATATTTCGTTTCATGAATGTAAATGAAAAACTATTTTCAAATAACACAAATCTTAACGATTTTAATTTTATTGACATGTTAAATGGTTCCCACAGACCCGAACACAACATAAATGTTAATAGTGTATTTCACAGAAACGATCCGCATTGTTTAGTTTGATGTATGACACGATGTGATGGCAGAAACCCTCCGAACTTCACAAGGATATGTATTATTTAGTTTGTTGGACTGTTTTTCCTTCTCAGTTTTATCTTTTAATTTCTGAACGGGTCCTTGACCCGACATTACTTTCCAGGCTTTGCTGAGACCTGCCGAAACCTCAAAAAGTTATCTTCCGATTCTCCGTCCTCAAACTGCGATGACGTCAGTTCTGATTTGGAGAAGACTTACTTGCCGAGACCTGCTGAAACCTTCGGAAAGTAATGTTACGAAGTCAGTCCTGAAACGTCACTTCCGGGTCTACAACTGCGGGTCTGAAACTGCGGTGACGTATGGTGCTGTGGCTCTGCAAGTGGATAGTATTGGACAGGTCAACAAGACAGACGGGTACACATGCGTGGGAGAGAGAACATTTAAATAGGCTGGACTGTACCTGAGCAAGTGCTGAGGAATGGTGCACGTTCCAACGTGTATGAATATTGGAAGTCCGCAGGAAACGTAAAGCCAGATGGGATGGTGAAAAGGGCTTGGGATATAAAGCTAGGGTCGTCTTTTGACCAGGTCTTCAAGCTTTAATGTAGATCTGTGCTACTGATTTATTTAATTGAGTAGTGGAGAGACATCCTGTGCTTTGTGCATATAGTAGGTGCTTAGTTTATTCCTGTTTTTTTTGTTGTTGTTTTTCCCTGTCCTTCGTGATCAGCTGTGTCGTTGGACGAAGGAGATGGAAGAGTTTTTTTTTTTTTGTTTTAGTCTTTTCTTCACTATTGATTTGGAAGTCACTGCAAATATTATAACACCAGCACTGATTTTTCTTTTGGGAAGTGTCTTTGCATTGGACTTTGTAAATATTGTTCTTTTTGCAAGACAATTCTTAGTAAAATACCATGGACATTACTGGAATAAAACAGATTCCTGATTTAGAATATTTTTTTTTATTCTGAGTCTCTCTTACTCCATCCCTTGGTTGCTTGGTCTCGTCTACTGACACCCCAAGTTGGGAGTTGCACAACTGGGTCCTTATCTGGGGTGTCACATTTGGTTCATATAAACAAGAAACTATACAGGTCTGTCAACACAGTGGCACTGTACAAGAAGGGCCTGAGCAGATTATACTTACTAAGGAAACTCAGGTATTTTGATGTAAGCTGCTGGAAATATTCAATGAGTCCATAGTAGAAAGTATGTTTTTCTTGGACTCAAAATATCCACAGTGCCTGAGCAAATTTATCAGGAAAGCCTACTCCATCACAGGACACACTTGAAGCTGTTGTGGAAAATAGGATGATGGCAAAAATGGATGGCAGCTTGAAAAATCCCCTCCATCGTCTCCAGGAGGAGCTCTGTTGGAGGTCTTTTAGCCACAGGCTCATTCCACCATGGTGTGCATAGACGCCCCTTTGGGGATTTTTTCTTCCCACCACTATCAGGCAATCCAATGCTTACTCCCAATGTACTCATCAAGTTCATTTTTTAATATCTGCGCATAATTTACATTTATTTTAATTTATTTATCAATTGATTTGGCTGTATTATTTATCCTGCATGTCTGTATCCTAGTTTTTATTTTTCTTCTGCTGAATGTATCTAAATTTCCTCTTGGGATTAATAAAGATTATCTACAGTAATCTAATCTAATTAAATCTAAATAGCTAGAGCAGTTTTGATGACAAATGTATAGGTAGATATTGGCTGTGTGTATGAGTTAAACCATGTGATAATATAAAGCTGGACCCTGCCTTGCTGCTGTTGCTCAGGGGTCAAACCCTAGGGGTCAGGTTTATAAAACATACATACACACAAAAGGAAGCTTGAAATGTGTGTACACTACTTTTGTCATAAAAAGTCAGGATTTATAGAAGAAAATTGATGGGGAAACTTGTGTATATTTACAGCAGTTCTGACTCCTGTGTATGCAACATTTTGGAGAAAGTGTGAAATGATGATATCCTTAGTAAAGCAGGGAAAGAAACCAACAAAATGATGACTCAAATGCATAATAATTAATATCGCAAGCCATTATTATAATAAGATTTGATTTGACAAATGTTTAAACCTCTAAAGTGATTAATATGATTAATGAATAATCTATTGTAGTTGACTTTTAAGAGGACCAAAGTTGCATATTTGCACTAAAGAACTTTCTGGGGTTTCCTAAGTTCATATTGGCTACCAGTTGTCACTTCTCAGGATTAAAAACCAATGCAATCACTTGCTGTCAATAATTGTATTAAGTAAAAATACAGGTTGTATTTACTCCCTATTGACAGAATAATATAAATATTATATCATACAGCCTATTTATAGCCTAATAGTTCGACACAACATGGCTTGTTTGGTGCTGCCTGAAAATTATTTAAATGGTCAGATACAAAGGGAGCAAGCTTTTAGGGACTAGCGGGATTTTTAATTTTTATTTTTTATTGATTTTAGTTAAAATCAAATAACATTCCATACAATCAAGTAAAGTTTAACAATAACAAATCAATCTCCACCCAAGAGAATGAGAACAAATTTTAAACTAGTAAAAATAAGTAAATAGATAAATTTAATAAATAAAAGTACATAAAATAAGAATGAGGGGAGAGAATCTGCTTCCTCAATTTAAATGTTTATTCTAAAATGTTATTGATTAGATAATGCCAGGTTTTGAAAAAGTTTTGTACAGATCCTCTAAGTGCATATTTTATTTTTTCCAGTTTCAAATAGTATATAACATCAGTTACCCACTGACTTAGAATAGGAGAGTTAGGATTTTTCCAGTTGAGCAAGATAAGATAGATAGAGATAGACAGATACTTTATTAATCCCCAAGGGGAAATTCACATACTCCAGCAGCAGCAGCAGCATACTGATAAAAACAATGTTAATTAAAGAGCAATAAAAGAAAGTGCAAGTTAAAAAATGCAAGGTGGAGAGTGTGAGGCAGGTATAACAGTCTATAATCTTGTATAATGTTAACGTCTACGCCCCCAGGTGGAATTGAAGAGTCGCATAGTGTGGGGGAGGAATGATCTCCTGAGTCTGTCAGTGGAGCAGGACAGTGACAGCAATCTGTTGCTGAAGCTGCTCCTCTGTCTGGTGATGATACTGTTCAGTGGATGCATTGGATTCTTCATGATTGACAGGAGCCGGCTCAGCGCCCGTCGCTCTGCCACAGATGTCAAACTGTCCAACTCCGAGCCCACAATAGAGCCTGCCTTCCTCACCAGTTTGTCCAGGCGTGAGGTGTCCCTCTTCTTTATGCTGCCTCCCCAGCACACCACTGTGTAGAAGAGGGCACTCGCCACAACAGTCTGATAGAACATCTGCAGCATCTTATTGCAGATGTTGAAGGACGCCAGCCTTCTAAGGAAGTATAGGCGGCTCTGTCCTCTCTTGCACAGAGCATCTGTATTGGCAGTCCAGTCCAATTTATCATCCAGCTGCACTTCCAGATATTTATAGGTCTGTACCCTTTGCACACAGTCACCTCTGATAATCACAGGGTCTGAGCGGGGCCTGGGCCTCCTAAAATCCACCACCAGCCCCTTGGATTTGCTGGTGTTCAGGTGTAGGTGGTTTGAGTCTACATGCTCATAGTAAAATAAAGGCAATTACACTTTGTCCTCCTCCACTTTAGGCCCATCTGGAAGTACACCAAACATAGCTTTTAATGGATTAGGAGGGATAGTGACACCAAGGTTGCCTGAAAGGCATTTAAAGATTTTGTTCCAGAATGATGTTAATTTGGTGCATACCCAAAACACATGGCCCAATGAGACTGGAACTTGATTGCAACGTTTGCAGGTTGGATCTTGCCCTGGAAACATTTTGGACAATTTTAAATGAGACAGATGTTGTGTTGATTAAATGTATGGTTTGGGCATATGGAGCTCGACTGAATTCTGTGCATTGCTACCTTCCACTCCTTTTCTGAGAAGTTGAGTGAGAGATTCTTTTCCCACTGTACTCTTGGATCTTTGAAAGGGAGGGACTGTAAAATGTTTTTATGTATTACGGAGATGCTTTCCGATTCCTCAAGACTGATCAATATTTTTTTCCGGCATAGAGATAGGTGGGAGGTGAGGAAAATTGGGCAGGTTTAGTTTAACAAAGTTTCTAATTTGAAGGTAGTGAAAGAAATGTGCTGGTGGAAAGTTAAATTTGGAGTGTAATTATTTGTAGGATGCAAAAATGTTTATGTACAGAACTCTAAGTGATCTAATCCTGAATGTTTTCCAGACATTATAAACTGCAGATTCCATCCTTGAGAGGTGGTTGTCATGCAGAGGTGCCACAGATAAAAGCTTCTCTATCTTAAAATACGTCCTGCATTAGTTTCATACTCTGAGTGAGTGAAGCACAATTGGTTTGTTAGTATATTGACGATGTCTTGTACTTATTGGGAAACAAAGCAAGGAATATAAAGAAGTACTGCAGGATTTTATTTCTATTGCAGAACAAGCCTGTGCATGTTTGTCTATTTGTGTCAATGTCCAGGTTTTTATAGCTTGAATATTTGCCACCCAGTAATAAAATTGAAAGTTAGGTAGATCCATGCCACCATCCACCTTATGTCTTTGTAGGGTCACCCTTTGGAAATGTGGATGTTTTGAATTCCAAATAAATGAGGTTATGGTTGAATCTAATTTCTTAAAATATAATTTATTGATGTGTATTGGAATGTTTTGAAATAGAAAAAGAAGCTTAGCAAAGATATTCATCTTGACAATGTTAATTCTTCCAGCTAAAGTTAGATGAAGGGTTGACCATCTATGCAAGTCTTGCTTACTTTTTTCCATGCACATAGCACAATTTTGTTGATAAAGAGATTTATGTTTATTTGTGATGTTTACCCCTAGGTATTTAAACTGATCTGCGATGATAAAAAGGAAGGTGTCCAATCTAATACTGTGTGCTTGAGAATTCACTGGAAAGAGCACACTTTTATTCAAATTAATTCTGAGACCAGAAATCTTTTGAAATTCTCGCAGTGCCGTTAGTACTGCAAGCACAGTATTTTGTGGATCTGATATATACAGTACAATATCATCTGCATATCCAGAAATTTTCTGTTCAAGTCCTTCTCTGATGATCACCTTTATCTCATAAGCATTTCAAGAGTGAACTGCCTGTGGCTCAATGGCGATTGGAGAAAGCAATGGTGACAAGGGGCATCCTTGTGTAGTACCACATTCTAGTTTGAAGTAATCTGAATTAATGTTGTTAATACAAACTGAAGCTTCTGGACTGGTATACAGTAGTTTGATCCATGCACAAATGTTCGGGCCAAATCCACGTTTCTCCAACATAGTGAAAACTATATCAAATGATTGTTCTGCATCCAACAACAATAATATCTCCTTTGTGGGTGTTACATTAAACAGGTTTCGAAGATTGGAAACCAAGTGTCTGCCTTTAATAAATCCAGTTTGGTTTTGTGATGTTACCGAAAGAAGCAATTTTTCAATCCTTCTAGCTAGGACTTTGGAGAATATCTTAGCATCATTATTCGGAAGTGAAATTGATCTGTATGATTCATATTGTAATAAGTCCTTATTTTGCTTAGGAAAGACGAAGGTGATTGCTGAGATTACATTGTGAACTTCCTGCTTGTGGATTTGTTGATCTAAAATCTTATTAGCTTTCTCTCCATGTTCATACTAATGATGTCTTGACTTAAAAATGAGCTGTTCTGTTTCTTTAGTTGTCACAAGGTTGAGTTCTGAATGCAGAGCCTGTCTTTTACTATGAAGTGCCTCATTTGGACACCTGGCATGTTCTTGATTCATTTTTGTAATTTGACTGATTAGCTCTGATACCTTCTCAGTTTCCAATTTACTTATGTGAGAAAGATATGAGATAATCTGTCCTCTTAAGAAAGCCTTCAGGGTTACCCAGAGTATCCCTGCAGAAACCTCTGAGGATGTATTTGTCTCTAAAAAAATTTTATTTGCTTGGATATAAATTCTGTACAGTTCTCATCTGATAATAAAAGTGGGTTAAGAAGCCAGATGTGAGATGAGTATGTGGGGCATAGTAATTTTAGCTCCATGATTAAAATGGGTGTGGTCGGAGATAATAATAGTCATACTTACAAGATTTAATCGTAGGCAAGAAATTGTTATCTACAAAGAAATAATCAGTTCTTGAGTAACAGTGATGTACTGGTGAGTAGAAGGAATATGCTCTTGTGTTTGGGTTTAAAAATCTCCAGGGGTCTGATAAGTTGTGATCAGTTACAAACTGTGTAATTGTCTTTGCAGTGTTAGATGTCATCACCGCTGTGACAGGAGACCTATCTAGGTCTGATTTAAAACACAATTAAAATCCCCAGCCATTATAATTGTATGAGTGTTCACATGGGGAATGGATGCAAATACGTTTTGAATGAAGTCCCTATCATCCACATTGGCTGCGTAGATATTTATCATAATCACTTTACAGTTAAATAAATTAACCTTGAAAATCACATATCTCCCTTCAGGGTCCAATACTACATCTGTTACTACAAATGAGATTGTTCTATAATTAAGAATTCCCACACCTTTAGTTTTCTTTGCATAGCTGGAATGGAATATTTGGCCAGTCCAGTCTCTGTGCAGCCGAAACTGATCCTTGCTTAATAAGTGGGTCTCCTGTAAAAATACTATTTTAGTGTTTAAACCTGTTAGGTGAGAGAATGCTTTCTTTCTCTTTAATTCGTAATTCAGACCTTTAACATTCCAGCTCACAAAATTAACTGTTCAGTTATGGAGACATTGCTTCTGAACTTTTGTTGTCATTTTGTAGTCTTAATTTAAGATAAGACAGCTTTTTTTTTCCTTTTTATTAATTTTATTGCAATCCATACAAATCAATCAAGTTTTTACAAAAAGAAAAATTGAGTTAAGAACAAATCGATCCCCACCCCTGAGAGAGAGAGCAAGCCAAACCTTGTTGAAATTTAAGACTTGTAAACATACCTAAATTAATAAATTCTCTGTGCTTTATGAGCTTATTTTAAAATATTACTGATTAGATCCTGCCATGTTTTGAAAAAAGTCTGTACAGATCCTCTGAGTATTTGATTTTTTTCAATTTCAAATAGTATAACATATCAGTTTCCCACTGACTTAAAGAGGAGAGTGTGGGTTCTTCCAGTTTATCAGAATAAGTCTGTGTGCCAAAAGTGTAGTGAATGCAATCACAATTTGTTTGTCTTTCTCCACCTTAAACCCATCTGGAAGAACTCCAAATACAGCTGTTAATGGGTTAGGAGGGATTGTGAGACGAAGGCTGTCTGAAAGGTAATTAAAAATTTTCGTCCAGAATGATGTTAATTTGGTGCAGGCCCAGAACATGTGACCCAGTGAGGCTGGAACTAGTTTGCAGCGTTCACAGGTTGGATCATGCCCTGGAAACATTTTGGAGAGTTTTAGTCGAGACAGATGTGCTCGATATATAATTTTGAGTTGTATAATTGTATGCTTTGCGCATATGGAGCTCGAGTGAATTCTCTGCATTGCTACTTTCCACTCCTTTTCTGATATATTAATTGAGAGATCTTTTTCCCAGTGTCCTTTTGGATCTTTGAAAGGGAGGGATTGTAAAATGATTTTATATATTGTAGAGATGGTGTCTAAGTCCTTGAGATTGAGCAATATTTTTTCCAGCATGGATGTGGGTGCAAAATGAGGAAAATCTGGAAGGTTCTGTTTAACAAAGTTCCTGATTTGAAGATAGTGAAAGAAATGTGTAGTTGGAATGTTAAATTTGGAATGTAATTGTTCATAGGATGCAAAGACGTTGTCTATATAAAGATCTCTAAGCAAGTTAATTCCAAATTTTTTCCAGATATTAAAAACTGCATATGTTTGCGAAGGTTGAAAGAGGTGGTTCTCTTGCAGAGGTGCCACAGATAGAAGCTTCTCCGTCTTAAAATGCTTTCTACATTGGTTCCAGATTCTAAGTGAGTGGAGCACAATTGGGTTATTAGTATATTGCCGATAACGTGTGTTTATTGGAGCACAGAGCAAGGAATACAAAGAAGTACTGCAGGATTTTACTTCTATTGCCGACCAAGCCTGTGTATGTAGTGTCCATTCTATTTGTGTCCAGGTTCTTATCGCCTGTATAGTTGCTGCCCAGTAATAAAACTGGAAGTTAGGTAGAGCCATGCTGCCTTCTGCCTTTTGTCTTTGTAGGGTCGCTCTTTGGATGCGTGGATGTTTTGAATTCCAAGTAAATGAGGTTATTGTTGAATCTAATTGCTTAAAGAATGATTTATTAATGTATATTGGAATGTTTTGAAATAAAAAAAGGAGCTTAGGAAGAATATTCATCTTAACAGTGTTAATTCTTCCAGCTAGTGTGAGATGAAGGGTTGACCATCTATGCAAGTCTTGCTTGATTTTTTCCATGCAGACGGCAAAATTTTGTTGATAAAGAGCTTTATGTTTAATTGTGATGTTTACCCCTAGGTATTTAAACTGTTCTGCAATGATAAAAGGTAGGGTATCTAATCTAATATTATATGCATGAGCATTCACTGGGAAGAGTACACTTTTATTCAGATTAATTCTGAGACCAGAGATCTTTTGAAGTGCTGTTAAGACTGCAGGCACAGAATTTTCTGGGTCCGATATATACAGTACCATATCATCTGCATATAATGAAATTTTCTGTTCCAGTCCTTCTCTGCTAATCCCCTTTATCTGATCAATATTTCGACAATGTATTGCCAGTGGTTCAATGGCAATTGCAAACAGCAGCGGTGACAAGGGGCATCCTTGTCTAGTACCACGTTCTAGTTTAAAGTAGTCTGAGCAAATGTTGTTGATGCAAACTGAAGCTTCTGGGTTAGTATACAGTAATTTAATCCATGCACAAATGTTCTGGCCAAACCCAAACTTCTCCAATGTAGTAAAAAGTTGAATGCTTTT
This sequence comes from Polypterus bichir lapradei, assembly GCA_026402145.1. Lineage (NCBI taxonomy): Eukaryota > Metazoa > Chordata > Cladistia > Polypteriformes > Polypteridae > Polypterus > Polypterus bichir. Next base: position 40,421,573 of record JANRMT010062837.1, on the reverse strand, counting down.
TCTGCATCCAATGATAATAATATTTCCGGGGTGTTTGATTTAGTTGGTGAGTATATTACATTAAACAGGCGTCGAAGATTTGAAGTTAAGTGTCGGCCCCTAATAAATCCAGTTTGGTCTTGTGATATTACTGAGGGGAGCACTTTCTCCATCCTTCTAGCTATGATTTTAGAGAGTATTTTCACGTCGTTATTCAGAAGTGAAATTGGTCTGTATGATGCACATTGTAATAAGTCCTTATTTTCTATTGGAAAAACGGTGATTAGTGCTTGGCGAAAGGTTTGAGGATAAGACAGCTTTGACCTTAATTTCCAGTTTTAACAGGGGTTATTGCCATAAAGCCTATTGTTATGTTGGCACTTATAATTATGAGAATTAAAAGGATAGATTAGAGATAGCTTGCTACCTAGAGATAGAGCAGATCCAAAACAAAACAAACCCCCCAGCAGCAGCATATAAGGATTAAAATAGATATATCTATTGACAATACAGTCCAAATACTATAAGCATAAAATATAATCTTAAACAGTTTTGAGAGAGTAAACCCAGGGAATGATGTTAAATAGTAGCCCTGGATAAGCATAGTAAGCCCTAATGCAATAAACCAATAGTATGATATTAAAAAAGAATAATAATAAAAAAAAATAATAATAATAAATTTACACATATATACATATACGCATATAATTGTAATTAAAACATAAACAAAAAGTGGCTGAGAAGGGAAAAGGATGTAAAATTACTGCACCAGTATCACTGCAAGTACAGGATATGACTCATGATCATATTTCAAAAAAAAGTGTCAGGATCAATTTTCTTAGCTCTTTTTCTGCTTCCTCCGTAGAAGTAAAAAAATAGAGTTTGTCTTGAATGTCCACTTTCAGAAGCTGTGTCTAATCTCAGCTTTCCATAAACGCTGTTTAATGTTGTAAAAAGCAACATGTTTAGCAGCTGTTGCGGGTAAGAAATCAGGGAAAATATGAATGTGGTTATTTTCAAATATAATCTCTTGTTTCTGTCTGAACAGTAACATTGAATGTAATTTAGATTATAACTTTTCAAAAAGCATGATAAGAGGCCTAGTTTTAGAGATATTTGATTCCCATATGCGGTAAGCTGGTGCTATCTGATTTGAAGTCCTTTCCAATTATTTTAGAGAATAGTTCAGCTACGAATTTCACTGGGTTTGGCCTTTCATGATTCTAATATTATTCCTTCTGTTTCCATCTTCCAGTGCAGCAGGTCTGTGTCCAAGTACATTACATTTGGAATTTGTAGCCGTTGCTTTTCTGTCAGCGGTAAATGCCAGCTGTTCAGCTATTTCTATTCGCGTTGTGAATGTTTACTTAATGTCTTCCAACTGAGCGCCAAGTGCTCTCAGTTTTTTCTCAAACTTAGACGCATTTTCCTGAATTTGTTCCTCAATTTTTTCTAGCATACCTTTAAAGGCTGCCTCAAAATGACTATTTAAATGTTTTTCCTGGTCTTTAATATCCTGAAGCAGCTTCTTGTTTGTCTTGTGTATGTCCTTTATTTCTTTCCTTATATCATTTATATCACTTTTTCTTATATCATTTTTTTCCTTCCTTATTTATTTCTTTCTGTATATCTTTCTTGAACTCCTTTATGTCTTGAGCAGTGGTGGTGGCCATTGCGGCAATCATTACGGTCTGCATGCTCTGTGGGTGAAGTGGCAAGCCCAGTTAAAGTTGATGTTCCCGACTCGTGAGGAGTAGATGACAACACGGAAGGTAAGGCCATTTTCAGTTTCAATTAATCTTCTGGAATCTACAAGCTTTATCTTTCTTTTCCGTTTTTTTCTGAGCCCCTTTCCTTCCGGTCATGTTTATAACTTGCATATACTGTAAAGTAACCCCCTCGGGTTGAGTAAATACAGGATACCTTGGGATGATAAAAAATAAGAGAAAAAATAACACCAACGCTTCAGACGTAACGGACAAGATTTTTATATTTGCCCATAACAATGACTAGCTTATGTGCTAATTTAAACTTCCAAGAGCCATTCTCTTGGAGCTATGTGCTGATTTGGGCCTGGCAATAGAAAGACAGACTGCTTGAATTCAGGCTACACCTGTTCATATCCGGTTTTTAACAACATTTGGCTTTCTGGCAACAGACACCTAACAAAGGTAACTAACCAACAGGTCAGGAATATCTCAGCTAATCATCAGTTCCATTATGCCTGCTGTGCTGGAAGTCATAAACCCACTGATTTTCACATTCAGTTTCCTTATGGTGTGGGTGCAGAAATCAACATAAAAAGGCAATTTGCAGCAGTGTCCAGATTTTCTAACATAACATAACATGTACAAGGCCTTTTGATTACAAAATGAGACTGACAAATGCCAAGACTGCTCTGGCATAATGGCACATAAAAAATACATCTCCAATTACAGATGCCATTCTCAAAATCAGAGAGCATAGATGTGCTTTTGCCTCCACCCATTGCACTCATACTCTGTTAGTGAAGAGCGGTCCACTTCTTCACCTAGATTGCAGCTTGTAGAGATCTCCACATTATCAGCAGCAGTAACTTGTTGCTATTCAATATATCTGTTTTTGTTGGTGACTTGGCACTCCAGTACTGGTGGTGCGGTGAAGGAGATCGATCACATCCTTGTGGACAGACGCTGGAGGCTCTTGCAAAACTGCAGGGTCTACAGAAGTGCCCAGATTGTGAATTCTGACCACAGACTTGTTGTTGCTACTCTTAGGATTCAGCTTAGGTCCAGTAGGTTACCACCTACTAGGAAAATTAGCCTGGACTTGGCCAGACTCCAAGACCAGGCTGTTTCTAATGAGTTTGCACACAGTTTGTGTGAGGAACTTTCAGATTTGGATATGACTGCCGATCCAAATGTGATGTGGGAGACCTTCTGTGACAAGACCATGAAGGTTGCTGAGGGTTGTGTGTGTTACCGGTGTTCCCAGAAGGAGGTATTTCATCTTGCAGGGCACCCTGGATATCATCGAGAGGAGTCGCAGCACACAGCTCAATGGCAACTCTGGTCTGTACTGGGAACTGAGATGGACGGCTGTAAGGGCTCTGAGGGCAGATAAAGAGGCGTATGCTAGAGGAATCTGTGAGCAAGTGACACACCATCTGTGGTCTAGCAACCCACATCCTGCTTACCGAGGAATCAAAACTTTACGCACGTCTGAATCTTACCTCGTAGAGTCGCAGTCAGGGCGGCTGATGGAACTATCCTTACGGATGACAATGCAGTTGTGACACGCTGTTTCTGGCTACTTTGAGCTCCGGCTAGGACTTTGGATATCTCTGGGTCCACGGTTCTTGAGGCTGATCCTCTGATTAGCTGTGAACCACCCAGTCTCACTTGGATTGCACAGGTGGTGAGCCAGCTGAGAGGGGGAAAGGCTGCAGGGATCTGTGGTATCCCGGGTGAACTTCTCCAGGCTGGTGGTAAGGCTGTCCTCCTGGCATTGCAAGCAATCTTTGCTTCCATTTGGGAGACTGACTGGAAAATGGTACTTACCGTCCCTATCCGGAAAGGGAAGGGTGATCGCCTGGATTGCAGCAACTACAGGGGGATAACACTGCTCTGTGTGCTGGGTAAGGTCCTTGCTAGGGTCGTCCTCAATAGGATCCGTGATCACTTGCTCACTTACCAGCGACCGGAACAGTCTGGTTTTACGCCTAAGAAGTCTACCATCGACCGCATCCTGACACTGAGGGTTCTCATGGAGCGGAAACGCGAATATCAGCAGAGTTTCTTTGCAGCCTTTGTCGATTTTCGCAAAGAGTTCGACTCAGTTGATCAAGCTGGCCTGTGGAACATCCTGAGGGTTTGCGGGATCCCCTCAAGGTTGCTGGATATCATGGTCAGCCTGTACACTGGTACTGTGAGTGCTGTGCAGAGTGGAGGCAGGACCTCTGTGTTTTTCCCAGTTGATTCTGGGGCTCGTCAGGGGTGTGTTCTTGGTCCTACTCTGTTCAATGCTTTTATGGACTGGGTGTTGGGCAAGGTCGTGGGGTCCAGCGGCTGTGGGACATCTGTTGGTGAAGAAAGATTCACTGATCTTGACTTTGCTGACGATGCTGTGATCTTCATGGAGTCAATGGAGGCTCTGATCATGGTGCTTGAGAAACTGAGTGAGGAGTCTGAGTGTCTGGGCTTGCGAGTGTCCTGGATAAAAACCAAGATCAAGGCCTTTAATGACCTTCTGGGCACAGCCATAAGCAGTGTGTCTGTTTGCTGAGAGTGTGTTGACCTTGTTGAGAGGTTTACTTATCTTGGCAGTGACATTCATGTCTCTGGTGACTCTTCCTATGAAATCAGTACACTGATTGAGAGAGTAAGGGGGGTCATGAGGTCGCTGTGTGGCACTCCCAATATCTATGCAAAAGGACGGAGGTCCAAGTCTTTAGAGTCCTGGTGCTTCCTGTCTTGCTATATGGTTGTGAGACATGGATGCTATCCAGTGACCTGAGATGAAGACTGGACTCCTTTGGTACTGTCTCTCTCCGGAAAATCCTTGGGTACCATTAGTTTGACTTTGTGTCGAATGAGCAGTTGCTCATGGAGTCCCGAATGATGCACATTACCTGCATTGTGAGGGAGCGTCAGTTACGGTACTACGGCCATGTGACGCGTTTCCTTGAGGGTGATCCGGCTCGTAAATATTGTAAGATCCTCATTGTTGTGGATGCGGGTGGCTGGACCAAGCCAAGGGGTCGCCCACGTAACACCTGGCTGCGACAGATAGAGCGTCATTTCCAGAGGGTGGGACTGGACCGTGCGTCTGCCTGGGGGATTGCAAACCGGGATCCCAAGTTGTTTCATCATGTAGTGGGTGCGGCAACGCACTGTATCAGTGCATGCTCCCTAACTTGACTTGACTTGTTGGTGACAACCATGCCTAGGCCACCAAATATATGTTCTTTGTGTGCTTCTACTTTTGTCTCGCAATCTTTTCACTTTTTTGTTTTTTGTCTGTCTTCTTTGTTGTTGCTGTTATATCACCTTACAGGTAAATCTGTTCATTATATATGTATGAGGTTGAATGGTTGTTTCAAGATGGCAATGGGACAGGGTTTGAGGTGTGTTTACATACAGATATTTACAAGTTTAGTGTGATTTACAAAGGGTAAATTGTGTACAAATGTGCATATTCCATGTTTTATAAATTGGATTTTTTTTTGATGTACACATATTCCTGTGTTTTGCTGTGTGCATATTTTCACACTTGAATTCATACAAAGTTTTAAAATTAGACCTCAGGTCTTCATAACCCCATAATGGGAAAGGATCCAAAAATAATTTACTGAAAGAATACCTTTTATTTCCTTGAATGTTTAATGAAACATTTTTGAACATGGTGTTGGGGTTCTCTTGTGTTTGTTGTTACAAAGGACCACTTAAAACTAGCCAACCTCTGCCCACTATACAACAAAAATATTGCTCTTGTTACTTTAAGGTGTCACATTATTAATGAAATTACAAATGGTGTGTCACATCTCCGTTTTCTTGGTTTTGATTAATAGCCCTGTCAATAACTGTATATAGCCCGTGCATCCTTCTGGTGTCTGAGAGGGTATTTAATGCCCACATCATGAAGATATCCAGGTTATGCTATCTTTAAATTAGTTCTTTATGAGTTAGTGTGTTCTATAATAAGATAGTGGCCTATCATTTGTTGATTTATGCATTTCACCAAATGCTGTCCAAATAGGCTTCAGTGACTATGGAATGAAAATGTGCTTCAAGGGAAATCAAGGAAGATTTGTGAAAGAACTGGCTTGTTATGATGCATTTACAATTATCTTATTTAATATACATTTTAATTGTTACATCTCCACACATAATTAAATTTACTGGTGGATCTGTAGCTGTTTATAGTAATTTATATTACTATTTTTAACCTTTGTTAACTTGAATTTGCAATGGGTACTATTATAGACTTAATTAAGAGATATTTATTAAAAAGAAGAAAATAATTATTAAAAAAGTGAATAAATGCCTATGCAGTAAAATCTTTGACAAGATACATTCCCACACAATGGCACATAGAGTTGTACTCCAAAGAGAATGCAAATAAATACTGAATTTGATTAAAGAAAGGAAATTTGTGGTAACAAGAACCAGGAATCATAAAGTCACCCCCTGCAGCAAAACTCAGAATCGTTTGCATTAAACAATTGTGTGTTCCTAGTTTTAGTAATATGAAAGGTAAAACTTCATCCTTCAGAATTGAATTTGCTCAAAGTAAGTTTTAATAGAAAGGAGAGATCAATAGTGATGCCCAGATCTTCAACAGGAATGTGGTCAGCTTGTCTGTAAACTTTCAACAGGAATGTCCAGAAATGGATAGGGAGAATTAAACAAACTATTAAATGGCAGCACAAAGAGATACCGCAGGCAAAGGTAGTGCCCTGTGCCCTTTTACAAGGGAAAAGCAGGGCTAGGTGCACTAAAGGTACCTTACCGTTTCAAAAAGTGTTCATACTGAGTAATAAAAGGACATCTTGGGCTTCCAGGGGGACCTTTAGGAGAAAGATTTCGCAACTTCCAGAGGGTGTACCTGACCCTTGCTAGAGTAGCCCCTAGATGTTGTTTGTAGGTCAGTCTCAGTTAATGGTGTGCTGAGCTTACAGTTGGCATGTGAGTTGGGCAAGGGAGAGAACATGCACATGGAGTATTGGAGACAGAGAGAAGTAAAAGGTTTGAGAGATGAGCTGGGAAATGTATGTGCTCATAGCATTGATTTGATTGGTGAGCCAGTGGATAAGCCACCGCACCTACAGAAACAGAACTGCAAACCTGCTTAAGGTCCAGTATGTCAACCAGGGTTTTCTTTCAGTTTAAAGTTTATTTATTTATTTGTGTTATACTAATGTTAATCCCTCCTCTGTGTTTATCTAGTGTAATAAATAGTGATGAGCGAGCATGTTTGGCTGAACGTGTGTTCGGCTCGAGCATCGCTATGCTTGGAGCATGGCGCTACTTGAACGAGCACCACATGTGGTCGTGCGCCATGCTCGAGTCTCCGCCCCGCACGTTTCGCGGGTTGGAGACAGCCAATCAAGGGGGCAGGTAAGTACTGCCCTCACTGTAATGCCAGTAGCCATGTCAGGTGCTGGCATTACAGTGATTGGCTGGCCGGAACACGTCATCGGGTGCTAAACAGCATGCACTCGCATTGTCTTAATGTTTTAGAGCGTCATCTCACCTGCAGGCACTCCCATATCATGTTTTAGAGCAGTGAAAGGCAACCTTTTTCAAGTTGCGGCGCACTAAGTCCAAAAATTTTCTTTCGCGGCGCACCTGAGGGACTGCCCACAAATAAAGTCGTGACGACACAATCGCCAATAAAAACAGTTAATTTTACAAGTTTGAAAGACATTTTATTAATAAAGGAATCAAAGGATAAATCTTAAATTTAATTAATGTGAACGTTGAGATTGTTGTAGCACATATGAGATTGATGCGAGGATCAATTTTTGAAAGACAGACGCGCATTTCCTTGTCGATCATTTGAAGTCTCTCGCGTTTCTTAGACTTCATTTCCGTAAGTGTTGCGTTATCTGTTTTTCCAACATAAAATTTTTTTTTTAAACATTATCTTTTTAATCAACCAAAAGTTCAAAAACACTAGCAATTTTAAATATTTTACAAAAGTTTTCACGGCGCCCCTAGAAAATTCCACGGGGTTGCCCGACAATGTTTTAGAGTGTCAGCTCACCTGCAGGCACTGGCATATAATGTTTTAGAGCGTAATTTTTCCTGTAAAATTGATTTTTTTGGGGGGTTTTGGGCGTGTTTTTGTTAGTCTGTAAAAGTGGCGTACAACTCGGACAAACTGGTTCCCAGCAGCGACTTGGGAGTCCAAGATGCTTCCAGACATCGTCCCCATGTTGTTCCCGGTCCATTTGGGTGGTGTTTCTGTCACTTTCTGACCTTTTCCAATGGACCAGGCACCCTCCCCTCTTCAGAGCAGGGAGTGCCTGGTTGTCTCCCATTTACTTACATTATATTCGGGTGCTCGGTGGAGCACACAAACATCGCGATGTGTTCGGACCAAACACCCGAACACCCAAACAGTTTGGTGCTCGCTCATCATTAGTAATAAATCAATAATTTTGATTCAGAGCTTTCCATTGTTACCTTTGTTCCTGGCTAGTTTAGAATATAGAGTGTGAAAGACGCTATATAGCACCCGACCCGGCACAGACTACGCAGAGGCACGTGTAAAATTCACAACAGCTTTTTATTTTTCTTCATCCGTGACCCACAGGCAATACATAGTCCCAAAAGCACTAAAACAACACCAACAACTCTCCACCTTGCACCACCAGTCCTCTCAGGCAACCTTGTACTCCTCCACCCGACTCTGGCCCTTGAGTGGTGGAGGCTGGCCTGTTTTATAGCCCACCCGGAAGTGATTCAGGTGCTTGACCACCTGGTCCCAATTGCACCTCTGAGTGGGGCTGATGACTCATCCAGCCGGGTTCTCGAGTCTCTGCAGCACCCCCTAGCGGCCACCCCAGCTCCCACCGAGGTTGTGGAGGACTCCATGTCCCATGGAGCCATGCAGGAGACTGGGGAACGAACATCGGCCAGGGAGGCTGCCACCAAGCGTCCTTGGGAAGGTATTGAGCTGCCCATGGTGGCTCCTCTGGAACATATGCAGCAGAGGCGTCCTGGCTGGGCATGGGACCCGGCTGTCAATCACAAGAGGTACCATTGTTATTCTTGTTTTGTAATAGACTGAATGCAAACGTAAGACTATTTATTTCAGAAATAACAAATTCACAAGAGATAAGAGGTAAAAAAAATAAATGACAAGGTATAAAAGATATCACAAATCAAGAAAATGACACCTCTTTGGACCTTGCTAAACAGATTCAGACCTATGTTTTCTGTTATCCACCTTCCCACCTATTAAGTATCCTCCCATGTACTTGCTTTTCAACATTAAGACTTCACCCAAAAATCCTTTCCTTAATTCAGATTCAACCATCAGCCCTGTGACATAAGATGACTTAAAACCCTCTATATGAGTCAATTCTGTGATCAGATATGTAGATTGTCTCTAGCGTTCACACAGGCTGCTACATTTCCAATTGGTACCCCCATTTAATACTATGGAAAAATTATTTGATACATAAGACCACTTGTAAATTTTCTTAGACACCAGAGGCTCGGTTCTTTTTTTTTTAATTACAGGATTATTGTGCTACAGTATATCCTGATAAAAAACTTAGCCATAAGAATACTTTTATTATCATACAATACATATAATAATATAGCAGATTTAACAGGTATGCAGAAAGTGAGCAGCATCATCTGCATTACAGAGTGAACACTAAGTAAATGACTAAATTACAGTTCCATTTTGGTGAGGGCTATACTTCATCTGATAATAAACATGTAAATCAGAGTTGAGCTAACATGTCTGCAGAGACAAATAGGCACCCGAAAGAACATTCATTTACATTTCTACGCTCAAAAAGAACTGGCTGACTCTGAAGAACACAATAATACACCTTTAAGCAGGCAGTGGATCTGTAGTTAGAAGGGACATTAATCCAATTACCAAAGTTTGCATCTTCCTTTAACATTAGGTGAATACATCTCTTCTGTCACTTTGGAACAGGAAGCCATTCAATCTGTATGAAACAAAAAACTCACAAACTTTATTTGGCCTGAAGCTACTCTCTGTAGAGCATTGGAGGTGGTGGTCTTGAATCAGCACTGAGAGCCACTCTTTCAATCCAAGCTCTGTGCCAAGTGACTGAGTCCAGTCTATGAAGACTGACAGACAGCATTACTTCAAGAGGGGAACTTTAGTGCCTAATAGAAATAGTAGTGTTTTTCTCTACAAAGAGCCTAACACCAAGCAATGAAAGGCAACACCACACCACAGGCAAAGGACCACATAGAAAAGACAAATTGCACATTCCACAATAAGCAGAGTCCTCCACTTGAACTTGGAAGAATGACACACAACTTCTTGTATAGCTCAGTTCATCCTTTCAGTTGCAGTGGTAATGGTGGGGTGGGTTATATTGTGAGAATGTGTTTGTGACCTAGTGACTGCCACCTGTGGCTCAAAATTGTCTGAGAAACACTGGAATAGGTAGGTGTCTGTATGACTAGCTTTGTTCTCAGGGCTGATTGTTTCCTGCCCTGTGCTCAGAGCTGCCAGGAAAGGCCCCCACCCACATAACTGAGCTCTGGAAGAAGAAGGTTTGAAAATGTGTATATGTACTTAGTTTATTCCAGACGTGAAATGTAAGAAACAGTATAACTTTGCAATGCTAAATGACATCTAAACTTGGTATAACAATACAGTAGCTGACAGACTGGGGCACAAAAGAAAATTGATTCCAGTGTTGTGCATCATTAAATCTATTGGTTATATACTGTAAGATACAGTATTTTGGAGAGAAATCTCTAAAGCCAGCATTTTTTGTGTTTTGTTTAGTTTAAATTGGTGTAAATAAAGGGTTCCAATGATATAAATATTTCCTTTTCCCAGTTTGAAGTGTTGTACTTGCTACTCTTCAGCCATTTGCAGCCCCTTTATTACAATAAAAGAGTAATAGCCGTTTATTTTGGGGTATGTAATTTAGGCACAATAATGCCAAAAACCCCTTAGTACACAAAGGGTTAAGAAATAAGCATTATTTCTGTCATTCTATTGATTCTTCTTTGCATAGCCTATCAAAGTATTACAAAATCAAAAAAGAACTGGAATTTGGGACAAGGACCTGTTGACAGCAAGTGCCTTTCTTTGCAGGACATCCAACTAAGAAATTCTTTATCAAAATTAGGTCCATGGCATAGAGGTCCTTAAATCATAATATAAAAAAATTAGGACTAGTCTTTTTTAAGAAAATTGAAAAAGTAGGGGGTAACAAGAGGAAGGTATGTTTGGGAGCCGGAGGTATAAAAATATATGTTAAGCATTGGTGAAGTTGGGAAAATGGAATAATAGGTATGACTCTTGCCTTGTTATTGTTTGTTCATTGTGGTGGAGCAGGAATACAAAAATGCCTACTTTTTAACTACACCTACTGTATCTGGTAAGAGATTAGACCCTCTCCTTTGCCCCCAAAACAGACTTAATTCTTTGAGTCTTGGATTCAGCAAGGTGCTTGTAACATACCTCAGGAACTCTGGTCTCTGCTGACATTCAGTTCCTGTATATTTTTCGGCTACATCTTTATACTATGGACCTCCCATTCCTCCTCATTCCAAGGGTGTCCAGTTGGGGTTAGATATGAGGAGTAAACTGAAGTCTGTTTGTTGAAGCAGCATGAGATGTATTATACATTGCTGGAAGTATCCATGTGAAAAAAGAACTGTGGCCATAAAGCAAAGCACATGGAGAGCAACAATGCTTAGAAACACTCTGGCATTCAAATTACACTTAGTTCATATTAAAAGGTCAAATGTGTGCCAAGAAAACATTCTGCACACTATTGCACTGTCACCACCATCCCGTACCATTGACAAGGCAGGGAGGATCCATTGATTCATTCTGTTTATGTCAAATTCTGGCCTTGGCATCTGCTTGACACGGCAAATTTCAAGATTCATCTGAGCACTTGATGTTTTTCCAATGTTCAGTCATCCAAGTTTGGTAGTCCTGTGTCATCTGCAGCCTCATTTCCCTGTTCTTATTTGACAGAAATGAAACTCTGCATGGTCTTCTGCTGCTGTAACCTATCTGCTTCACAGTCTGGCAATTTGTGCATTCAGAGATGCCCGCTCTGCACAGCTGTGTCGTACAGTGTTGTTATTTAAGGATTTGTAGCTTTTCTTTTAATCTGCAAAAGTCTGGCCATTCCCCTCTAACTTGTATAATTAACAAGATGTTTCACCCACAGAACTGACACTCACTGGATGTTTTTTGATGTAAACTCTAGAAATTATAACAAAAGAAAAACCCAGGAGGGCAGCTGTTTCTGAGGTGCTGGATCCATTATATCTGGCACCAAAAATAACACAGTGAAGAAAGTCACATAGATCACGTGTCTTGCCCATTCTAATGGTTTGTCAAACAATATGTTATTCTTTTGACCAGGTCAACATGCTAAATTGGTTGTGTTGCAAACATATGATTGACTGTTTGGAGGTGCAGGTTATTTGCATTAACACACATCCATACTTAATAAAGTGGCTGCTAATTACACCTGCAGTATGCAGCTAATATAATTTCATTTTTGTGAATGCTTACTGTATCTTGGGAATGTGAGGGATGAATGACAGCACTGTGGTCTCACAGTTCCTGGTGGCCTAAACTTGATCATAAACTGGAGTTCCCTCAATGTGGATTTGGCATGTTCTCCCTGTGGCATTTTTAGCTCTTGTGTGTGGTCTGACTTTATAAACATTAGGAGGACAAAATTGCATTTTTGATTATGAATTTAAAATATTTGGGCTTTTAAAGAAGGTTTAGTCGCATATATATATTTTTTAATTTCCAAATATTCTCCGTCATTTATTTGGTATTAGACATTACACTTTTCTACTAAATAAAACCTTTGTGAACTCCTAGATTGATAGTTAAAATCAGACATCTGGTTGTACTTTTGTGGTGTTGTACAAAGAAACACATGTATGTTTTAGATAAAAATATTTTAAACAAGTATTCTATGAAAGAGTAAGCTTTTTCTCCATTAAATATTCTATATTTAGACTTTTCAATGCACTTTAAAATGACAAATTTGATTTAGAAAACTAAAAAGCTAAGCTGGCTCCGCTAATTCAAAATTCTTCTTGAATTTCAACTTTGAAAATAAGAGATGTGCTTATTTCCGGCACAAGCCTATCAAACGACTAAAGATGAAATATTCAGGGAAAAATAAAAGGAAACTTGACAAGAAGAAAGTGAAATTGAAACCAAAGAACAAAGAAGCTACATAATGAATGCAATGGGCCTCATATCGCCACATTGTTTCTCTTTGTGCCGTAATGCAATCTGAGTCTTGTCAAAAATGGTTTTAAAATTCAATAAATATTACTTTTCACGGAAAAGAAAGAAGCTCTGTTTGCAGATTCGGCGATGGGAATGTGTGTGTCCATCATGTGAGCTTGTAACATGATTGTGCGTTTACTGTGTTTAACATGAACTCCAGACGAGGCCAAATTGACCTCAGTAACCTGGCAGCTGTCGGCTTGGCTTTCTCACTGCTATTTGTCTATTGAAACCAGGTTGTATTTCTTTGCATGGTCTGGTCCTGCTTTTCACCATGTCTGCCCTTACTTTGTTTAATCAAATTACCATGTCATAACTTTATTCATGAAAATCCTTTGCTAAATAAACTAAACAAGATCAGCAAACAGTTCTTTATTATATTTACACAGTACTTTCATGCAGAATTCTTTTTCTTTAATTTCTCCAAATTATCCTCATCCAAATTTGTACTTTCCTAATTGATATATTTACAGTATTTACAATAAAGCTCTGTACTATGTTTACTAAATTATTAATCCAAAAAGCTTGACAAGAGGGAGAACCCCACTACAGCCATCTACGCCCACAGCAACACGTTGGCTAAAATAAATTAAAGTGACACCTTGATTAATAATAAAAACTACGAATGAACAGAGGAAAAAACCCTCCTGTTGCCTGTTAAGTGTTTTTAACTTTTTCCTCCTAATTATGCTCTCAAAAGATAAGATTGCCTTATACTCAATTTCTGAGTCACTTCAGACTAAAGGTTTGAATCAATCCAAGAGTATTTTCATTTCCTCTAAGGATTCACTCTCAAGGATCTTCCAGTCATTCCAAGGACACCAGATTAGACTTCAGTTTTATGGCTTCCCTGGTAAGAATATCCCTGGAATATCTGTTGGCTTTAAAGGGGAATGTCTTCAAAGTTGCTACCAAGCTGCCTGCTCTGTCTGAGGAATAATATAGCTGCACATGTGTCCTCCTAGGAACTTAAGCCATCCAGTGAGCAGAGGGGTTTTCAGTTTCTGATAACTCCTCCCTGGCCTCAGTCTCTTTCTCTCTATCTGTTTCTTGGAAGAGGGTTGGGAACTTTGAAGTCACCAGCATTATCACATCCTGGGGAACACTGCATCCTTCCTTCTAGGCTACTTATCTCTCACATATGCTGGTAGGTTTACTAATCTGTAGTAAATTATTCTTGCACTGATATACAGTACAATGGAGCTTTTACTGCCTGTGAAGAGATGTCTCTGTCCAGGAGGCTACCTATAGAACTGACTCCTGTCAAAGTAAAAAAGGATGAACTATATAAGCTTGCTTATTATTATATCTTGCTTATTATTAGTAAGTCAACTAAAACTCAAATGTGAGGAAACATTAGTTATGTGAGAAGTGGCTGAGAATAATCAATGGAAAATTCTCATTTAGCTGTGTAAGTTCTCAACATGTCAGTTTTATTGTTCGGTTACCATATCAGTTTTATCCATGATGGTTAATATTTTGGTGTATGAAAATCCCAGAGCCATAAGAAGGTTTTTAAAATACTTGCTCGCCAAGAAAACCATTATCTTACCCAGTGCTTAATTTGTAAATCATGAGGTGCTGGAGCTCACAGACACTATGTACTGACAAAGGCAATTTGTGCACTGGAGCACAGCACTGTTAACATTGAATTACGCCATTCCTCTAAAAAATTTATTAAATCAGTACTGTTTACACATATACAGTACTTACACACTGAAGTTAGTATTTTGAATAAATAACTTAAATCGTTCCACTATCCACACTTCACGCATGGCATTTGCATTAAAGTTTTTTAATCTCCTCAATCTTGTCTGACGTGTCTCCATCACCTTTGCCTCATTCTTGTTCCATGTATCTCTTGACCAGGGGTCCTCAATCACAGTCCTGGAGGGCCGCAGTGGCTGCAGGTTTTTGTTCTAGCCCAGTTGCTTAATTAGAAGGCAATCCTTGCCAATAATTTAATTGCATGGCTTGTTAGTGCTTTAACTCTGTAAAGTCAGATAATTCTCATATCCTAGATTTTTTTCCCCTTACTAATTTTATCATCCAAATGATTTGAAGAATGAAATGGATGAGTAATTCTCAGTCCTTCACTTTTTTATCTTCACTTTCCTTCCAAGTATTTAATTAAACCCAATAGTACATATTAAATACACACAGGTGTAAATGGTAACAAGCTAAATGGAGAAATGCTGGTCTCTTTTGTCATTTGCATGTTATTGCTAATTAGGCACAATTAAAATTAAGAATACAGCTGCTTAAGACTAAAATAAGCAATAAGGGTTCAAAATCTTAACAAGCGAGACAACTAAAATGAAGCAGAAGTGTTACTTGAACAATAAGTGCTTCTTATTAAGCAACTGGGTTGGAGCAAAAACCTGCAGCCACTGCAGCCCTCCAGGACCGTGATTGAGGACCCCTGCTCTTGATCTCTATGTCAGAAACTACACCCAAGCTACTCCAGAAACAGCTTTCTTATTTTTTGGTTTTGTTTTGGTTTTTTTTTAACTACACTGATCTGATCATTTACAATACTTTGATTTGTGCAGATTCTGATGTTTTTGATGCATTTTTCTCTTTTTCAAATCAACCAACAGATAAGCAAAGAGAAGTGCATCTCCTTCTCCTCCTACACCTAGCACCTATGGGGTTCAGGTAAAACTATTGTTGGTAAAGCCACTTCCTGCAACTTTTCCAAGCGGTTAACATTATATGTATATATATATATATATATATATATATATATA
>JANRMT010062837.1:40373988-40405454 GCA_026402145.1 Polypterus bichir lapradei | reverse complement strand
ACTAGAGGTAAAGTCTTTAAGAAGTGTTCTCCCATTTATTTCATTACTCCTCTAGATAGATAGATACTTTATTAATCCCAAGGGGAAATTCACATACTCCAGCAGCAGCAAACTGATAAAAAACAATATTAAATTAAAGAGTGATAAAAATGCAGGTATAACAGACAATAACTTTGCATAATATTAACGTTTATCCCCCCTGGGTGGAATTGAAGTTGTGCCTAAAAAAAGGACACATCTTCGTGAACTCCTCTCCTGGATTCATTGGGTTTGAAGTCTTTTGTGCACCATTGAATCAACAAAATTCCCATTGAATGTGTGAATGAAATGCTGACTCACAGCAGAAATATACCTTTAAGCCAACGGCCTTCCAAATTGTTATAGTAACTTATTTTACAATCTGTTTAGTTTCTGCTGCAGGAAACCTAGATTAAGCAGGCAATATAACTTTAATTTAATAATATTTTTAAACCAGGGCCAGTCATTTATACTACTCTGGCACACTATCAGCAAGAATTTTAATGAGTGGATATGAACATTTATGGTAGGTGCAAACAATAGTGGGTGCTCATGAAGTGGGAGAGATGATAACTGCTTTACTAAGCAAACAGTCAAACAAGAATGGGTAAAAACACTGAGAATTCAAATACAATGAATAAAAGGTAATACAATAACTTCACAAACTTTCTGTGTCTGCCACTGTTTGCCACCAGTTTGACTTTTTGGGTAGCTGCTCCACTTGCCCACCTGTGTGTGACTCAGCAACTACTTTATCTTACTTCTCATTCCTCTCTTTCTGTTCTGACCTCACTTTCAATGGCCAGTTGAATGATTCACCTCACTCACATCCCAACTCTACATTAAATTAGCCTTTCCAGGTGAGATGGTTTTAAACCACATTTTAGGAATTATTTCCGGCGAAGCCCTACATCTTCCCCAGGGACTTGGGCTATGTCCATTTGCCTCTAACCTTTAGTTAATCTCATCACTCATGCTTCCCTGTTTACCCTACTACGACCATGTACTCTATAGTAGCCAGTAGGCATTGTCACCTGTGGGATTTTCTTCACGGCTTGGATGTTTCTCTTGTAAGTATTAGAAGATTAGAAACATTTTGATAAGAACAGACCATTCAGTCCAATAAGGTTTGCCAATCCTATCCATATAATTTCTCCAAAATAACATCAGGTTGATGTTCCCTTAGTCCCACTTTCTCTTACACTACACAGTTTACTTTTTTCTTGTGTCTATGGTTCTCTTTGTTATATTTATATGATATTAAGCCATAACAAGATTCCATCTATGTCTCTGTGTTCTCCTTGAAGAACTTGTTTCAAAGTAACAGACTGACTTCACCTGTCCATTATAAAGATTAAGCATAACCTCCTTTGCTCTACTCTACACATTGTGCTACATAACCTGACATTGTGTTAGTTTTCTTACTGGCTTCTGTACTCACAATGATTCACAGATACTCCCAGGTCCCTCTGATAAGGCATAGTTTCAAGTTTCAGACTTCCTATTGTGAATTCAATTTAACATTTTTACTTCCTATGAATAATATCTTATTTTTTACATACCTTCAACTTCATCTGCCAAAAATCTGCCCAAGATTGTTTTCTTCCCAGGTGTCCCTGTAATGATTCTGCTGATTGTAGATTATTTATCATTCCTCCTAGTTTGGTATCATCTGCACATTTAACTAACTTGTTATTTACAGTATATTTCTATCCAGATAATGTATATACTGTTTATTAAAAAGAACTGCAGTTCCAGCAGTGACCCCTGAGAGATACTATTTTTAACATTACTTTGTTCAGATAAGGTTCTTAACAACTATACCGTTTGCTTCCTTTTGCTTGAGTAATTCTGCACTTATCTACACATCACACTCTGAATTCAATCCCTCTTCTTTTAGTTGAAAAGCTTTCAAAAACAATCAAGATAATATCAAATGCACCTAACTGATCATATCGATTTGTTGCTTCCTCATAGAATTACAGCATATACTTTAATTAAAATACAACTTGAACCCATGCTGACAGCATACTAACAAACCTGCTGTTGCTATATGATGCTCAATCTTTTCCTTGATGAATTTCTTTCCTTGATAATTTCTTTCATTAATTTACCTATGATACATATTAAGCTTTTTAGCAGATTCATCTGATCAACCTTTTTATATGACTGGATAATATTTGCTGTCTTCCAGTCCTTAGGAGTTTCCCCAGTACACATTCACCTTTGAAAACTTTTTGTCAAGGATTCATATATGCACTAACATCTTTAAGCAATTTAAGACCAATGTTACCAAGTTGTGGTTATTTGTTTGATTTCAACCTTTCTAACACAAAAACAGTACTTCTGCCTAAACAATTTCCATATCACTAGGTACCTCCTTGGCAGTTCCTGCCAATTTTAGGAGGCTATCCACTTCTACACACTGTGACACATGAGTCACTGTCTTGCACCCCAAAACATGAGGCTGAGTCTCAGTATTTTAGCAAAACCAGCTTTATTCAACTTAAAACAGGAACAGCAGGGTTATTTATTGCAGTGGGAGCTACCACTCTCTTATACGCAGACACAGCAAACGGGCATAGTCGGGCCAGGTCAGTGGCCAAGTTATACTGTTCCCTGCATTTATAATGTCCCTTGCATCACCCATCGGTGACAGGCACGTATAGCACGATCTTGATAGGCTTGTAGTTGTTTGCAAACTATGGTTACCTCAGCAATGGATAAGCAGTCCTCCACAGACGCAGCACGTGTGCTTTGGTGTGCCATCTCATTGAGGGGGATCCTAAAAGAGTTCAGAAACCTCACAAAACGTGAAAGCGTCAGAAAAATGCAAATATATAGTATTTGCTATTTCACAGTTTGTATCTTTTAATTTGCCCTTGATCTTCTTGATGCACTATACCTTCTCCTTAACTATTCTTTTTACTATTAAAATACTGCAAGAATCTGTTTTTTTCATCTTCTGCATTTTCTGCAATATTTCTCTCTAACTTCCTTTCAGCTTTCCTAATATCCTTTTAAATTTCTACTGTCATGCTGCATGGTTAATGCTGGAGTTATTTGTCTTGTTTACCTTATACAGCTGTCTTTTACTTTGCAGCTTCTTTTATATCTCCTTATTTTTCCACTGCAAAGTTTTCTTTAATTTCTAACTGCTTCCAAATTATAGGATGAAATTGCCCTGCATTAGATGTAAAGCTATTTAAACCTGTACCAATGTTTTTCAACTGTTTAACCATTTAACAGCCTTTCCCAGTTTGTCCCTTTTAGACTTTTTTGCATCTTCTCAAACTATGCCCTACTAAATTTAAACTTAACAGTTCTAGTCTTTGCATAGGCATTCTGCGAAAACACTAAAAATTTTCAATTAATGTCAAAGTCAATGTCAATTTATTTATAGAGCACATTTAAAACAATATCTGTAATGCCATAGCCAAAGTGCTTTACAGTAAAATATACAATAAACATAAATAAAATAAATAGAATAAAATGCAATAAAAACACAATACAAAGCAGCAGTAAATTGAAACAAATAAATGACTATGCGGAAGGAACCATCAGTATCACTGAAGGTCATTGAAAGCTAGAGAATAGAAATGCATCTTCATTCTCATTTTAAATAGTTCAATTGAAGGTAACTCTTTAATGTAATTAGGTAATGTGTTCAACTGATAAAGTGCAGCAGCTGCAAAAACCCTACCCCCCTTACTATTGCACTTAGTACAAGGAATAACAAGAGACAACTGACTGGAAGATCTAAGCTCTCTGGATGGCTGGTGTATAACAAACAATTCAGATAAATATGTGGGAGCGTACCTATGTATTGATTTAACAACCAGCACCAAAATTTTAAAATCAATTCTGAAACTAACCGATAGCCAGTGTAAAGTGGCTTTTTTAATTTTAATTGCTGAAACAGAATCAAATTTTCTTGCCTCAACTAAAAAACAGGCAGCAGCATTCTGGACCAACTGCAACTTGCGTATCAAGGATTTACTGATCCCTGAATACAATGAGTTGCAATAATCAAACCAAGAAAAGATGAAAGCATGGCTAACTTTCCATAGTAGATAAAAAATGCTTAATCTTAGGTAAAAGTTGAAGCTGGAAAAAGCAGCTCCTGGTGACAGAATTTATCTGTTTCTCAAAAGAGAGGTTACTATCAAAAATAACCCCAAGATTCTGAACACAAGGTTTGCAAAAATCCGTGAAACAACCAAGGAGTTCAAAACCAGTTTGAGCTTTGGCAAGAGGACCAGTTATCAGCACTTCCATTTAATTTTGATTACCATTGAGAAAATTGTCAGCATTCCTGGATCTTAATTCTACAAGACAATTGTGCAGCCAATTCATTGCAGAGTTACACACAGGAATATAGACTTGCGTGTCATTATCATAACAATGAAAAGAAACCTTAAACTTCCTAAAAATAGCTCCTGTAAGATGAAGATAAATAGAAAATAAAATAGGATAAAGAATGTAATCATTGAGGAACACCAAATTGAACAGGAGTAGTAGATGAAAAAGAGGAATTGAAAGTCATTGAAAAGTGTCTAACAGTAAGATATGACCTGAACCAGTTAAGAGCAGCCCCTTTAAGCCCCACCAGATGTTCAAAGTGCAACAGCAACATCTCATGGAATAGTCTGAAAAGTCAAGGAGGAGAAAAACTGCTGCCCCACCTCAGTCAGTAATAAGAGAAATGTTATTAAATCCTTTCAGGAAGGAAGTCTCAACACCATAAAATGCCTAAAGTCAGATTGGCAGATCTCAAATAAATTATTGATAGATAGAGATAGATAGATACTTTATTAATCCCAGGGGGAAATTCACATAAATTGGACTTAAAATGATCAACTAATTGATTATAAATAATTATACAATATATAATTACACAAGTAATAACCATGACAACTACTTGTTTACCTGTTCTACAATATCCTTGGTGAACATGACATGAGCAAACTCTCCCTATCTTTATAAAGCTGGTGCCGCTACCTTTTGCCTTCCTGAAGCACCAAGCACAAATAGCACATATACATCAACTGGTGCTCATCTTTCCCAACTGGCATGATGACCTGCATTGCCTTTGTATGTTTCCTTCATATTCTTTGGGTGTTGCAAAGCCATACCATTTTCTTCTGCCATCTTTCCTTGCCTGAATTCCCCATACTGAACTGATGTTCTGCTTCACTGGATATTTACACCATATTTTAATTACAAGGATTATTCATAAACTGTGGAGTGCCAGTTTGATGCTGATGTCATTAGTCTGAAAACACTGACACTTGCTATTTAATACTGTTGCACCTTCTTGAGTCAGTTGTAAGTCTGTCTTATTAATCTCTCCCAGGTCCGTGTCAAATATGTTCCAGTCTCTCCCAGGTCCGTGTCAAATATGTTCAGTTCAGGAAAACAAGCAAAAATGTGAAATATAAATAAATTAAAGGTGTGTGGGTCCCATGTAATTTCTAAAATTGCTGCTTTTTATCCTATTGAGTACAGAGGGTTAACCAGGTGTTCTGATATCTGCATATGTTCATTTAAAACACATGTGCAATCTGTATTCTCTCGAGAATTTCATTCATGCAAAGTAATGACTGCTTCACTATAAAGGAAGCCAGTTCTGAATATGAATCATACATTAATCTTTTTTTCACCCGATTATTGAACATGAGGGCAGGGAGCAACAACAATTCTAGTAGCGGCAGACATGTGGAGGGAACTGTACTGAGATGGGGTAGTAGTTGATCAGATGATAAACACAAACTATGCATCACAGATGTGTTGACTAAGAAGGAAGCATGGATTTTTTAAGGAAAAAAAGCTAATCTGATCACACCATTTTAGATTGTGAGGGAAAACTAATCCAGATATGAAGAGGACATGAAAAAACCACCCTTAAAGACACACCAACCTGTAACTGCCTGTAAGTGGTATGCAGTATATTGACCGACTGACATGTAATAGTCCATTAAACACTTCAGACAGAAATCAGTGAAAAAAGCTGGAGAAGAGGGAAGTATAAAGTATGTCTCTTGAGAGATGGTTACAAAAAGCCTTAAAACTAAAATTTACAGAAAGGACAGGTGAACTGCAATTTACAGAGTGTCCACTTTTAGCACCATTCTTAAGGACACACTATGGGATTTTATCCTGTGTTCCAGCTCTACTTTATTTCAGATCAGCACAAAATCATAAGAAATTTATTCAAGGTTGTGATGTTACTTCTGGTACAGTGTGAGATACTTTCCATCCCAATCTGAGTGGCTTATGGACTTTCGATATGTTAAAAGCAATTCAGGCACTGGCAGCGGCAGTTTGTCAGATGTGAGAGGTAATGCAAGTCGATTCTTTATGTTAGCTTCCATTGACCACTCAGGAATTGAGTATTTCTGTAATATTTACAAAATATTTGCAAGCACATGACAGGGATGACAAATCATTGAGTTGTGGCAAGGAAACCATCCACTATAGGACATTTCTTCTAAGAAACATCATAATCAGGTATACTAAAAGGAAATGCTGAAGAACATTGCTCAGCAGCTTCACATTTTCAAAGTCCTTGCATATTTGTACTTTTGACAATGGTTACGTAAGCTGCTAATCATAAAATTCAGGCTGATAGCAAGCTTAGCTACATTTAACCTACTGTAAAAACATGATACAGTGAAATATCAGATCATACTTCACAGTTTGAAATTGAGTAGGTACCATGAGTTTTACCCAGTGGTCTTACCATTCAGTTCAGTTGTTCAAATGGCCATCAAACTTATGTGTGCCTGTCAAATTGCATATTGTATGCCTATCTCTGATTGGATATCATTAGAAATGAGTCTTAAGCATGATATGGCATCCGACAGCCTATGTCTATTTACACATGAGAAAAGTGCACCCCGCTCACTCCAACACATTCAATATATCCTGGCTGATAACTTGTATAGAAAGTGATGGCTCAAATAAAGGTACTTTTTTGCAATATAGGCTATCACAGTCCAAACTAGAAGATCTTAACCCTGATCACTGAGGAGTGTTTTAAGCTCCTGGGTTTTGCTACAACCAAATTTTTTAAATAATAGTTAATTCATGGTGGTAATTGATAATATTATTTACTTAAATTGCAGTTCTTGCTCAATGTTGTATCTGCAATCTCCTAATTTACCAATATTTTTATTGTGCTACCCAGTTTTCTACCATGCCATCCTCTTCCTAAAGCTATGGTGGCGGGGACACAAGCAGATGTACCTGTTAGATAACGTCTCTCCATGCTGTGAGACCCGAGCAGGGTAAGCTGGTGAGATGTCAGTTTTAAAAGGAAGCACTGGGAGTGAAGTTTTTAAAAAAGTTTCTTTCCATGTTTTAATGTCAATTTTATAGTTTTACTGAAAGGATTTTATCCTCCACTATAACTGTTTCATCATTTATTTATTTCTCGAACTTTTGATGCACTGCACTGTTGGAAACTTTTGTTTTGCATCCATCCCTTGTCTGGAATGTATGTGTCCTCATCTGCCCGGCTAATCTCAGTTATGGTACAGACGATGGCTGGTTCAAGAGGCTCCCGGAAGGAACCTATAGCACAGAACCAGCCTGCACTGTCACGCCCCCACATGCTGGAGACATGCGTGATAGGTTAAGTGGCAATTGTAAATCATCCCAGTGCCAATGACTTTACATGTGTGCATAAGTGTGAACTGCAATGGTTTGTCCTGCTTCTACCCTTTATCCTCACCTAATGCTACTGGGATAGGCAATGTTTTCCTATGTCCTTGCACTGGATTAAACTCATTAGAAAATGAATGAATGAATTGATGAAGGCAATGTTTTATTGGCCTCACATTTAAGAAATTGCTTTAAAAGAAAACGGGGTGGCACGGTGGTGCAGTGGGTAGCGCCGCTGCCTTGCAGTTAGGAGACCCGGATTCGCTTCCCGGGTCCTCCCTGCATGGAGTTTGCATGTTCTCCCCGTGTCTGCGTGGATTTCCTCCGGGTACTCCAGTTTCCTCCCACAGTCCAAAGACATGCAGATTAGGTGCATTGGTGATTCTAAATTGTCCCTAGTGTGTGCTTGGTGTGTGCGTGCGCCCTGCAGTGGGCTGGCGCCGTTCCTGGGGTTGGTTTCCTGCTTTGTGTTGGCTGGGATTGGCTCCAGCAGACCCCCGTGACCCTGTAGTTAGGATATAATGGGTTGGATAATGGATGGATTTAAAAGAAAACATAAGAACCATGCTTAACTCATTTCACTGGTCAATGCATGTTTGTCTCTCTCTTTCTTTTTTTGTCTTTTATCGCATTATGTATACAGTACATGCAGAGCTATAGTCCATAATGAAATATTCTGAAATAACTAATGCAGTAAAACACATGAATCCACCATAATCTGTAATGATTTTTATATTTTAGATGAGCCCAGAATAAACAAGATCCACTCATTTATTTTCCAAATCTGT
The DNA here is from genome assembly GCA_026402145.1 of Polypterus bichir lapradei. Lineage (NCBI taxonomy): Eukaryota > Metazoa > Chordata > Cladistia > Polypteriformes > Polypteridae > Polypterus > Polypterus bichir. The sequence continues at coordinate 40,396,983 of JANRMT010062837.1, read as the reverse complement.
ATATGGTTATTGGGGGCCAGGGCCATTCCCACAAGCATTGATCAAAAGGCAGGAGACAAGCCCGGTTGGGAATCCAGTGTATCTCAGGCCAACATGAACAATCCTACTAAATAAGAAGTAGTTTAAAAATCAACATCCAAATAAGTGGTCGTCCAGGATCAAACCGGTGCAGCTTTACTTGTTCAGGTTTCTGTCCTGATTTTAATTTTTATATTTTTACTACATGTTCTTGAAGAAAGGTTTCTGCATCGCATTTTTAGTCAGTTCCTGTGCAGAGTTTGAGAATAAAGAGAGCATTTTCTGCATATGCCAGTCCTTACATTTACACATTTTAAATGATTACACTGCCACCTACTGGCTAACTTTAAATAAAAAAGCCTACAACATTTATAGTACTGTATTTTACAGATTGAGAAATCTAAAATGCTTAAGCAAAAAGAAGTGCAGAATTATATATCAGGAACCAAAATGAAAGTTTCAATTAAAAGGTCCCAATATTTAATTGATTACTATACACATATGGCTGAACTACAGTTAGATCAAGTGAATGCCTGGATAAAAACAACAATTAGGGTCAGCGATGCCAAGAACCCTATAAGGCCAGAGGCCCAAGGGATTAATGAAAACAGTAGCTCAGTATGTTCTAATCTGGCCACTAAAGATGAATTAGATCAAATACACTGGATTTTGCTGCCACTGAGGTTGCATAGGAAATGTCCAAAATGGCTTGAGCCAATAATTGCCAATGTTGAGCAGTAATGTAGTTTTTGTTAGCTTGACTGAAGGATCAATATTCGTCTCTTTACAAGTATTATATGTCACCAAAAAGAAATAAAGGGGAAAGATACATCATTATTAGTGTGAGCTTTAGTTTTTAGATAGAACTTTATTTATTCCTAGGGGAAAATTTGCCTTTTACAGAAGTGCTTTAAAAAAATAAATAGATAAATAAATACATATAAGCACACACACAATGGTCTGAACACACCCCAGAATAATTAAAAAGGAAGAAAAACTTCAAAAGAAAACTTCTCACTTGGTAGCCCCAGTCACAGTGGGACATTGTGCAGACATATTGCTGTTGGTATATAGGAGCCCCAGTAGCGTTTCCTGACACACTTCTGCTGAATAATTCGTTGGCTGAAAGTACTCAGTGTTACGGTGTCAGATAGAGGATCTGCTACATTAGCTATAACAGCATTCATTTTTGTTTTCATTTTCTCCTTTGCTACCTCCAGATGGTCCAGAGTGTGCCCCATAACTGATATTATCCTTTGAATTAGCTTAATCTTGGAAGAAATAATAATAAAGAATGAATACTACAGAAGCTAATTCCCACCACTCAAAAAAACAAAGACTACTGCGTTAACTTCATAAAAGTATTGCTTTATATTGCAATATTGCATTATGTAGTGAAAGAATTGTGTTATTTCATAGTTATTGTGTTATTTTGCAAATATATTGTGTTATTTCACAAAGATACTGCTATTGCAGGTGATCTTATCATGCATGTGTGTGCTCCACTTGTCTAGAGACAGCTGTTGAGGGAGAGGTTAAGCCCATGCATTGCATGCAATCAAGTGACAGAACTGACCAAAAGTTAATTGGTATGAACTTAATAATGCATGTCAGTCTGTCATTTTCTAACCCACTTAATCCTGAACAGTGTCTGCTGGAGCCTATACCAGCTAGTATATGGTGCAAGGCAGGAACAATCACTGAACAGGGTGCCAGTCCGTCACACAACAACAACAACAACATTTATTTATATAGCACATTTTCATACAAACAGTAGCTCAAAGTGCTTTGCATAATAAAGAATAAAAAAATAAAAGACACAATAAGAAAACAAAATAAATCAACATTAATTAACATCGAATAAGAGTAAGGTCCAATGGTCGGGGGGACAGAAAAAACAAAAAAAACTCCAGACGGCTGGAGAAAAAAAATAAAAGTCCCCTCTGGGCATTCTACCTAACATAAATGAAACAGTCCTCTTTGGATTTAGGGTTCTCACGGAAGGGCTTGATGATGATGGTCACGTAGAATTCTGCCTTTTAATCCATCCATCATTGTTGGAGCATCATGAAGCTTTGAGTAGGTGGAGGTGGCGCAGGCCACCACCACAAAGAAACCGGAAAAAGAAACAGAAAAGATAGTAGGGGTCAGTACGGATTTTAGAGCCACCCTGAATAGTTATTATGAGGAAATTGAACATATAGAGTATCAGGATTAAGTTAAATTAAGTTAAATTGAAGTTATAGAAAGGCCATGTTAAAGTAATATGTTTTCAGCAGTGTTTTAAAGTGCTCTACTGTATTAGCCTGGCGAATTCCTATTGGCAGGCTATTCCAGATTTTAGGTGCATAGCAGCAGAAGGCCGCCTCACCACTTTTTTTAAGTTTTGTTCTTGGAATTCTAAGGAGACACTCATTTGAGGATCTGAGGTTACGACTTGGAATATAGGGTGTCAGACATTCCGATATATAAGATGGGGCGAGATTATTTAAGGCTTTATAAACCATAAGCAGAATTTTAAAGTCAATCCTGAATGACACAGGTAACCAGTGTAGTGACATTAAAACTGGAGAAATGTGTTCGGATTTTCTTTTCCTAGTTAGGATTCTAGCAGCTGCATTCCACACTCGTTGCAAATGATTTATGTCTTTCTTGGGTAGTCCTGAGAGGAGTGCGTTACAGTAATCTAGTCAACTGAAAACAAACGCATGAACTAATTTCTCAGCATCTTTCAGTGATATAAGAGGTCTAACTTTACTTATGTTTCTTAAGTGAAAAAATGCTGTCCTAGTGATCTGATTAATATGCGATTTAAAATTCAGATTACAGTCAACAATTACCCCTAAGCTTTTTACCTCCGTCTTGACTTTTAATCCTAATGTATCCAGTTTATTTCTAATAGCCTCATTGTATCCATTATTGCTAATCACTAAGATTTCAGTTTTCTCTTTATTTAACTTGAGAAAGTTACTATTCATCCATTCTGAGATACAAGTCAGACATTGTGTTAGTGAATCAATAGAATCGGGGTCATCAGGTGCTATTGATAAATACAGCTGTGTGTCATCAGCATAGCTGTGGTAGCTCACGTTGTGCCCTGAGATAATCTGACCTAACTGAAGCATGTAGATTGAGAATAACAGCGGACCCAGGATAGAGCCTTGTGGACCACCATATCGGATATCATGTGTCTTCGAGTTGTAATTACCACAACTAACAAAAAATTTTCTCTCTGTCAGGTAGGATTCAAACCAATTTAAGACACTGCCAGAGAGGCCCACCCATTGACTAAGGCGATTTCTAAGAATATTATGATCAATAGTGTCAAATGCAGCACTCAGATCTAAGAGGATGAGAACAGATAAATGGCCTCTGTCTGTGTTCACTCGCAAATCATTTACTACTTTAACGAGTGCAGTTTCTGTGCTGTGATTTGTTCTAAAACCTGACTGAAATTTATCAAGAATAGCATGTTTATTTAGGTGGTCATTTAACTGCATAATGACTGCTTTCTCCAGAACTTTGCTTAAGAAAGGCAGGTTAGAGATGGGTCTAAAATTTTCAAGAGCCGAGGGGTCAAGATTATGTTTCTTAAGAAGGGGTTTAACTACAGCAGTCTTAAGACAGTCTGGGAAGACCCCCGTATCTAATGACGAATTTACTAGGTCAAGAATATTGTCAGTTAGCACGCCCGATATTTCTTTGAAAAGCCTTGTTGGTATTGGGTCAAGGACGCAGGTGGAGGATTTTAATTGAGATATTATTTTTTGTAAATCAGGTAAATCTATCCTAGTGAAAGAGTTTAATTTGTTTATAACAGAATGCTGGGGTTTAGGAGGATCCTTAGTGTTGGAGGGATATACTATGTTATTTCTAATATCATTAATTTTTTGATTGAAAAATACAGCGATAGCCTCACAGGTTTTACTGGAAGTACTTAGGAGGCATTCCTTTGAGTTACCTGGGTTTAGTAGGTGATCAATTATAGAAAATAAGACTCTGGGATTACTAGCATTGTTATTTATATTCTTGGAGAAATAACAGTGTCACACACACACACACACACACACAATCACACACTAGGACAAATTTAGGCTCAGCAGTTGACCCAACCTGCATGTCTTTGGACTGTGGGAACCCCACACAGATACGGGCAGTACATGCAGACGCCATACAGAGTTGACCCAGGATGTGAACAACAGTCTCCCTAGTGCGAGACAGTAAGGATACCACTGTGCCACCATGCCACCTTAATAATACATGTGCTGAGGGGTACATTTAATCAGCCCAGTTTATGTTATAAGGAGGCAGTGGTTATTGCAGCAGTTCTGGGTACAACTCAAGAATCAAATGTGGTGAATCGTACACCACCACTTTACAGGGTTCAATTACACAGCCAAGTAGAAAAGAGTGTGCTGCATGCAATCCAGTAACTGAAATATATAAATGCTAAATTTAGTATTAATCTAGTTATTTGGTGTAGATATTTTGAAACTGTGTGATCATATGTTCACTTTCCAGGGGTTCAGGTTGGGGATGGGAAAAGGAAATGGATGTTTTTTATTTCACATCACAAAAAGAGTAAACTGAGAGGTATTATTGATATGTTTCCAGTATTCAGTGTTAAAACAGGTTAAGCACACTGCCTGATATCAATCAATCCATAAATACATGGTGAGGACATGCAAACAATATGCAGACCCAGGTTCCGTGAGGTAGGAAAACTAGCTCTGTGCTATCACTCTGGCTATGTTAAAACAACTGTACTAAACCATCAAGACGTTAACGTAAAACTAAATGTACAGCTTTTGTTCACTTCTTGACACTTGATTGCATGCTACGCGGCTTCATAATCTCTCACTCAATAGCTGCACCCAGATGAGTAACGCACATGAATGCACACACACAATGTAACCGGCAGCAGCTGGCAATATATTTGCAAAATAATGGAGTGACAGAAGTAAGCTTCCATAAAATACACAACATCTTCAATTCATTTTAAATATTGTAAATATTATTTCGTGGATAAAGGAGTGCTCTTGAGCCAACCCCTAATGCCAAGAGGTCAATGTTGTACCAAAAAACAATGTGTCAGTTATAAATAAAACAGATAAGTGAGACTATAACAGTGAGAGTAATAAGTAATAAATCCTGTTGCCTTTCTGAGATTATCTAGGCAGGATAGTTTTCTCTCAATCTTATGGGGTGGCAGGCCAATCTCCCATGTGAGTACCACACTCCTTCCTTTTTCTTTCTTATATCCTGTCCCTCTTTCTTTGATCACTTGACTTTTCTTCTGTCTAAAAATTGAGCTTATGTCCCAATGTGCCTCCCAACTGCTAGTTTAATATGCCCCTCCAAGAAGGGGCTTTTAAATCACAGCTTGGCATCACATCCAGCTTAAACCTCAAAATCATTTCTTTTGTCAAGGATACGCTCTGATACTCCAGCGTCCTAGCTTATCTTTAAAGAACTTGTAATACATAGCGAGGGACCAATCATCATTTTAAGTGGGTTCCATGGTACCACACTATTCTACTGCTGGATTCCTAACATATTAAACGATCCCCATTGCTGTGTTCCTTTTTCTATGCCCTCTTTAGTAAACACATCCAGGGCACTTCTTTAAGCACATACTCTACTGTCATCCAGCCACAGTTCACTTAACATTCAGACATGGCTGAATAACCTACTCCAGAGTTATAATGTTATTCTTATTAAAGCCTAGGCAGGCCCTGTTTCTGCCATGTAGTGTCCCCCTGTTGCCTGCAATGAAGGTCCCTAACCGGCACCCTTTACATGATATTCATAAAATTTATGGTCTAATCAAGTTGTTTAAAAACACATTTTGATTATAGAAGAGTGCCATTATTATTATACACTATATTTTGCATAATAATACTTAGCACCTAATCTATTTTTCTATTTTAAAATTTGAACCATTTTGATTCACTTCATCTTTGACATGATTTTTGTTTCTTTCATTTTTGTTCCTGTAAAAAAGTCTGTCTAAGGCTTAGAAACATACAAAAAATATCAAATAAATTGGGCATACTCTTATTGATAATAACAATTGAATCCTGAAGAACCATAACCTAACTTAACCTGCGTAGTCTAATAGACTATTCAGGTCAAAGAGTACAATATAAAATAAAATTAACAAACCGACTTATTCCAAGTTAAGGTTGCAGAGAGCCAGTGGTTACTCAAGCACACTAGACACGAACCATATCCAGAGAGGATGCCAGTCTATCACGAGGCTCAATTTGGAAATATCAATTCATCTAACCCACTCATCTGAGGATGTGTGTGAGGAAGCCCACACAGATGCAGTGAAAATGTACAAATTCCTCATTGAAAATATCTGTGATCAGGATCTGAAACAAAGCATTAGTGCTAACTACTGGGCCAACATTTTCTTTGTCCTTTACAGCTTGTAATGTAGGGAGTTTATCAACAGGCGTTCAATATTGAATGGCACAATGAATCCTTACATTTTTTTTCAAACCCACTTAGTCCACTCGATAGTACCACTTCATTGAGAAATACATTAAACATGAAGCAGAAATCTGCAAATAGCCAAAATTAAATGCAAACACAACATACTATATACCATTACATAATGATTAACTTAGTTTAATGAGAAAAACACATTTTATTAAAACTGTTTCACCCTTCCAGGTGGTAAAATGGCTGTAAAAGTCTGTATGTGAATTATGAAGTCAACGGTAATATTAACATGCTGCCTTTGCTCCATCAGCTGTTATTTTGAACAGACACAAAGCTAAACTGATTTCTTGTACGTTTACCTTCTGGAAGTAAGTTTCAGATATCATTTGTTTATTTTATCAAGAAAGGATTTGGAGGTCACATCGCTCTGTATTGAGAAAAAAAATATTCTACACAAGGCGGATATTTTCAAATCTCTCAACACCCCTGTCAAAAAAAAAACAAAAAAAAAAAAAAACGTCCCTACCTTTACCCAATATGCTTCTAGGAGTTTAAAGTTATGTTGTCTTGGAATTTCATGTGGAATTTTGCTTCAGAATGTGTGTATAGATTGTCAACAGCAACACACTTCATAGTTGTACACTAATGTTTTTTAAAAAATATGTTGTCATTATCCTAGCACAATGCTTGTTTTAACCTGTAATCATTTGCTTGTTTTCAGAGACAGACGCAAAACACTTTGTGCCCAAAACTGCCAGACAAAAAGTTGCAGCCAACTGGACACAAAAGTGAAGAGACAGGTGGATATGTGTTAACTTTCATGTTTCAGTTCCTGAATTGAGCCGTGTTAATTTAAACATGAAATACTGTCCATCTGTGCAGCTTAATATTATTTGTAATGCCATACGTTATTGTGAAGTGCTTTTTTTTATTAAGAAATGACAAAAAAAATCTTCAAAGGACCTAATACTATCATAACTTTAATTGGAAACTAGTGGAATGAACAACTCTGGAAACTTTTGTTTTCCCAAAGGCTATTCTGATAAAATTTAAATTTTTTGAAGATTTTACGTAAACAGTTGTAATGGCACACATTACTCCATCACTTCACTACTTATACATGGTTTTCTTTCCATCCAATGGTTGAAATTCTATAACAGTCTATAGTCGTGACCACTCATTGCTAAATCTTTGCAAAACAAAATTGTAATGGTTGACTATTTGAAGAATTTTTTTATTAGTTTCCTTAATCATCTTGTTTCATCTACAAATGACCATCCATTTACAGCAGTACATACCATGTATATGTCCTTATTTAAGCTTCAGTTATTGTTGAACCAGTCTAAGATATCTGTTACACTTTAACAGGGTGTGACTTCCACTTGTATGCTGTTCTTGTTCTCTAATTGAGCAATTAGTATTAGGTAGACATAGAGGGTTTGTTCTAGCATGGAAAAAATATGATTTAGATAAAACTTAATTTGTCCCCAGGTGGAAAATAGCTTTTTACAGAAACTTTTTAAATAAATAAATATAGACACCCTTTGGTCTGAACACACACCAGAATGACTATAAACCAAGAAAATTAAAAAGAAAGAAAAGTTCTGACTTTGCTGACGCAGATACAGTAAAGCAATATGCATACTCATTACTGTTGGTATAAGCGAGTCCCAGAATCATTTCTTAACCCACTTCTGGTGAATAATTTGTTGGCTGAAAGTACTCCATGTTAGTGTGTAGAAAGGATGTGCAGCCCTGTTCATAATGCACTCAGTTTTGTTTTAATTAGTATGCACCTTCTGGTCCACGATGTCAAAGTCGCACTGACAAAAAAGAGAGACATCGGTATATATGACATTTGGAATAATTTATTTTATGACCTGTAGAGTACATTTCAAAAAACATTGTTGCACTAATGCAACATTATATTCATTCGCATACCTTCATGCGGTTGTAGTCAGTGACTGCAGTCTTCACAGGTTGGTGTATGGTGGTGTTTCTTTTGTACTCCAAAAGATGCAGAGGACAAAGCAGTACAGAGAGGTCAGTTCCGCGCTGTATATAATCATCAAATTCAAGGACCGTCCTTCCTACTGAGAAAAGAAGAGTGTTCATGGCTCACCTTGCAGAGGAACATCGTTATTGCTTCTTACAAGAAAACGCGATGAAAAAAGAAAAGAGGATGCAACATCGGCAACCTTCTGCTCCAAGACCTCTGCTTCCCCCCAGGAAAGAAAGTTCAGTGTCAGGTGCTCCTTCCGTGTAATAGGAAGTACAGCATAGAAAGACATTTGTACATTGCAACAGCTACACATGTCATAAATGTAAGAAGGATGGTCCTTGGGTGTGTGGGAACTATTAACATTTCAATTTGTGTGTTCTTTTATTGTTATTTATTTATTGTATTGTCTTTGGAGATTGGGTTTTGGAAGGTATGTGTTCTATTTAGTTTTGTTTTTGCTTATTCTTGAATGTTCTTTAAGTGAAAAATTAGATTTTCAAGTACTTTGTGTTTTTTGTTATTTGTTTAAGTTATTTGTAATGGTTTCTCTCTCTCCTGTTTATGTTTTCAAGCCTTCATCCCTTTAGGGCCATGCAGGCCACAAAGTTGGCTTCATGAGTTTATGAACAGGCTTTCTAGGCTTTACTTGAGCCTGATTTTCAATTTAATGAGCTGTCAAATCATAACGGCTATCTAATGCCCTAGTAGGAAGTTGTGGCCAACTGAAGTCTTATATCCAGTAGTTTTCTCAAGCCAATGTAAGCATCCAAGAGTACCAATTCAGGAGAAAGTCCTGCCTCTTCATACTTGAGTCATAATTGAAGGCAACAGAAACAAAAACTTTCAATGAAATCAGGAACTGAAGCAAAAAAAAAAGAAAACTAAAGGAAGATGAAAACAAGTACAGGAACCGCTGCAGTTCTAACTGTTGTACTGACTGCATAAGGCAGCAATTGTTTTGAATAGAGATGAACTCATAAAATGGATCATTGCTAGCTAGTCAAGACAAAAACCTGTAAGACAAGATTTAGAAAAAACAAACCAGAATGAGACGGCACAGTGGCGCACTGGGTAGCACTGCTACCTCGCAGTTTGGAGACTCGGGTTTGCTTCCCGGGTCCACCCTGCATGGAGTTTGCATGTTCTCCCCGTATCTGCATGGATTTCCTCCGGTTTCCTCTCACAGTCCAAAGACATGCAAGTTAGGTGCATAGGTGATCCTAAATTGTCCCGTGTGTGTGTGTGTGTGCGCGCCCTGCGGTGGGCTGGCACCCTGCCTGGAGTTTATTTCCTGCCTTGCGCCCTGTGTTGGCTGGGATTGGCTCCAGCAGACCCCCGTGACCCTGTAGTTAGGATATAGCGGGTTGGATAATGGATGGATGGAAATCAGAATGAGAGACAACAATCATAGTGGGAGTGCTAGAAACCAGAATACTGAAAAAAGCAAAATTGTTACAGAAGTCAAGGAAGAGAGTTCAAAACCAGAGATTTGTTTAAAAGCTCAAACAATAATGGTATACATATTATGCTGTACCCACAAACTAAGAAGCACTCCACTCTACAGGCACTCATAATGAAAGCAACATGCCACCATGAGAAAATGCATCTGATTCATAAACCAGCATTTCTCAACCTTTAAGTATTTGCGACCTGAGTTTTCATAACAGTTTTAATCGCGCCCCCCTAACGTTTTTTTGAAAGGAGCCCACTAATACCAATTTGTTCTTTTTTAGTTAATGATATATCATAGATGCATATTTTATTATACCTACTTAACTTTTATCAACATTTATCTAACTCTATATTTATTTTTCTAGTATCAGAATGTAGTTTAAGTTAATTTGTTTTGGTTTCAATAGATTTATCCTTCTATATAAAAGCGGTCAGGATTGTCCTTCCGTCCCGTGAGTGCTACGCAGGCGCGGAGTTTCACACACTCACTGTCCTTTTTGCAATGCACGATGGGATTTGTAGTTTCGTTTTTCCAGGTAAAAGATGATTTTCTACTCCAGACTGTGCGATATCTTCTTCTTCTTTCTTACTGTATAAAAGCGGTCGGGATTGTCCTTCCGTCCCGTGAGTGGAAAGCATAGCGGTATTCCGCTTATCACAGACTTACTACTTGCAGCTTGCGGTATGAAGCGACATGATGTGAGCAGAGTTCTGGTGCTCCCATCGTTCCCTTGCTTTTGTGCGCGATGCACTGGAAAAATAGACAAAATTATGTCTCTGAAAATAATTAATGTTGATGGAGTAAAAATGCCTCACCACGTAGTAAATATCAGGGGGGTTCAAAAGGGCGACCTCAATATAGAAAAAAAATTTTCATTTCATCACAAAAATAACAGAAACTAAGAGTATTAAAGTAATACTGCTCAAATGCAATATAACCAAATTAATGAGTTTGTATAAAATATGAAATTGATCTACATATTGAATTGCCTTAAGAAGTGGTCAACTTAAAAGTCGGTCGCCTTAAAAGGCGGGTCAGCCTAGTTTTTCAAATTTTCGATTCTTGTGTTCTTTTTTTCACATCTTCGGGCCCCCCTAGGGGGCCCGCCCCACAGGTTGAGAACCACTGTCATAAACCAATGCAAAGACCAATTCATTGATCTGTTAAACCTCCAAAGGCATTACGTTTTTTAAAATCTCTGATATGTTTAAATTCGGGGTTTTCATTTCTTTCTTTGGTTATGAGTTTATTTAATGTCTTGACTGTAACTGAAAGACAATTCAACCTTCCAAATGCCCAACAACACATTTTAATAAAAACAACTTTTATAGTATATGTATGATGGAAGGTAAATATTTTATTAAAACAAAAAGTAAACATGCATAATGGGGAAATCAATGACTAGGAGTCAGTGGAAGAGGTGATCAAAAGTGGGAAGAAAAGTCAAAGTGTTAAACAGACCAAAAGCAACAGGAAAGTGAGCCCAGAAAAAAGAAATAAAACGAGAGGACAGAAAGCAAGTTTAGGAAAATAAACAAAGCCAAACTGATTAAACCTAAAACCGTATTCGTATTACTCACTTAGTTTTTAATTTAAAAAAACTTTTTCCATTTTTTTTCAATTCTTGATGTTTATTCTCCCACTTAGAGTCTGCTTTCTAGTGGATACATCAGACATTGTCTATTGTAAAGAGACAAAGGCACAAGAAAAAGGGTTTGGAGCAACAGAAGGCAAACCTTATATACTGAGGTTACACAAATGGCAAAAAATAAAACGTATGTTAAAGCACAAGCTGGAGACTTCATTAAATTCAAACAGTCTGCCCAAGATGGTTTTGTTTCCTCTTATGTTGGATTCTGGGAGGAAGAGGCAGGTCCAGGAGGTCTGTCCCCAGAAGTGTTGTCAGAGTGGGAGAGGTGTCAATCTTTCTTTCTGCAGAAAGGGAAGAAGAAGATAAATTCTTATTAGACAGTGACGTATCATGTCTTGGCGATAAATTATACTCACCAAAGCCTTTAGGTTGCTCTCCAAGCACATGTGTAAGGCACTATTCAAATAAAACTGCCTATGGTATTCTTTTCAGAGTGTGGCTGACCAAGAACAGATGGACTTTGAACTTAAAGTAACAGATTATATACTTTGTGACCTGTAGGGGGTGTCACTGAGCCCCAAACCCTCAAACACACCAACACCAACGGCTTCATGTAAATTTTATTTTCACATTTCTTTTACAAAGTTTTTTCTATCAGTAATAGAATCTCCCAAGTACAATTCTCTTCTCTCCATCTCTTCCTACTTCTCCTTCTTCTCCCCCAAATGAGCTTTGTCCTGCACCTCTTGACTCTGGCTCCCTGAGGTGAGGTATCAGAGCTCTTTCATGCTCTCAGTACTCCCAGTGTCACAGCAATACATGTTGGAACCACTTCTGGGTCAGGTGGAAGTTCAACATGAGGTATCATTCTGTTCCTGCAGCACCCCTTCGTGACACCCATGAAACCCAGCGGGGCTGTCTAGCAGGTCTGCAATCCCCAGTCTACCCTGTGGGTATCCATGAAGGCACTGTAGCCCAGAGAGACTGCAACCTATTGTATCAGGGAAGCAAAAAAAAATCCATACAAATGGTCTCCCTCATCCTTCCATTAAACTGTCCTCCCAGCAAGGACACAAATCTTGAACCATCCTGGCCAGAACAACAGCCCATGCTTAGCATTCATAACAACGTATTTTTTCTGCGTACTACATGATGTTTCTGTTTACGCTAAAGCATTTTTTATTTAATTTGCATTTTCTTGTTTCACATTATAGTTGTAATTATGATATGTCATTACTGAGCCATAAATGAAAGTGTGCTTAAAATGAAAAGATACAAGCTGAAAATGTAGTTGTAAGTAAGAAGCCTGAATAAGTGCCAAAGCCAATTCATTTTAGGCAGGCCTAGACAGGCAATTATGGTGTCTTGAGGAAAAGGGAGTGAAAGCCATGAAAGTAAAAAAGAAAGCTAAACTGGATATTAGACTATGAGAAAATAAACATACTGCAGCCATCTCCAGGGAAAAGGAAAGAATAAAGAAATCAGTGTATGTACAGTATGTTGTCAGTCAATAATGCATGTTTTTCAATTTATACAATTCAGTGAAAATATTAAATTGACTGTTAAAAGTCTAGGACTATAATAGACAGATTTCAAAAAGAAGTGGAATATTTAGTACAGAAATTAATTTAATAATAAGCAATACAATGTTAATTATAAGTCAAGGTAGTTGACAGAGTTAAGTGTTTGGAAATTCCCATGATAGTGGCAAATCCACAGATTCTTTTCTAGAATTACAGCAATATTGTTAAAATTATATAGAAGACATTTGTTTCATTGCAATACACAAAGAAAAACGGGTTTATATTCATGTTTTTAAAATAACCAGATTAATTAGAGACTTATAGTAAAATACAGTGAAAAGCCAGAAACCCCTGGAACATTGACAAAATGGCAGCTGTGAAAGACGCTATATAGCGCCCGACCCGGCACAGAGGCACGTGTAAAAAAATCACACAGGCTTTATTAGTTCTTCAGCCGTGGGGCACGTCTTCCCCATGTCCCACAGGCCCAACACAGTCCCAAAAGAACTTTAACACAAAGCAACAACTCTCCACCTTGTACCACCACTCCTCTCAGGCAACCTCGTCCTCTTCCTCCCGATTCTGTCCTTGAGTGGTGGAGGCTGGCCCGTTTTATAGCCCACCCGGAAGTGTTCCAAGGGTCCCAATTGCACCTTCGGGTGGGGCTGATGACTCATCCAGCCGGGTTCTTGAGACTCGGCTGCACCCCCTAGTGGCCATCCCAGCTCCCAGCCAGGCTGTGGAAGACTCCATCGTCGGCCCGGAAGGCTGCCACCAAGCGTCCCGGGGGAGGTATTGAGCTGTCCAAAGTTGCTCCCCTGGAACATACATAGCAGGGGCTTTCCGGCTGGGTTCCATGTCCATCACACAGCATATCTTCAAACCAATCATAGCATTTGTTGTGGAAACTGCTTCTTAATATTTTTTGCTTTTCTGGAATCCTAAACATGTTTATAATTTCATAAACAAGCTTCCATGCTTTTTTTTTTATTTCAATATACTTTGTAATAAAAAGATGATATGAAAATATGTTGGGTTTAATTATTTAAATGAATTTAATATTACAGTAAATCTAGAGAAACCAAAAAGAGCAAAAAATGGTTTAGAATTTAGAGGGTTAATGTGGAGTTATGAACCTGAAAACTTGAGTAAAGACTGTAAGAGATTAGACAGACTGCGATAAAGAGTTGCAGCACCACCCAGTGACCCCATATAGAGGGTGAGTCAAAAATTATATGCACTCCAGTTATATTAAAATTACTTTTGGCAACACTGCCTTATCAGCACTTTCCGTACAAAGTCCCTATATCCCCAGTCAATGATGTGCAGGTGTGAACATGTTACGTCAGATCATTTACAGAACTGCGTTGCGAGAAACAATGGCTGCCCCACTTGTGGTTTGCACTAAAGAGCAACATACAGTAATCTGTTTTTTATGGTCTGAGGGTGTGCCTGGTGCTGATATTTATCGAAAACTTTGTGCACAGTATAGAGAAGGTGTTTTATCCTAAAAAAGTGTGAGAAAAGTTCAAGGAAGGTCGGACAAGTGTCTGCCACAAGTGACAGTAGATGATGAGCCATGACTCTGCCTATGCAATAATCCATGACAGACTTGGGTTTCGAAAGAATCCTACAAGGACATAGATTCATGTTTGATGAAGACGTGAAGACAGCGGTGCATTCGTGGCTCGCAGTTCAGCCTAGAAAAAGTGTATTGAAAAGCAGGCAGATTATGTTGAAAAATAATGTATTTGTCTTTTATGAAAGTTAATTAAAATAAATTCTACAGCTGGAGTGCAAATAATTTGTGACTAACCCTCATAATTGAAAAGCAAAATATAAGCAATGACTGCAGGGAGCATCTTTTCAGACAGGAGTTCCATAGTGAATTTATTTCAAAATGGTTGAACTTCTAGATATATGTCCTTCTGGCAGGAAGAGGTGGGTCAAGGCGGGCAGACACCAGAAGTGACGTCAGAGATGTTACAGGTTTCGATCATCTGCAGAGGGTGAAGACAACAAGCATTAGAAAACAATGGTAACCCCTGGAGTGGAGGGAACTTGCAAACACCAGAGCCATTAAGCTATTCTCTATTCACACATGCGTGACAAGATGTTCTACAGTACTTCCATATGCATTCTGTATAAATTGACGTAGTAAAATAAGCAATAAAAGGAAAAGAAGAAGACAAAAGATACTGAAAATATATTTTACCCAGTATACTGAATACTAATCCATATTGAAATGTTCTTCAGTATGTTATTGGCTATTATAGACATTTGCCTTTTAGCGGGTTGGATAATGGATGGATGGATGCCTTTTAGTTTACTTCCTTTTTCTAATGAATACTGCAAATAATAATTCCACTGTACATATTCCATTAAGGTGGCAGTAGACTGAATTAAAAGTCTTGGTCTGATTAGTGTCAGTGTGGAATATGCATGTTCTCTCTGTGGAGGTTTTTTGTTGGATAGTGTAAATTTGACTGGTACAAATAAGTAATGACATATATGAGGAAACCAGTTCAGGGAAGGGAGTCCAGTGTAGGCATCTGATACTGGCAGGACAGGTTGTAGAAACTACTACCTTAAAGTGAACAAAGCATTGTGAAATGATTCAAACAACACAGGAAAAGGTTTGGGGCAGCCACCCATATACTTGAAATAGGCTGCTAAATACGATGGTTTGGTTCCAAAATGAAAAGGTCTTGATAAACTTCAATCCAAAACAGAACAGTTCAGACAGGCAAACTTGGTGATTTTAAAGTCAGGCAGGGGAAATTACATCATTCTGGCAGGAAGTCATATTTTCTCGGCAGGAACCAGAAGTGGTGTCATCGAGTCCATGCGGAATTTCCCGTGGTTGGTCTGCAGATGAAAAACAGGAAGGATCAGTGAACTCTGTCACCCCCTGGTCTGTCATGGAATTAACTCTTTTTGAGGTCTTCAGTTGCCTCCCAAACGCATGTGTATGACAGCATATACACATAATGGAGGGATGGAAGGTAAAATAATCGTCTGTTTCTGTAGAAAAAGACGGGCCAATCATAAGCATATGAGAGATTTCAGAGCTTGAAAGGAAGGGATGCCAAAAAGAAGCTGAAAACAATCTTATGGCCAAGCAATTACTGAGTCTAGAGTATGAAGACAGGGGTTCGGCTACAAGGGGGAAAAGAGCAGGTTCAAGAGGGAATGGACAAAATATGAGAGGCAAGAAAGAGATTTCTTTATTGTACTTTGAGGTTGGCAAGAAGGTAAGCCATCCCACTAGGTAGATAGGGATTCAAGACCTGCAGAGTCAAGCTTAGAGAGACAGCAGGGTTTGTTTATGTCCTGTTTATTAAATACTTTGAGTAATCCCTAATTCATTCATTCATTCATTTTTTGTATCTTTCTTTTTCTATTTTTCAATGAATGGCAATATTTACAGATATTTGGCTTTTTGGTGTTACTCTGAATGTAGAGAACAGCTATGATGATCCATTTCTATCAGAATGTCATGTGATAAAAATGCTATCTTACAACTTGTGTCGAATATGTAAGGATGGAAAAGGGAAATTGAATCATCAACATAATAAGGTATAATAAGGTCTTTTTATGTTAACAAAATGTATTTTATTTGTTGATTTTCCTTAGCAAATACCACCCTATGTAAATGTATTGCTACACATATGGCACTGTATAAACTGTTAACATTTACAGGCATAACACACTGGTTTATATATTCATACAGCAGAGCCACATGCAGGACAAGTGACTAATAGGTACTACATTGGAAAGCTCGTGGTGTCTACTGCCTTTAATTAAGTCAGAAAAGAATTGGCTGTAAACGCAAGTAGAAAACAGAAGAAGCAGAAGCATATTTCAAAGTGCAAGAAGTCAAAGTTGTACAATAATTAGGCTGAGGACATTAATCATGGTAGACAAAGCTAGTAGGCCCTTATTCAAAATGACTCATGGCTGTAATTTCTGCCAACAGTGCTGGTAACATTGGTAATATTGACTTTCTACTTAGTAAATCAATCACTATCTGCTTTGGTAAATTAATTTTATTTTAAGGATCTGTAGATTTTTGTTTTCATTTTGACATTACAATATTTACACTGATTAAGGACAATCAAAATAAATTAACATTACGTAATAAAATATAATGTTAACTTAAAACGAATGCTTTTTATAGACCCTGTAATTTTTATGCACTGACATAGCAATGATATATTAAACACGTCCAAAAAAAAATGTCATGGGTTGTTCACAGCAAAACAACAGTGACAAAGCCATTTGCCCCTAATCCAAGTATTCATTAGAGCATTTTTTATCAAGTTCCTGTTAATACAATATTTATTTTCAAAGTCTTCCCAAATGTGCTTTTCTCATAGAATTAACAAATGAGCATTCATAAAAAGACAGAAAGGAACTGGCATTACGCTGATCTGTACATATCAGAGAAGGCACCTTGACATGAGATTAGCGTCTCATTTACATCACAATCAGAGGTCACTGTAGTGCCGACCTAATCACTGTAACTCTCAAACCAGAGATTGTTGAGGAAAAGTCTAGCCAGTATTGTCTGGACAAATTAAAGGTTTAATTTCTATCTGGAGTTCTAGGGGCCCTCGATATCCATGGTGACATTTATTTTGTGGGATATGCAGGACAAACCCCATGTCCAACTAGGGAAATGTGACTGAATGTCATCTTTTAAAACAAAGGCAGAGTAGAGTTAATGCAGGGAACATTCCCAAATTAAACCAAGGCGGCCTCAGCTAAAGAACACAAAACCCGTGTAGGCTCATTACATAAAAACTGTGTCTCCTGCTTTTATATTTCTTGAATGAGAGCCAGATAACTTTTAACACCAGCTTGGATACATTTGTTTTCACTCAGTCTATAAAAACGGAGACAAAGCACCTCTTTCCCAAGTTCCCAAGAAATCTCCAGGAAACTGTAGCATAACATCAAGCAAAGTCCTGCAGCCATGAGCACGGGTGAATGCTAAGGGGAGAAAAATGAAAAGCATTATCTTTGTTGTGAAATAATGAAAAAACATCCCAATACATCGAATTGGGACAGAAAGTTAGCCTTTTGTGCGTCATCTTCAGCTACTGCAGTGCTTCTTGCGTTCTGTTTAGCTCACTGCTTTAAAGTTGTCAGTAAACCTGCTCTGAAACCTGTCTCACTTACTGTCACAACTCCTTCACTCACTCCCAAATTTAATGATAGACTCAGGGGTGAGTTTTTACTTAGACTGACAGTCATTGATTCTGCTCTCTGTTAGTTTAATTTATTTTCAACATTGAGCCGATTACTGATTTTCTTCCTCCTTTGAAACTGATGAATGTTTTTTTATTCATTTCAAAATTTATAAAAGATAAACAATGATTCTGTTACCATTGGTAATCACAGATTGTCTAGAGTGTCAATTACACTCACAGAAGTTACAAAAACAACTGAATAAATGATAGGGATCATGACTAAATAGTAGTAATAGTAGTAATTCCCTGCGCTTGGGAAAGCAGATCATAACCTGGTTCTTCTTCAGCCTCACTACAAACCAAGAGTGAGGGATCTACCTACAACCACACGCTCATTCAGGAAGTGGTCCCCTGAGGCACAGCAGGCTCTGAGAGACTGCTTTGGAACAACGGACTGGGATATCCTGCAGGGGTCACATAGTGAGAACATTGAGGAGGCTGTTGACTGCACTACTGACTACATCAACTTCTGTATGGACATTGTAGTTCCAGTAAGAACAGTACGCTGCTATGCTAACAACAAGCCATGGATTACAAGTGACATAAAGGGTCTTTTGAAGCCTTTTAAAAGGGCTTTTTTTTTTTTTTTTTTTACCGTGTCCTGTTTGGCTGTGAAGCAATCAGAATTGATGTCTGAATGCTGGCGACTAGCCTTACAGTTTTTCTCTTAGGTGAAGCGTTACAGCTTCTGCTGACGCCACGCCTGATACCAAAACTTTATTAGAAATATTTTCAGATGTTTTTAAGATTCGAACCGGACACGGAGACAAAAATGAAAGAAAAAGAAAAGAGAAAAGGAGGAGATGGAGGTAAAGGGGGAAGGGGGGATTTTCGTATAGAATAAACAATAAATGAACCAGAATCCGCTTCTAGACCTGCAGAAAGAGAAGGGAAAAAAAAAAAAAAAAAAAAAAAAAAAACCACAAGACAAAAACATTGCTGCATTAGCTACATGAAGATATATCAAAGTAAAAATGTTTGCTAACAATCACACAGTAATTATTACTAAGGTATTTAGGGCCAACCACAGCCTTAGGTCATGTGCTGAAGATGTCCAAGTCATACCTATGAAAGCACCATGTGAGCACCTGTGTGCGTACGCACGCTTGTATGTGTAAGGTTTCTCTATAGGAGCGTCCAATAGTGAGTGTGAAGGGCCACAGACCTGCCCCCAGAAATGTGCGGAAGATGGAGGGAGTTCCAAGCCCAGAAATCCAGTGGTCACCCCAGAGCGCGGAGACCCCAGGGAGACCGTCACCAGAGAAGCCCCAACCCCCTCCCGAGAGGCGCAGAGGATCACCCCGGGGGGCCACAACCAGCAGCCGGCAGAGTCCCGGGAGATATCAACGGCTAGCCCCCAGGCCCACCCGCCCGTAGCTGCCCAACCCGGAGCCAGCCGGGCCCGGAACCCAGCAGCCGGGACACAAGGGCGACCCACCCCGCCGAGGACCCAACAGAGCCCAGGGACCCAGATCCCACCAGGCAGCCACCGGGAGCGACCAGACAGATGAAAAAAAAAAAAAAAAAAAAAAAAAGTGGCAGGGGGAGGGTAGGCGAAGATGTTGTAGCATTGCCAGATGTCCCAGGAGAGGGGAGGAGTCCAAAACCCCACCTGACATATACAGTCACACACAAACACAATCATACACTCCCTCCCTCATGCTCTCACATACACATACAACCCAAGACTTACAAGGATGTACGCCAGACACCCATTCACACTCCCCATACACACCCTACTAACTCTGGTCCCGGTGCTGCCGTACCGAGGGCACAACCATTCCCGGACGCCAGAGTTAGCCCCATTCCGCTGGGGTAATAATGAGCAGGCACCCCCGTCCAACACAGAGCAAAGCAACCCACCACTCCAGACCACAGGCAGACGGCCAGCTCCCACTCCTAGCCTCCAGCCCCGGGCAGCTAACCGAGAACAGAGGTGTAACAAGACCTCTAGTCTCCCTCCGCCAGCTCCAATGTAATGTTAATGTGTGTTGATAAGGTGCATTTTGTGGTTGGGGGGCGCGGGCAGTGCTGGCATCATGTGGCCTACACCAGCTGATGCCAACAC
Source organism: Polypterus bichir lapradei (assembly GCA_026402145.1). Taxonomy (NCBI): domain Eukaryota; kingdom Metazoa; phylum Chordata; class Cladistia; order Polypteriformes; family Polypteridae; genus Polypterus; species Polypterus bichir. The sequence goes on along the minus strand of JANRMT010062837.1, from coordinate 40,376,623 downwards.
ACAGCCCCACTTCCCCCCCAAAAACCCTCCGTGACTAGGTGCAGTTTAAAATTGGAAGTGGGCACTGGCACTCGGAGTGAGGCTGGAATTTCCCCCCACCGGATGCCGTTGAGTGTGCTCACTCCCAAGACCCTGAGTGTGCATTTGTATAATATGTCGTTTGTGGAAGTGTTTAATGTGCAAATAAAATTGGGGGGTAGGCTGCCACAGGACTGCGGAAATGGGAACCATACCCGCACCCCCTGACTTACCCACACCCCAAGGCCCTCTGTGCATATTTGTGTGATGATGTGAGGGAGCAGGAGGAGGGAAATGTCTGAGGATGGGGAGGAATGGCTGAGGGGCCTGAGCCCTCCAGGGAGCCAGCTCCCCTACTGGCCCCAATAGGCACCTCCGTTCCCAAAATCCACCCGGGGCGTGGAGGCCCCAGCCCATCTAGCCACGGCCCAAAGCAGCAGCATCACAGAGCCCCACGGAGTCTGAGGCCACCAAACCACACCACCCCAGCAGAGTATTTACTCCCATCCCCACATTTACTCAACATTCAAACTAAGTAAGACATAAGACACCCAGGTAAAGCTGGATCCCCCCCCTCCCGGACATCCCCCTCCCCCATGGCGGAGCCAGGACCCGGCACCGCCGCATGTTCCGGCCCTCTTCCCGGCAGCGTACATGCCAGGACCCAATCCCCAAGGCCCCACCCAGACCCCCATCCGGGGACGGCCGCCCCCAAACCCCAAGCCACCAGGCCCCCACCCAGACCCACCCAGGGGCGATGCAGCCACCAGGCAGTGACCCGCAGCCACCGTCAAGACCCCCCACGGCCCCACACACAACTACCAGAAGTCCACCCCCCGAGGCAACCCAAGCACCACCAGAGTGGGGCAGCAGCCCCCCAGCCCAAGACCCCCCTAGTGAACCCACCCCCAGGGATCCTCCAGACACTCTAAGCTCAGAATCTCTACATGGGCCTCTAAAAGGGCTTTTAAAGAAGGTGATAAGCATGAGCTGAAGCGTGTGCAGAAGGAACTCCGAGTCCAGCTCAGGGCGGTGAAGAAGCAGTACAGAAGAAAGCTGGAGCAGAAGTTGCAGAATAACAGCATGAAGGAAGTGTGGGATAGGATGAACATCATCACTGGCTGCAGCTCGAAGAGGGGTGCCACCATCGAGAGAGACGTGGAGAGAGCAAACCAGATGAACAACTTCTTTAACAGGTTTGACCACCCTAACCCACTCTCACCTCAGAGTACTGCACCCACTACCCATCCTTCTGCTGATACTAGCATAGGAGAGACATCCCCACCCACAATTACAGCAGCCAAGCAGCAGAGAGCTGAGGAGACTTTGTGACAGCAAAGCAGTGGGTCCAGATGGAGTATCGTCATGACTGCTGAAGGCCTGTGCGTTGGAGCTGGGGAGTCCTCTACAGTGCATCTTCAACCTGAGCCTGGAACACGGAAGAGTCCCGAGGCTTTGGAAAACATCTTGCATCACCCCAGTCCCAAAGGTATCATGTCCTAGTGAGCTGAATGACTTCCGGCCTGTCACTCTGACATCACATGTGATGAAGACCATGGAGCGGCTGCTGCTTAAACCACCTGAGGCCACAGGTCCACCACGCCCCCGACCCTCTGCAGTTTGCATACCAGGAGAAGGAGGATGCCATCATCTTTATGCTACACCAATCCTTCTCCCACTTGGACAGAGGCAGTGGTGCTGTAAGAATTATGTTTCTGGACATCTCTAGCTCCTTAGGGACAAGCTGACAGAGATGGGAGTAGATTCATACCTGGTGGCATTGATCGTGGACTATTTTACAGGCAGACCTCAGTATGTGCTTCTCAGGAACTGCAGGTCTGACATTGTGGTCAGCAGCATAGGAGCGCCGCAGGGGACTATACTTTCTCCGGTCCTGTTCAGCCTATATACATCGGACTTCCTATACAACTCGGAGTCCTGCCACGTGCAAAAGTTCGCTGACGACACTGCTATTGTGGGCTGCATCAGGAGTGGGCAGGAGGAGGAGTATAGGAAACTAATCAAGGACTTTGTTAAATGGTGCAACTCAAACCACCTACAACTGAACACCAGCAAAACCAAGGAGCTCGTGATGGATTTTCATGGACCCCGTGATCATCAGAGGTGACTGTGTGCAGAGGGTGCAGACCTATAAATGTGAGTACAGCTGGATGATAAATTGGACTGGTCTGCCAATACTGATGCTCTGTACAAGAGAGGACAGAGCCGACTATACTTCCTTAGAAGGCTGGCGTCTTTCAACATCTGCAATAAGATGCTGCAGATGTTCTATCAGACAGTTGTGGCGAGCGCCCTCTTCTACGCAGTGGTGTGCTGGGGAGGCAGCATAAAAAAGAGGGACGCCTCACGCCTGGACAAACTGGTGAGGAAGGCAGGCTGTATTGTAGGAATGAAGCTGGACAGTTTAACATCTGTGGCAAGCTCCTGTCAATCATGGAGAATTCACTGCATCCACTGAACAGTGTCATCTCTAGACAGAGGAGCAGCTTCAGCAACAGATTGCTGTCATTGTCCTTCTCCACTGACAGACTGAGGAGATCATTCCTCCCCCACACTATGCGACTGTTTAATTCCACCCGGAGTGGGGGGGGGGGGG
>JANRMT010062837.1:40342564-40373888 GCA_026402145.1 Polypterus bichir lapradei | reverse complement strand
TATCTATCTATCTATCTATCTATCTATCTATCTATCTATCTATCTATCTATCTATCTAATACTATTAATATGGACTTACTAAGATCCTCAAACAAAAGAAAAGTACATATTTATGTTAATCAATATTTATTCAAGTCCTGCACATATTTATCAAAAGTATTTTTATTGACACAAATATCCTTCAAGATCATCAGTGCAATTACTACTCCAGTTCATTATCATTTGCCTCATGGATTCAGTTTCCTGGGTTTAAATTTATTGTCTGCTGTCTATCTGTGTATAATCTGCTCATTTATCTTATGTCTGCACATCTGTATATACTGTATAATAATAAATTGGAGGAAGCCATGAATGTCTGTTGTCCCTCTATTAGGTAATCCCTAACATTATTCACATCATGCAAAAAAAATTTCAAAACTAATGACTTACTTGAAGATATCTTGAGCAGGCAGTGTAGTCCGTTGTTTACAGCATTGCTAGCTTAGTCCACACCACTTATTTATTATGTAACCCTGAGTAAACCACATAATTTACCTGTGCTCCCAATAAAAACATCAATATAAACAATTATAAAATGTTTTTGTATTTGAAAATTTGCAGTGGTGCTACATGATTTATGTTATTTATATTGGCCTGTTCAGTTGTTTCTGTCATTCTGTTGTTCATTGTGTAGAAGCAAACTTCCAATTGAAACAGAATGGGAAAAACACGATTGACATGGTGCTGACCCTTTGGGGTGGGACTTCCTGTTTCTGGTAAAAAAAAATTTCCATGTTACTTCTATATATAGATGACTTTAGACCTTAGTTGGGTCTCCATCTTGATTACACTTGTGAAAATAGATATTTGTTGTGTGCTATCAGTGTATAGGGACTTCCAGAATCCACCTCACCACAGTTAGACAGAAGAGTGTTTTCCCTGAATTCTACCTGGAAAAAAACACATCTAATAGGACTCAGATTGGAGAGACTGTTCTGGGTTTTTTTTTTCTGCTTTATTTAGTTCAGGGTAACACCATCATTTTAGTTAATGTTTTTCCATACATTTACTTCAAGGATTTAGGGTGGATTCATCATTTTCCACCATCTTCTCAGGCACTGTTCTAATCCGGACTTTGTGTGTCTTGGGTTTATGGAACTATTGTATACAATATGTGTAATGGTTATTTGGGAGAATATATTTTGTGTGCACTATATATAGTGTTTATTAATTAAGGGAACAACAGAGGACAATTTTTTTCTGTATATAAATACTTAGTTGTGTTTCATCTATTTGAGGTTGGGAACATGCATTGATAGCACGTTGACACACCCACCACACTCCGAACCACCTGGATTTTGACCTGACTGGGTTTATCTATTAATTCACTGTATATTTTGTGGCACTTTTTATTATTTATGTTTATTTAGAACAAATGCGCAAACAAAAGTAAAGAGCAGGGGTCTGCCGTGCTAAACAAATATCAAAGTAACAGTGAAATTTAAGAAAAGTAATGTCTGCTATTGACAATGAGGCTCCTAAGAGCTAGTCAGGCCCTTTCAGTCGCTGGATACTGATTGACCTCCTTCTTCCTGTGGGTGTCTCAGTTATATGTTTGAAGGACCAGAGGTGGGGGGGGGGGTCTTCATGATTTATCTGAAATTTACATTAGGTCTCTTCACAGGTCTCCTCCTCCATTCTGGGACTACAACAGAAGGAGAGGTTAGTATGCATGCCGCCGTGAAACTCCTTTTCATTTCATTTAATGGTTTAAGGCTCCAGTCTGCTCCTTCCTCACCTGCAATTGACAATAAATATTTACTTTTCTTTTTAATATATTCACCTTTTACCTACATATTTTTGGGGTTGCTGTCTTTTCATCATCAATTGGGAAAATTGTTCAAACCTGTGTGGGATTGACTTGGTCTAGAGTAAGCTTTTTCCAGGCCTCAGGTATGGTAGTGTAGCAATTTCTCATTAGAAATTGTCTTGTTATATTGTTCATTATAGTAAGGAACTATGTGTAAATGAACCATACAGTGAACGCTGACATGAATGGTTGCTGCTGCCTGCCGGTATTTTTATTTTTATCTTATTTTTATTTGCTTATTGCTATTATGAAATTGTTCCTTGACAACAAACTGCAGCTCACTTTTTTTAAATAAAAACAATACAGTCTTGTTTTTGGATCACCTGTGGCCATACTTGGTTGCTAGATTGTCACAAGAATAATGGGAAAACATCAGAAAGGTTGGGGCAGCCACTCATATATTGTGCCCTGGATGCAAAATGAGTTTTTTAAATGAGTTGTGTTCAGGTTTGAGTCCAAAACAGAACTGACTTAAAGGCTGTAAATATGCTTTAAAGGCTGTGACAGGAATTGATGTCATCGGGGCCATAACCGGAAGGGACGTCGTCCATGAGACTGGAACTAGAAGTGATGTCATCCATGGGCCCAGAACTAGAAGTGACGTCATCCATGGCGCCGGAACCGTGCGGGATTTCCCGTGGCTGGTCTGCAGAGGATCGATTGAGAAAGTGCACCTCGCCACTCCCTGGTCTGACGTGGAACTACTATTTTTCAGGCCCTTTAGCTGCCTCCCACTCGCACATGGGTGACAAGATATATATATACACATATACAGCGTCTATAAAAATATTCACCCCATCTTGGAAGTTTTTACATTGAATCACAGTGGATTTATTTTGACTTTTTTGACATTGAACATCAGAAAAAGACTCTTTAATGCCAACATGAAAACAAACCTCTGAAAAGTGGTATAAATTAATTACAAATATAAAGCACAAAACGATTGATCACATAAGTATTTACCCCTTTTATTTGACATACCTAAATCATCACTGGTGTAGCCAACTGGTCTTAGAAGTCACCTAATTACTTAATTGGAGATCATCTGTCTGTAGTCAATTGACTGTAGTGTAACTTCTTCTTATGTGTAATGTCCATCTTGTGGTGAGTTAGCATTCTGGCCTAACAGACACAATGAAGACAAAGGAATACTCCAACTAAGTCCATGAAAAGGACAAGAAAGAAAAGTGACAAGAAATTGTCCAAGTCACTGAAAATTCCTTGGAGTCCAGTTAAATCAATTAAGAAATGGCAAGTGAATAGTACAGTTGTAAATCTGCTGTCCACACAAACTGAGTGATCCTTCAAGAAGAAGACTTGTGAGTGAGGCCACCTGAGACCTATGATGCCTCTGCGTGCTTTACCAGTCACAGCTTTATGAGAGAGTGGCAAAGAAAAAGACACTATAAAAAGTAAATAAATAGAAATATAAAATAGACATGACATCATGGCTAACCACGTAAACAAGAAGACATATGAGAGACTCTGAAGTCAACTGAAATGTCAATTCTGTGGTCTAATGGAAGCAAAACTGAGCTTTCTGGCCATGAGACGAAACGTCATGTTTGGTAAGCCAAACACTGCACAGCAAAAACATGCCATTTCTACATGAAACATGGTGGTGGTGGCAGCATTGTGCTGTGGGGATGCTTCCCTGGAACGGTTGTGAGGATAGAAATCCTGGAGGAAAAGCTAATGGAATCTGCAAGAAACCTATAGCTTGGGAGATTTGTTTTCCGGCAAGCCAATGTCTTGGAGTGGTCAGTGGTCAGAGTCCAGATCTCAATACACCTGGGAATTTGTGGCTTGGCTTGAAAAAAGCTGGTCACTCTTGACTCCCATACAACCTAACAGAGTCTGAGCAGTTTTGCAAAGAAGATTGGGAAAAAAGTGCAATGTTCAGGTGTGCAAAGCATATAGAGGCCTGCCCACATAGACTGAAGACTGCCATGGCTGCCAAAGGTGCATCTATTAAATACTGACTTGAAGGGGTGAATACCTAAGTGGTCAATGATTTTGTGTTTTATTTTTGTAATTAGTTTAGACCACTTTTCAAAGATCTGTTTTTATGTTGACATTAAAGGGTCTTTTTCTGTTGATTAGTGTCAGTAGTGCTTAATTAACTGATTCAATACTGTATAACAATAAACTGCGAACACTTCCAAGGGGGTGATTACTTTTTATAGGCACTATACATATAGGCTCAAAACCAATGATATTATATTTTTCAATTGATAAACAAATATAGTGATGTTTAAAACTATAATTTGTATTGCTCACTACTGCAATGAATGAAATCACCACAGTCAACAGTTGTACCAGTTTATGAATTGGTAATTGGAAAATGGGGGGAAAAAAACAGTTTATTCTCACTGCTCTGTAACACATGATCTGGCACTCAGTAGGTTAGTGATGGTGATGAAATCCAAATGCTTATAGTTGTCCAACCTAAAAAACAGTTCCTTTCAGAGAATGTAGATTTGACTCGGGGTTCTTGTTGTTCAGATTGTTCATCTAGTATTAACAGTGGAGGAATAGATGACATACGAATTTGAGCCTTGCCAAGCCATTGATACTTATGGTGTTTGAACTGGAAACACATGTTATAGAAAACGGGAAGTTCCACCACAAAGTGTGATGTTGCCAATCACTACTTACCCTTCATTAAAGAGAATAGGGAAAATCTGTCAAACAAATATATTTATAAAGATGCAAAGATGGTGACTAACAACAAATAAACATGGCTGTGGCCACTAGGGGGCATAGTAGAGTACCAAACCCTTCTTACAACTACAAAGACACAAGTTCTAAGTTCAGATCGTCCCTATCTATTAAACAAAACACCTTTGATACAGGTTTCTTTACAGTAAACAAATTTCTCCTCCTTCAATCCTCCCAGACAAGTGTTGTCCTTCTTCTCTCTCAACTTCAATTAGCCTGGGTAAAGCAGAGGGCTCCTCTTAACTTGGACCTTGGAGTATTCTGGTGTTGCAGTAACCTAGTGAAGACACATTTCCCAGTCAAGCAGAACCTCCATCTGATAGGGGAGCCTCATTACAACAGCAGACTGCCTTCTAGAACTACCAGTGCAGCCCTGCAGTTGACTCTACTTACATTCTTCCTGACTTCATTGCAGTCAGCCAAAATCAGTAGCACCACTTTGGGCTCACAGTTGTGGGTTACAATTAGTCTATCGATCACATTTTACATCCTAAGCACATAGACCAAGTACACAGAAACATGCCCATTGATGGAAATTGCACACATTTTCATGTGAGAATCTCAAGAAATATTAACCTAGTTGTAGAGGTAAGATGCCTGCTTGAAGTCCATATATGCTGTATGGGGCTAAATTAAACTCTGTTTCCATTTATTAGTTTTCAGCAATCAGAATTTAGACATGAAGTTCATATTGATATGCACAAAAGTTAAAAAAAAAAGCTGGAAATAAATTGTGTTTAGCCTCTTACCAATGTTATATTGATTATGTTAGATTAGATATACTTTTTGTCCCCAAAGGTAAATTAAAACTTATAAAGATTATAATAAACAAACAACAACCCCCAAACACATAAGAACATCTGGCCTGGATAATGAAGAGCTGCTGCTTTCAATAACAAGATTGTAGGTGGCATTAAGATTGTGAGAACTGTCCAGATATACCACAGGTTTACAAATAATGGCATTAATATTTTAATTCAGTAGGCCCAGCTTGCTGTGTCCATAGAAAGAGCTTGCCGTTAGATCCGAAGTTGCCTGGGTGAAGACACCAGCATTCAGAATGAGAGTGTTAATAACAAAATGAAAATTTCTGTTGCTAAGTTTAAAAATACCGTAGGCATCAACAGGATGATGTAACCCTCTCCTGCTTGGCAACAGACTGCATTTTAAAGTTTGGATTGCACATTTAAGCTTTAATTGTAATGTACTCAACCTTTTAAGCATATCTTGATTCATTTAAGTGGCCAGATCCACTGCATGTTTTCAGATGTAACTCATCCAGCATTAAATACCATTTGAACAAGATGTGATTGTTCTTTCAACTTAAAAAATGATCAAGGCTAACCTTTGCCATCCTCAGAGAAGCTGTTCCTCCAATATGGTGAGAAACAGAGTAGCTCCTTTGGTGGTACTGACCACAGTGCTACAAACTGAGTACAGGAATATTTAATATATTCCACTTTGTGTTCCTCAAAGCTTCTTACTTTCATGGATATTGTGGAAGTAAGGTAGCCTTTGGAACCTCAGTGTGCACCATGTGACATCTCTCAAGTTCACAGCTTGTTCGAAAGGCAATGGAAACAAGCTGAAAGTCATGTTAGCAATAACAGCAGCACATCCTCAATTCATTAAAAAATGTAGTAACTTAAAGTAAAAAAGAGAGAGAGAGAGAGAGATTCTATAATGGAAGAGAGGAGGTGTTCTTTCACCTCAGCTGTTGGGTAGTGATTTGCTGTGCATCTACAGACCTAGCCTTTATAAACAATTGAGACAATTTTTGGGAATAGCTTGGATTTTTAATCATAGAATTATAATTACATTTATTAAATATCTAATTATAGAATTATTGATGGAATGGATTTCTTGTTTCTTCCCAAAATACAGAAATAAATGTACATTTGTGACATAATGGAGCACTATGTAAGCTGCAGCCATATTACCTTACGTACAGGCTATATTTTATTTCTCTGTATTTCACCTTATTGCTGCCCATAATCTGTGTAACAGCATTTCATAATCAGTCTTATATTAAACTTTCAAATATAAATAAAAATTACATTTGTTTGTATTTGTAACTTGTGCCACTTAAAAAATGCTAAAGGTCTAGCTATATTTTGCCTGTTGATGACAGATAATAAAAATTAATTGAAAAACATTTGATATTTGAGATCTCTTGCCTTGCATGTACTCCCTCCAAGCATTTGCTCGGAATCCTCATTATGTCTCAATCTGTCTTAGCCGACACTTCCTCTCATGGTCGCGTTCCTGAGGTCAGAAACCTCATTGTTACCTACATTTAGTTCTGACCAAGCTATAAAATAGGACAAATTAGTTGTAAAGGCTGCTTTTAATATTCATCAGGATTTGGAATCATACACTTTTAGCAAATATTTTCTGTGTATTCTAAACTTTGTAGGATCTTCCTAAGTTACAGACATTCTGGCACACTTTTTACAATTTGTGTCAATTATCTAATGACTATTAATGGAATTATCATTCCTCTAAATTAAATAATTCCAGATGACCATTTAGTTACATTTGATCAGCTTCTATCCTTTGCAGTAACTACCTTAGTAAAGCCAGAATAAGGTAATGTCTAGATTGTGACACGATTTTAAAACTCATTGAGAAAGTGAGAAATTCATGTGTCGGTTAACAGATGACTATAATTTGTAACTGTAGCATGCATTTCATATAATGAGCTATGTTTTAATGTTAACACACAAGCTCTAAAATAAAGAAGCAGAAACCTACAGTGCAGATGTTGATTCAATTACAGTTTTACCAAACAGCATAAAAATTTACCATTGAAGGCTACAGGAAAGTTCCTTACCTCTGAACTAAATTAGTATATGAAAACAGAAACAGCTCTTATGTACTGTTTGAGTAGTGCTGTTTTATGATTCTTTTAATTACAGAATACATGACAGCATAAGACTACAGATTGAAAACTCATTTTCAAAATGTACTACCGCTAAATGAGGCGATATTACTCTTTGAACGCAGCACCTCATTAACAACTCTTACTGACCATGTACGCTCTGCCAAGCTGAATTAACCAAGCAATTATTCCTGGCCAAGCGATGAGACTTCAGAGACAACCTATCAACAGCCTTATATAATAAAGATTATTGAAACAGTGCCGAAGTATAGAATATTCATTTCCAAGAAGCAGCAGACCCTCAATAGTTTTATATTCTCCAGGAATTTTATCTAGAGGCTTTTTTTTTTCCTCTCCTCTCTTGTCAACTTGCCATCTCTTTTGTAAGCTGCAATGTCTGCCAGCAGGATCTCAGATTCATTTGCCCAAAGATATTGATGGTTTATTTAACTGGATATGTGTATATAACCCTTATATGTTTATGTACTTTGCTGGTGCCACATTTGAACTGTAGATCTATAAAGAGTAATATAATAAAATAAACAGAATCAAATCAAACCAATATAAATGTGCTACTCCAGTGCAGGATAGAGCACACAGTCAATCATGTGCAAATGAACAATCACTTACTTTCTTATGTATGATGTCATGGTTTTCTGGCTTTGGCAACGTGCGCAGTAAGGCTGAGGTCTTGCCAAATCCCAAATGTGCATGTTCGTAAAGCAGAGTTTTAATATATAAAGCTACTTCTAAAATAGTTCTTTATTATCTACAAATCTGCATTTTAGTATTCTCATTAGAAATCCCAAAACATAAGTTTCTCAAACCTCCTTAATCTAAAGATTATCAAACACCTTTTTTGAAATTGACTTCTGGTCCTGTAACCAGCCTGTTTCAGGAGAAGTATCAGCAAATTCAGTTGCCTTACACTTATTAACCGACAGCCATTTCAACTGATTCAGCAGTTGTCTTTGTCAGACTAACAGCAACCATCTACATCAGCTCATTTGCAGCTGCTTTCATCGATTCAGAACTGCCTTAATTTTCTTAGAAGCTACATATTTCCTGTTTGCCATTGATCAACCTTTGCAGTTCACAAGATGCCTTGTGCTGATAATTCACTGGTACATCAGCAATTGTCCAGTTTTGATACTCACAATTTTAATTAGTCTATTGTTTTAATCAATCCCACCACAATCTCATTAATATTTTTAACTTGTTCATTTTACAGCATTTTCTGCATTCTTGTGCGAGAAAGAGTTTTGTGTCCTTCCATTTTCACTTATCTACATTAAAAGCTTATTCTCCCCCTCGTAATTCGACTCCTCCGTAGGCTTCAAATATTTACTCTTCTTTTGTAGCAAAGCTTCAGTGACCTTGTCATCCATTCAAGAGATGTTTTTTTTTCAGCTTTGCCCTTTACACCATTTCAGCTTCCGCTTTCCTGCAAAATGCTTGCATTATTCAGTTCTGAACAGCTCCTATTCTCCTTCATCTGCACTTTTATCTGCTGCACTTTCCTACCTCACCTCCCTCCCCTTCCATTCTTCTATTTCATGTCCCTTTAAATATTATTGGTGGTTTAATTTCTACCCTGTCCAGTTCTTGGGTTTTCTATTTTGTATGTTTCTGTGTCATTAGCTCTATTCATTTTAAAAGGTCAGGATGTAAAGTGAATGTACATTCTTTGTCTTCTTCGGTCTCTTTCGTTTATGCTTTCAATGCCCGTTATTCAGTCTTCATGGTCCTTGAGTGATTTTTTTTTCCTTTTTGGTATATTTTCAAAGTTGGTTTCTCTTTTCTCCCTGACAGTTTCCATCATCAAGGGTACTTTCATGTACTTTCATTTTATTCACACCATTTACAATTTTCTGTGGAGAGATACCTATTTAATTGGAATTGCTTGTTTCTACTTCTTATTATTCAGTTTTGTTTTTTTTTTTGCTACTAACTGGTATTAGGATGCTCCAGGCTACACCCAAAGTTGTTGATGGGGTGCAATAATCTTGACTTGTTGATGTCCAGCTCTTTATTCTCAAAGAATGTCTGTCTGTTTTTTCTGTCACTGCAAGTACATTTTCCTCTAAAAAATAGCTGATGTTATTCTTCTCCAATTAGAATCCCATCACCATTGAACTAAATAATCATCTTGACCATATTTATCTCCAGTGTCGTTTGGATCCAGGTGTGATGTCTACTCTCATGTCACATCTAATATTCTTCCAGCACTTGATGAACTGTTCATGGTAGTCATAGTAAACACACACGTTGCCAAAGAGTTTTCTCAGGGAATTTATTTTTTTGTTCTTTATTTCGCCTTATACAATTTCTTGTATTAGGAATTTGTTAGTTTTCGCATACCCTTTGGGGTCAGAGTGCAGGTCAGCCATTGTACAGCGCCCCTGTAGCAATTACAGGTTAAGAGTTCTTGCTCAAGGGCCCAGCAGAGTAGGATCTCCTTTGGCAGTGACGGGGATTCAAACCAGCAACCTTCGGGATACCAAATTATGATAATGTTAAATTGTTAACTTTATTCATTTTTGTATTGTTATGATCAATTAAACATGAAAATTTTAAAGCTGAAAAACACAAGGAAATGGAAGCCACAAAAAGATGAGAGTGACAAAAAAAATCAGATGTTAGGCTGGGGTCAGAAAACCAGCATCTCAAACAAAAAATGATCATCAAAACAAAATTACAGAACTGGAATCAAGGTCAAAATCCAAAGCAGAAAGATATCCTTGCACTTACTCTTTTGCCATTAACTCACACTAAAGAACATTTTTTCCTTTTTGCTTTCTTCTTTTTTAAAAGCAATCCAATAAAGGGATAACATGCTACTGTGCACAGTCATCTTACGTAAGCAAAGTGTGGTAGTGAAATGCATCGTGTGATCAACGGCCCATGCAACCAAAAATAAGATGTCTTTCCTATATAGCTGAACCACAAAATGGCAGCACTCAAATAAGGCAATACTGACAAAATGACTGTTTGCTGACTATCATAATGATAAAAATAAATAATAATAAATAAAAATATTTCTATAAATTATAGAAACCACATATATCAGTGTGGCAATAATGGCAATAATGGATACAATGAGGCTATTAGAAATAAACTGGATACATTAGGATTAAAAGTCAAGACGGAGGTAAAAAGCTTAGGGGTAACTGTTGACTGTAATCTGAATTTTAAATCGCATATTAATCAGATCACTAGGACAGCATTTTTTCACTTAAGAAACATAGCAAAAGTTAGACCTCTTATATCACTGAAAGATGCTGAGAAATTAGTTCATGCGTTTGTTTTCAGTCGACTAGATTACTGTAACGCACTCCTCTCAGGACTACCCAAAAAAGACAGAAATCCTTAGCAACTAGTGCAGAATGCAGCTGCTAGAATCCTAACTAGGAAAAGAAAATCCGAGCACATTTCTCCAGTTTTGATCTCACTATACTGGTTACCTGTGTCATTCAGGATTGACTTTAAAATTCTGCTCATGGTTTATAAAGCCTTAAATAATCTCGCCCCATCTTATATATCGGAATGTCTGACACCCTATATTCCAAATCGTAACCTCAGATCCTCAAATGAGTGTCTCCTTAGAATTCCAAGAACAAAACTTAAAAGTGGTGAGGCGGCTTTCTGCTGTTATGCACCTAAAATCTGGAATAGCCTGCCAATGGGAATTTGCCGGCTGATACGGTGGAGCACTTTAAAAAACTGCTGAAAACACATTACTTTAACATGGCCTTCTCATAATTTCACTGTAATCAAAATCCTGATATTCTGTATCTCCAACTCATTATAATAACTATTCATGGTGGCTCTAAAATCTGTACTAACCCCTACCCTCTCTTCTGTTTCCTTTTCTGGTATCCTTTGGTGGTGGCTTGCGCCACCACCATCTACTCAAAGCACCGTGATATTCCAACAATGATGGCTAGATTAAAAGCCAGAAGTCTGTATGACCATCAACATCAAGTGACTCCGTGAGAACCCTAACTACAAAGAGGACTGTTTCATTTATGTTAGGTAGAATGCCCAGAGGGGACTGGGCGGTCCCGTGGCCTGGAACCCCTGCAGATTTTATTTTTTTTCTCCAGCCGTCTGGAGTTTTTTTCTGTCCACCCTGGCCATCGGACCTTACTCCTTTTCTATGTTAACTAATGTTGTCTTATTTTAATTTCTTATTTTGTCTTTTATTTTTCTTTTCTTCAGTATGTAAAGCACTTTGAGCTACTTTTTGTATGAAAATGTGCTATATAAATAAATGTTGTTGTTGTTGTTGTTGGTAGGTATCTAAACACAGGTTCACAGAAAGTTATGCTATCATAAAATATTCAGGTAAAAAAGTATCTGACCATGAACTAAGAATAAATAGTCTTCTTCTGAGTAACAGGCTTTGAGTTTCATGCACTTCAAATGATCATGGTATCAAAATAATAAAAATACAACGTGATATGGACATAGGGTTTGCATTTAATGCAACTAGCTTTGCTCTCACTTCTGACATTGTTTCTGTGAGTGGTACAGTATGCTCTGTTATTTATTTCGATTTATTTTTGCTATAGTAGTTTGGATGGATGGATAGTTTCAGAATATTTGATTGTTTATCCAAGGCCCTTGGTGGGGCTCTTGCCAAGACCTAGACCGAGTCTTGTTTCCTGTTTGGGTCCTTAGGTTTTCTTTTACCAGCAGAAGGCTTCATTAGGTGAGCAATGCATTTTGATTCGTTTCAACTTGTTGTTTCATTTTCAGTCCCGATAATCAATCCTAAACCTCTGATCTTCATATTCAACTTGATTTCAAAGGACATTCTTAACTTGAAATTCTTTCTTACAAGTAGGACTTCTTATTTTTTCTATGTACATGAAAGCTCAGGGTAATGCATATTATCTTCTAACACTCTCCTTCGTCACACACGTCCTCCTCCATCATGCTTCTTTGACAGCCAGCTTCACAGAAAAATTGGCTTTATGGCTATAAGTACTTCATGACTAGGATGAAATCTCCTTCTTTTACATATACATTCTTTGTTCTCTCCCTAAATGAAGCCTTTTGACCTATAGTGCTCCTTCAAGAGGTTTTGAGGGCTTCTTTAAAAGAAAATAGCTTGCAGATGTCAAGTCTTCAATTATTTTTGGAAGTCCTGAATATAAGCTTTCTTCTGCTTTATATGGTTAGTTGTGGCTACATATTTTTTAAATCTAACCACACTATTATTCATTAAGTTATTCAGATAATATTCATGCAGTACTTGCAATAAATAAATGAAAATCTCTTTATTAGTTCTTTAGATATTTTACATAGATGTCTGTCAATCAACTTTGTACTCTAAGCTGTTCATATTACAATTAATGAAATGCAGTTTTGACCTCCCCTTGAATATATTTTTAAAATTTCATTTTTTAAAGTGGGTTATTTACTTTATTAAGCACCTCCTAATATTCCTTTAATCTTAAATTCTGTACCTACAATTCATACATATTATACAGCTTGTGTAGGATAGACACTGAATGCCGGGCTTGCCTGGAAGTTTCCGCCAGGCAGGAGTTAAAATAGTGTTGTGGCAGAAAGGTAACTAGCTGCAGAGACAGAAAAAAGAGTTGGAAGAAGGAGAGGCCATCATTAGAAAAACTGGAGGTAAGGAAATAGTATTTTAAGTACTTGAGATGCGAGTGATAGTTAGCATCTAACTGACAGTGGAGTTTTCTTTAATTTCCCCCTCTGTACATTGCTTTGTTGTTTACTTTATACATAAAGGTGCTATTTCTATTATTATTTTTTTTAAATCTGTAGAGTTATGCTTTCTGTGGAGGACTGTCACAAAGACCATACCTTATCAAAAGTACTCCTTCCTGTTAATTATTTTGATCTAACAATAACATATCAATACATCCATTATCAAAATGTCCCTACATTTTTCCTTTTTTCAGGGAATTTTAATAGGAAATTTCTTATTCCATGACACGTATATTACCACGGGTAAACTATAAATTTGATTAGAAGGTCAGTCCATGCAAATTAAAAGAAACCTTACATAATAATAAAGCTAAATTCATACTGTCTTTTATAGTGTAGCTTATACTAAAAGTAATTAAGAAACCTTTGAACAGAGCTCAGTTTGGTGTTTTTTCTTCCATTAGACATGAATAACATTGTGATCTCCAACTCCAACTTTCAAAGCTGCACTACTGATTTTTATATGAAATCCCACTACTCAAGCAATCACCACCTGCAGAGCCCTCTGAATGAGACACTGTAGATGTTTTTCTTTTATTACTATTTCATTATTATTACTGGTTACCTTAAGCAAATAAGAAAACATTCCTTCTCTTGGCTGAAAGTATCTGTCTCAACATTTCAGAAATTAATACATTTATGTCGATGAGCTGAATGCTAAACTCAGCTACGCAATCCAGATTACTTTTTAAAGTAATTAGTAATCTAATATAAGTATCTTATTGAAGTAAAAATACCTGCATTGCTATTATTCTAGCAGCACTACATGTAAGGCAAAAAGCACATGTACCAGGTCCTTTGCAGGCCTCAAATCGCACTGCCAAGCGGAATAGAGTGCAATCTAGTAACAGAAACCTATAAATAAGCCATCAAAATTAACTACACATATTTATAAGACTATTATTACAGGCATCATGCTTATTTTTAGATTCATGCTGGCCGATGATGACGTTTAACTCTTTTTTGCACAGTTTAATGATGTCAGAGAATTTTGACAAAGGAGAACTCAAGAGTACTTGCTCATGTAAACTCGGATTTTTAAGAAGCTAGGATTCTGTCTTAACTGGATTTTTCACCTTAACCCAGTTATTTGTGTGCATGTAGTAACACTCTGTGTGTCTTCTGATTTTGGTTGGCTTGGGTAGTTTAAAGGTGACAGGTGATGTTACTGTTCTTCAGGTGGTACTTCCTCTGTGAGGAATAGAAATGGCAATAACTGCTATACACAGTGCATCCCTGCCCCCTCCAGTCCCACTGGTTCATCTTTAAATCACACTCACAACGCCTATATGTATGACGCTACATCTCTCTCTCTCTATCTCTATATATATAATCTTCATTTGGATCTTGATCTTTGTTTGTCCACGAATGAATTAGCAGAAGAAGCACTAGATGGCAGTACAGGAACAGCTAAAACATAGGCATTGCATTAAGAATCTCCTCCAGGCTTATACTACTGAAGACTGTAGCACTCCAGTCACACCTCAAAACACAGACATTCAAACTAAACAAATTGTTGTGCTTTAAATTAACTAAAGAGATCTTCATTTAGATCTTGATCTTTGTTTGTCTGCGAATTCCACGTATGCGTAGACCACCTTCCAGTTTAGTACGTTGTTGTTACTCACAGATGTCAATAATGTGCCGGAATAATGAAAGGGGTGGTGGACAGTGTTATGCTGGTTAGCACCTGAGGCCTGGTTAGAGAATGAGATTGCCGAAGATAAAAGGTACGTGCCTACATAACATATGAATGAAAGAAAGACAGTGGGTAAAATGAATGACAACGTAACAGCACGTTCCGGAAATTATTATTGTTACGTTGCAGCCGGCGAGTGCTGCGCGTCTCACAGTTGTACCATGGCTTGCTCACATGTCAGTGAAGTGATCCCTATTTATGCTTTAAAGAGCCTGGATACCTATGTGCCCCCCTTTTATAACCATTGCTCCGTGTATATTGCCTTACTCTTTGGATTGCCAGAAAGCAACCTGCGAGATTAGAGAAAGGTTGAGAAGAGATCGTGAGAGGAAACGACAGCGTCGTGAAAACGAGATGAACTGTGAACGGACAGAAGCAGAAATGCTCCTACACCACCACACAATTACGATTCGGACAGTGATTCCGAGTAGGCCGTTCCTATCGAATCAATATCCAAGGGTTTTCTTTTCTAATTTTGTTTCACTTATAAAAAAATCATAATGCTGTGCGACGAAGGGCCCAGTTGACGACTGGCAGCCGCGTTTAAACAGGGAGCCCTTCACAGACAACTTTAACACGCGCAATGTAGTTGGGCACACATGGCTAGTTTTCATGAGAGAACTACTTTGAACATTCCGGTTGATTTTGCGACTTCTCTCATTGTGTTATGTATCATAGTTCTCTTGCAGTACTGATTTATTTGCGCAAATCCGAGAGACATGCAGCTGGCCATGGGGAGAGGACCGGGACCCTCCTCACTCACACGCCAGCCTCGGGGCGTACCTTATCTCTGCTTAGCTAGCGAACGAGAGAACTACTTAACGGATTTAGATCCTTTTTTTTTCTATAATTTGCTTGAACATTCCGGTCGATTTTGCGACTTCTATCATCATGCTAAGAATCATAGTTTGCTTGCAGGAGCGATATATTCTCACTAATCCGAGACAGAGGCTGCGAGCCGAGGGGCAGGGGAAGTGTGACGTCAGGAGTGGGGAGCCGGGCAGTTGGAAGCCGTGTAGTGAAACTGTCCTGTTTCACTACCGTGGGGGACGGCTAGTAGTTTATAAGTGATTAATGTATATTATAATGGCTTATTTGAATTATATTATATGTGAATTGTTTTAAAGTGTTAGGGTTCTTTCTTCATTGTGTGTTTTATTAAAAATGTGTTTTTTGTTTGTCTTAGCTCTTTTACAATTCTGAATAAAAGTCAGTTTTTAATAAATATGTGCAGTATTTATTAATTTGTATTTGCAAAGTAATATAGGAATATCATTTGTCTTGTAAGAACACTGGAGTTATTTTTATTTAAACACTCATTCCCTGTGGCAGTTCCATTGGTCCATCATGCCATTTCCATCCTAATATAAAAGACATGCATGCTAAAAATTATTGTAATTATTGTAACCCCCATGTCTTTTGAATCAATATGAATGATTGTGGATGTGTGAGCAATACAGTGCCTTGCCAGATTTAAGCTTCCAGGATTGGCCCCGGCTCCGACCAGTTAAAACAGGTTCTGAAAAAAAAGAAGGATAAACAGATGTATTACACAATTCCTAACATTTAATGAAAGAAAAAGTGCACTTAAAAAATATGAGTAATTAATTGGGAAACCATACAAGATCAATTTCCCTACATTATTATCTGTATGTATATTATACTGGCTTGAAAACCCACAAATTCATTCATGATGGGTTTAATGACCCATGTAGTAGAATATAGCTCCTGAAAAAGCTGTAAATTTTACATGTAATAATTATTTTAAGCTACTTATAAGTAATAACTGATGTAGTATATGCACCATCTTATAAAAACATAGCTGACTCTGCAGCTAATAATTAATACAGTGTCCCTACAGTTAGTAGGTAATGACGGCATTTTATATATCATGTAGCTGGCTCCACTTTTATAAAGTCTTCCAGGCAGCAGATAATAAATAATGTAACCAATTTGGCAAGCAACACCTAATAATGACAACAGCAGACTGTACATTTGATGACGAATATCACTGCACGTACAGCCAATAACTAATTAAGCTGATTCTTTGGCCAATATTTGCTCCCTAATGTAAGCACATGAATGCAAATGCCTTTTTCAAAATCTCACTGAATTTAGCTGTGGTTTTAAAAGGTCCCATAGGACTGCAGCAGACATTTGGCTAGAGGACAAAGACAAGAAGCAGATTTTTTTTTTTTTTTTTTTTACCAAAAGTATTAAAAAAATCTTTTAAACTTACTTTTACCTCCTCAAATAATTAAAGTTATAGGGCAATATCTATGAATTATTTTAATTAAAAAAGATGATGACCTGCTTTATGCTTAAGTTTCCCTTTGTTACGAATTTCATTTGTTGGGTACTACTGGCATGGCACAATAGTTGGTGCTGTTTCCTTGCAACTCAGAGGATGGGGTCAGCCTTAGGCGAATTGAAGTTATTTGACCAATGGGGTCCTATGCCCACATGAGGGGATGATCTGCAACTAGGGTTGGCACCTCAAGCTCTGAAAAATAAGGAATGTCCTACAGAAGAGGTTGGGGGAGGGGAGAGGACAGAAAGCAAAAAGTATAAAGTATAATTACATATGTAACCAAAAACAGAAGTTCAGTGTCTTGCCATCTGCCAAAAACAGCAATGTACTGTAGATCAAGATCTCTGTGTGCTCATTACTCACAGGAACTCTGACTGTGTGCCACATAGCTCATGGCAGGTATTAATGGTCACATTTATTGTGTGAAGCTGACGAACACCTACTTTAAAAGTTGACTTCACCCAAAAAATGGTGTTTTTTCATATGATACTTACTCCATTTACTTTGTAGTGGTGACCAAGAAAAAAATGTTAATCTCATGTTTGCATGCAGAATGGAGAGAAAGAAGTTTATGAAATAACAGCAGTAAATAGTGACTAGTATCCATTGAAAAAAACAATTCACATCACTCATGTTGCATAATTCACATGTATGTTATCAAATTGCTTTTTCAAAACATGCAAAACAAATTCTTTTTTGGCTAAAATATTGTCAAATAGTCACATCTGAAAGTATCAGTGCAGAAATAAATAGGAAATTAAAGACATTGGTCAAGAATCTTGTCTTCAGTTCAGAAAGTCTTTCCCACCAGTCCTTTAGGTTTCCTGTTTATGTCCACACTGATAATTCCAGAAGGAAGCATTTAAGAGTATTTTTGAAAAAAAAATTGTTTTGCACATTTTGAGCAAGTGACTGGATAATGTACATGTGGATTATACAACACAGATTACGTAAGATTTGGTTTTTCTGGAGGTTTTTCGCTTTTGTTACATCAAATTTCTTTTTGTCATTCTGCACAAAAACATGAGATTACAGATTTTATCCAGTCACCACAACAAAGGACATGGGGCAGATAACATATAAAAGTATTTCTTTAGTAGACACTTTTACTCTACTGTTTTTCCTCTAAATTGTCGTATTTTCTTTTGTGTTTTTACATTTTTATAACCTTTATTTGTCAAGAGACAGGTCAACTGACACAATGAATCTCCTGATTGAGTTTATGTTACATCTGTCTGTCTATCTAATTTGTACTACTGTTTTATTTGTTTATTTTGTTTTAAAATGGTTTATTGTCTATACATTTTTAAGTTTCTATAGTGGTTTCTATATACGTATAGTTAATTTTAACATGCTTTATGTTAATTGTAATCCATTATAGGTATTGTTTGGTTTTTAATACAGTGTGGTAGTGGTAGTAGTAGTAGAGGTGTTGTCATCTATCAAGAGTACAGTGAAATTCTTACTTGCCTGTCTGACCAACATCGTTCCCCTCTCTGGTACAATGATAACAATACATTAAATGTCTTAAAATATGTAACTTAATTTTAATTATCTGAAAATACAAATCAGCTTACTCACTGTACTCATTACTCCTGTCCCCATTTTCCAAATCCCTGTGGACACTTGTTTTCTTATGTAGTTTGTTAAATGGCTAATAATAATAAAATGTACTTTTACAGAAAAAGTAGGATATGAAGACAAACATAAGAACAGTTTCCAACACACTCATGTGGAAAAGGATACATCCTGAATGATTCCTAAACTACAGAATGTATTTGTGAGGCGGCCACTGGAAGCCTGTGGACAGGAAACCTTTAAGTAAAGTCAATAGAAGAGCTGACAGACTTACTTTAGGACTATAGGAGCAGTAGTAGTTGCAATAGCATATACTGTACTATACTCCTGATAAGTAATTAAAATACTTAAATCCAGGGGCCAAATTGTGCACCACAAATTCTAAGAGCAGCCTTGACCAGGGTGCAGATATTGTGTCACTATCTGTATAGAGTCAGCTTATTCTTCACAAAGTGTTTTTCTCTGGGTACTCCAGTTGGTTGGTAGGCCAGTTGATGTTTTAAAATTGACTCAGAATGAACAAGAGTGGGTGGCTTAGTGGCTAGCACTGTTGCCTCAAGGATCCAGTTTACTGGACTTGAATGCCATGTCTGCTTGTTTTCTATGTGTAAGTTTTTTGTCTGAAAGTGTTCTGGAATAGAATAATGCCATGTCATGGGCTGATTCCAGCTTTGAACCCCAAGTTTCTAGGCTAGTCTCTGGGTTTGAGCCTTCCTGTACTGGAATAAGTCAGTTATGAAAATGAATAGAATTGACCAAGTGGCACATATTTGCAAGCGATGCATTCCTTGCTTCACAACCCTTGGAAGCTACTTGGAGAGCTTTCTTTGTATTTGCAAAAGTTTCTTTTCCTTTAATATATGAGTTATAGAATAAAGTGATTTATTGGATAGTATTGTTCAAGTGGCATTGGCAAAGAGAAGTCCTACAGGCAAATTATGCTGATAAATGATGAACAGGGAATATGGGTTTTAGGTGAGTGTGGGTGGATGAAATATGTTTACACAGTGTTCAAATTCTACTTACAAATGGATTTCAATAATCTGGTTAGTATTAATAGTTGGGTTGGCACAGTAGCAAAAACTGTAGCCTCATAACTTTGAAAGTTTGAGTTTGAATTGTGGCCCAGCCACTATTTTTTGTAGAGTTTCTAAGTGTATCTCCTGTCTGTAAAGATCTTCATGGGTACCCTGTTCTTTCTCCAACATCCTCAAGACATGCATGTATGTTAAGTTAAATTAATTACTCTAAATTTGCCCAGCATGATTGATTGTGGGCAGAGTACTGACTGACCTGTTCTAAACTCCCCACAACCCTGAACTGGAATAAGCAAAATCATAACCTGGATGGATGGTAATTTATAGTAGGTTTACAGAGATTTCTTGAATACCTTTATCAGCAGAATAGCTTTGTTTGAGAATGAAGCTAGCACATCTCATGGGCTATCGCTCAGATGCACACACTTCCTTGCTAGTGTGTTGTTAAGGGCCATTTCAACACCTTAGTAGGTGAGTATGTATTAGTTAGTGTGTTTGCATGCACTTCAATAACTGCTTTTTTCACAGAAATCTAAATTCTAAACCCTTTTTCTAAATACAGAAATCAGGTGATTGATCTCTGAGAAAACTGATTATCAGTGGCAGATTTTGCTGTGAATAGTTGGATCATACGGCCATGTAAACCCATATCTGGGTTACTATTAGGTATTTTCTAGTCTGGACACATCCACTGCACTCTGTCAGCCTGCACATGTATATGATTCGCATGCACTTTCAGCAGAAGCATCCATAAAATGCATTTCCAGAGGCAAATAATTGAGTGATTGCTTTATTCCTTCTTCTGGCTGAAATAATGTCTCAGTATGTCAGCAATCACTAAATTTATGTTGATGAGCTGAACATACAGTGCTAAGATCCGCAATACAATCTCAAGATCCGTGCGACAACATGTTAAAAGTTACATGTGTCATGTAGTCAGATTACTTTTCAAAGTAATGAGTAACCTAACACAATATTTATTTTATTGAAGTACAAATATCCACTGGGTGTAAGGCAAGAAGGACACATACCGCATCCTTCACAGGGCTCAATCGCACAGCCAAGCAAAAAAGAGTTTACTGTGTCTGGTAACAGCAACCTATAAATAAAGCATCAATTTAACTAAACATATTTATAAGACAACAGAAAATTATCACAGGCGTCATCCTTATTTTTGGATTCATCGATGCCGATGATGCTATTTAATTTTTTTTTTTTTTTTGTGCAGATTAATGATTTTGAAGTGCATTGACAAAGGAGAACTCTGGAAGATCACTTGCACTGGTAAATGCTGACAATTAAGAAACCAGGTTTCTGCCCTGACCACATTATTCAGCTTACCCTGATTTATGTTGTGCATGTAAACACACTGAAGGTGCACTTTTTGTTCACAGCAGGTGTTTTTTACTCAACAGTATGTAAAATTAATGGCCCTACAAGCCTAGGTTTCCGGTTTATTTTAAAGGTTTTTTAGACAACATAAGAACATAAGAAATTTGACAAACAAAATTGAAGCCCTTTCCATCAAACTTGTTTATTTACCTAATAGCTAAGCTGTCACAATATCTTATCCAGATGCTTCATAAAGGTTATCGAGACTTCTGCTTCAACTACATGGCTCAGTAGTTTGTTCCAGATTCCCACAACTCTTTGTGTAAAGACGAGCTCCCTGGCTTCAGTCTTAAATGTGTCCTCAAATACAGGGGGTCCTTGGGTTACAACGTTTCGACATACAACGTTTCAAGTTTACAATGCTCACTCCCATAAAAACTTAAAAAAATTGAGACATGAGAAAGAATAAAGGTAAGGATTTTTTTTTACACTTAACCTTTTCTGTTACTACAGTACAGTGTACAGTACAGTATATTTATGTCCTTTTCCTTTTTCTGTGGCTTAGCTGTGTTTTAATGTTCTAGATTATGATTTTGCAAATGTGTTAGGAATAGTAAGTGACGTAGGCTAGGGTGAGTTTCGCCTTACACCAAAATTTGGGTTACATCACTGTTGTAGGAACGGAACTGTGTCGTAGCCCCGAGGACCCCCTGTACAGTAAACCTTGATTATCCAACAGGGGTCAGAACCGAGGCCATGACGGATAAGAGAAAACATGGATAACAGAACAGCTACTTTAAAAATTATATACTGTAGATTACCAAATAGTCATATTTATTTACAAAACAAAATATAGTATTAACAAAATTAATTAATTCATATAATATTGTATCAACCAGTATAATAAGGAAACACAACTCAGAGGTACTGGAGTTTTCTATGTTTACTTGGAGTCTTCATTCTTTATACTCCACTATCTGGGTTACGGAGCACACCTCCAGAACAATAAAAGAAAGCTTTCCATACCAATCAGTTTATCTCCTGCCATTCACATTCCGTTTTTCTTTATACCACAATCACTCCTGCTTATTGTCTCCTAACACTCTACTCAAAACTTCCTTCCACTGCACCTTCCTTTTTCTCCTAACTTCTCCTGTCACTCATCTCCCAAGAGGTGTGTCCTCCCCTTACAGAACAGAAGCCCTTCACCCATTACTTACAGCATTCATTCCACCCTTTCTGCTCCCCAACAGCGCATCACAAACTGCCTGCACATCACAATATATTAACAAAACATAACATAACAGAATTTAAAAAGAAAATTACAATACAGGAGAACATTAACATTAATACATTAACATTACCGTCAGTGGTTTCCATTTTCAATATGTATTTAAATTTTGCTGGCATCACACTTCAAATTGTTCACTGTTGTTCTTCCCATTCTGTAAACTGAAGCAATACTTGAAGCACTTTTGACGTTTTGTAAACGTTTAATAATTTCAGCTTTTTGTGACAATTCCAACACCACACGCTTATGTTTATCAGCCATAACAATGTATAGTAGATTAATTATAATAAAGGAGAAGAACACGAAATGCTATTAAAACTGATGGTATGCAACTGACATGTGGTGTTGGGGAAGAACACTACGCGCTAGCAGAAGGGAGAGTTTTTCCAATGTGTAGAACTTGCAGAATACTGCATGACAGTAGTAGTACAGTAATAGGTAGGCGCTGGCGTGCACTCTTCTTCTTCTTCTTTTTTTTGGCCCTAACAGTTAACAAAGACAGATGGTTAATTGAGTGACATGTAATTGAGATTTTGCTGTATGTGATTCACCTTTACACTGAAAGAATTCTGCTGGATCTACTTTATCAATTACCTTTGAGGATTTTGAAGACCTACATTGGGTCTCCACACAGTCTGATCTGCCCAAGACTAAACAGGCTTCATTCTCTGAGTTTGTCAGATTATGGAATGTTCTTAGTCCTGGGATGTACCTGTTTGCTCTCCTCTGCATAGTATCAAGTGCTACTATGTCTTTTTTTGTAGCATTGTGCCCAAAACTGCTCACAGTACTACAGATATGGTCTCACTAGTGCATTATACAGTCTAATCATAATGTCCCTCAATTTACATCCAGGAGTTTTTATGATGTAAATTGACATTTTATTTGCCTTTTTAATTATTTAGATCAAGAGTTCCAAAACTTTGTTCGGCTGCAGGTCCCTTAACCAAAAACTTTTAAAACCGTCGACCCCCTAGTCATTTACTTTACTTACTCAAATGAATAAATTTGTACAGTACTCGATATTAAATACTGTATTTCACTAGATATCAAACTTTTTATTTCAATCACTTGTAATTAATGATTGAAAAAGAGAAAAGGACTATGGAATTTGGTATTTTCTTGTGCAACATTTAATATTGAAACCTGCACTAACGAAAATTAAAGAAAAAAAATACAAGCAGTTTTTTTTTACATTTTTGACATTTATGAAATAAACATGCAAATTCAAAATAAGTACAAATAGTCCAAGCTGTACTGTCTGCATTTCTTTTTTGGTTCTGTCATATTATTATCTAAAGAAATAAAAACTTTTATTGACAAATTCAAAAGCCCCTGTGATAAAAAAAAACAATAAAGTATGTACTTACTTGAAACAGAAGATTTTTGTTCAAACTTGAATAAATAAACTGTGTCCTCTGATTTTCTTTTTTGTAGCACTGCTCCTCAATAAATAATTATATTCAAAGTTCAAATAAGTACATGTCACATCAAGCCAACCAATTTCTAGTGTTTTATGAAAGCATGACCGTACAAGACTGATAGATTCTGCTAATATCAAATATCCATTGTCTCGTTCCACTGCGAGCAAGTGCGGACATACAACGGTTTTTCATGTCTGCACTCGCTTTGATGCGTTTGATAACACAATGCACAGACATGTTTGTGCTACATGTACTTTCATGCATTCTTACATGTGACTCTTTTAATGACACATTTTACATTTTCGTTCACATATTTGGTATGTAATGTGTTTTTCTCAAAAAAGTATTTTTTTGAATTATTTTACTTCTTAATTAGGTACCTATTAGAATCATAGATATTTTGAAGTAACAAACAAATAGCAGTAGTAAAGGGGGCTATTTTTGCTGTCGTCAACCCCTAAATTCTTTTATTGAAACTATCGACCCCTAGAACATTCAAATCGACCCCAAGGGGTCAATATCGACCACTTTGGGAACTCTTGGTTTAGATGATGAAAATGTGCAAACATAAACTCCTTAATCCTTTTTCATAGGTTGCTTCCTGTATGACAGTGTCTCCCATCTTGCCATTTATAACTGGCTTTCCTGTTGCCCATGTGTAGCACTTTGCACTTTTCTATATTAAATTGTGTTTTCCAGTTCTAAAGCTTGCTCAGATATTTTTTAATTCTTCTTGCTGACTTCTCAGTATTTCTCATTATAACAATTTTAATTTCATCTGCAATTTAACAAGTTTACTAAATATACTGGAATCATTGCCATTCAAAATAATCAGATAAAGTAATGCACCCAGCACAGACCCCTGTGGGACTCCACTGATGACCTCACTCTACATGAAACATTCTCCCCCTATCTGTACTCTGTTTCCTGTTGGTTTATTGAGATTCAGTTTTGTAGGTTCCCTCTGAGGCCTACAGGTTCTGTTTTCAGCATTTGTCTTTAGTATGGGACTGTATCAAATGCTTTTTGAAAGTTTAAGTAAATTATGTCATATTTGTTTTTGTCAGCTATTCCTGTTGCCTATTCAAAAAAGTCTAAAAGATTATATATACCATATATATCTGGTCTAAATCGCAATCTGATTATTTGGATGGTTACCTACCAGGTAATGCTTGTGATTGGTCTGCTAGACATCAAACATCCTCTCAGCTATGTGAAGCACATAGGTGACCATTCAAATAATCAGATTGTGATTCAGACCTATGAATGTAATACTCTGATCTTCACTATGTCAGATAAGTGAACCACCTGCCATAGCAGAATATCTGAGATTTTGACACAGGCGCTTACGTCTGAGGTTCAGTCCCGTAACAGGAAGCAAAGGTACATACACCTGATGAGCCCTAATTAGTGTGAAGCACATGCCATGTACTATTTGTGTTATTTGGCAGGTACTCTATCACATATGTGTATGTGTGTGTGTGTGTGTGTGTGTGTATATATATATATATATATATATATATATATATATATATATATATATATATATATATATATATATATATATATATATATAAAATTAAGCTCCTCCATTATCCATTTCTTGTAGTACACTGCTTTTTTTCCTTATGTTTGTATGGGCTTTTCTCAGAGTGCTCAGATTTTCTCCAACATCTTCAAAGTAGGCATATATCTGAGTGGTTTTCTTTGTTGGACTGGTACCCTGTCATGAGAGTTACTCTGGCTTAGCCCTGTAAAACGAATTATTACATGTCACGCACAGTCTGACTAGGGCTTAACCATATCCATCCATCCATCATCCAACCCGCTATATCCTAACTACAGGGTCATGGGCGTCTGCTAGAGCCAATCCCAGCCAACACAGGGTGCAAGGCAGGAAACAAATCCCGGGCAGGGTGCCAGCCCACCGCAGGGCACACACACCCACTAGGGACAATTTCGGATCGCCAATGCACCTAACCTGCATGTCTTTGGGCTGTGGGAGGAAACCCACGTAGACACGGGGAGAACATGCAAACTCCACACAGGGAGGACCCGGGAAGCGAACCCAGGTCTCCTTACTGCGAGGCAGCAGCGCTACCACCGCGTCACCGTGCCGCCTGGGCTTAACCATATTTACATAGAATTCCAACCTTGACCCACACTCAAGATCAACAGAAGGGAGGTTAAGAAGTACTTGTTATTTTCATAACCAGTTATCTTATGTAAAGAGTTAAAAGGCTAGGCTGACTTACGTCAACTAACTCTTCCAATATGTGACCGATTATTGCATCGGCATCATTATTATGCTGCCTGTATGTTGACAACAACTGATGTGGTGTGTTTATTATTTGCTTATTGTAAAATTCTTTTCATAAAATCAGTATTCTCAAAGATGCCTTTTTGCATTCATACATTCTCAAGCCTGCCTAATCCAATTCAGTGTCATTGGGGACTGAAGTCTACTGAATAGCATTGGAAAAGTTTCCAATCTATCATGACATACATTCAAACAGACACACACACCCTCCCACAGGGACTGCATCATTTTAGAATTTTCATACAACCTAACATACATGTCTTTAGGGATATGGATGGAAAGCAAGAGTACCCAGAGAAATACCCAACTGGAACAGTAGGGTCCACAGGTTGGACAGGCATGCTCTACACAGACAATGACCAGGTGGGGAATTTAAACCCAGGACACTGGATCCATATGTTTTGTGGTCTGTTATATTTAGATGGTACAAGAGATTGTTGGAATCTGCAAACATAGGACAGCACGTGAAAAAGTATTAACATAGACATTTGTGTGTTTAACATGCCTCATATAATAACCTCACATTTCAAAATAAGCTACTTTTTGGAAATAATGAGAATTTCAAATTCAGGCAGCATTTAAGAAGGCCTGGAGTTCTTATCAAAGCTAACACTTCATAAGAATAGGTGAATGGTGACTGTTCCCATTGCTTGTGATACATTTCAGTCACCCAGCACTCACTTTTGTAATTAGATGTGGATTTCAACTATTTGTGAAATATATTACTTAAATATTAATTAGACAGGATGCAAGACAGCAAGTTACCACAGCAGAAATCAAATCAGGATATTAAATGAATTATTTATTTGAGCAGTGTATCACACTCTTGTGATTTTCATTCATCTGTTTTTAATCTATTCGGTGTTGAATATAATTTTCCTAGGGAATATCTTGAGTATTTTGGGGATTGTGAAAAAGAGACTTCCAATTGGTCAGTATTTTCCTTCTATATTTTGTTCTTTAATAAACTTAAATTTGAATTTGAATTTTTATGTCAACACCATTTTGTTTATACATGGGTACCACTAGTTTGTGATCTCTGTTGCTAAGACACAGTCCCAGTTGCTAGGCCAGGCCCTCAGAAGTCGACTCATGTGGCATCGCAATAGCATTAGGCTATTTAAGGTGGCATTGCACCAGGCTCTTTGTCTGAGATTATGGTGAATATCTAAAACACTTTTCATTAGTGTGCTGTGATCTCTCGACATTTGACGTTATTGTTTAGGTTTTTGTACTTTGTCTTTCTCTCTGATGTACACACAGCAAGTGCTGGAGAAAAAGCTCAGATAAGGAAAGCAAGTTTGCACAACTAAAATAGAAAACAAACTCACTCAGAATAACATGAAATATGTCTGGAATGGGCTGAGTATAATTACTAGACTTCAGCAATCCAGGGCTCAGGTTTTAGAAGGGGATATAGACAAAGCTAATGCTCTTAACCAATTTTTTAATAGATTTGCTCTCCCACTGCCACCTTCTTCCGATGAACAGTTCCCCCTCACCGTCCCCACTATATCAACAACTCCTGCCACTTTAACTGGAATGGTCAGTGATGAGTCCACTTCATGCCATTAGTATGAGCTATCCAAAAATTAAAGACCAAGTGAAGAGACAACTGAGGAAGCTACAAGCAGGAAAAGCCTGGAGTTGGTCCATGTGTTTGTGTCAACCAACTTTATGGTGTCCTCTGTCACCTGTTCAGTCTGTCCCTAAGGCTCCAGAAAGTGCCATTGCTATGGAAAACATCCTGCACTGTTCCTGCTCCAAAGAAGGCAGTTGTCTCTTCACCTAATGATTACCAACCAGCGGCGGTTACTTCTCATATTATGAATGCCTTTGAGAGACTCGTTCTGGATTATACGATTCCTCTTGTGTTAGACCAACTGGACATGCTGCAGTTTGTCTATCAGGAAAGGATGGAGTGGAAGGTGCAATTATCTATCTGCTCCACAAGGCTTATTCTCACCTGGACAAAGCTGAAAGCATAGTGAGGGTTACATTTCTTTAACTTCTCCAGTACCCTTAATACCATCCAGCCATCCCTGCTAAGGGGTAAGCTCAGAGATACAGTATGTAGGTGAATGAGCCTATGTTTTCCTGGATAATGGACTATCTGTTCAACAGACCACAGTTCAAGAACTGTGTCTGTGATACAGATGTGAGCAACACTAGAGCACCACAAGAAACAGTCCGGTCTCCTTTTCTCTTTGTTCTGTACACCTCAGACTACAAATATAACACCAGGTTATGTCACTTGCGGAAATTCTCAGATGATTTTGTACTAATGGGGTAAATAGATATATACATGTATACATACATATTCTACAACGCTGTGATGGCCAATGCAATTTTCTATGCTGTGGTGTGCTGAACCAGTAACCTCTCTTCAATAGGGCCCACCAATTCAACAAACTAATTAAAGCGGCAGGCTCAGTTATGGAATGCACTCGGGACAAAACCCCCTGTTCTGATGAATAATGAATTATCCAGCAGAAGTGAATCAAGAAACTCTACTAGGGCTCATTTATACCAATGGAAATACACCTGCAAAATGCCTCACTGTGGCTGTAACTGCCAAGGCAGAAGTTTTCTTTCTTTTTAGTGATTCTGGAGAGTGTTCAGACCAGGTGATATGCTGTACATATTTTGAAAGCAACTTTACTTTACAATTAATTTTTCTGTGAAAACACAGGTAACTGTTAGAAACTTGTTAAGGTCAAATTTTGTATAAAAGACACATGGAATACATTTTAAAGTAGTGTGATACAGAGTTGATGTTAGGGACCTTTAAATCTCATCTTGACATTATTTTGGTAAAATTTAGTGAATAGTTTTAGATGAGGCTTAAATTAGCTCCCCAAATGAATCTGAATTATACCCAGTTAAAAATGACCACTACCAAAAAAGAGATACCAAGAATATAAGTTACATAAAAGGTTGTTAGCCATAATTAAGCTTTATGGAGTTGTGAGAATGATAGCACCATTAACCTCTTTATTCAGATGTCAATTAGGCAAGCATATCAATAATTAAGCCTTGAAAAACAACCATGCCATCACTGAGGGCCACCCCTCCCCATGCACTCCAGTGCAACTGACCCAATTGTACTGCCTATAGTTATACCACTGACTGCAATTGTTCATTTAATGGAAAACAAAATGTATCAAATTGTACTGTTTTTTTAATGAAAAAATCTATTCAAATTTGGTCAGGATTTAATGCAAAATGGATGAGTATATGTGTGATAATACTTCATAATTTGATAGTGTTTACATTAATGCTTATTTATATTTTGCATCTTGTCAGATATAATCTGGGTTAGGCATCATTACAGCCACATTAGCAACACCACTATAATGCCAAAAAATCGAGTATTTAGTAAATATTTAGTTAGAAATTTTGCTTTAGATCTTAATTGTAATTGACTTTGAGGAGGTGATATTTCACTGTGCCTTTAGGGGGCTTTTCTATGAAACACATTTAGTGAGAAACCTTGCTGAAAGCAAGATGCCAGTTTTATCTGAGTCTAAATCAGTTCCACCAGTTCTCAGGGCTGTCTTAAAATCATGAGTGGATGCATAATCATGAACACCGCATCCGGTTTTGAATTAAAAAGAAATTTTGTTAACACTTCAGTTTAAGAAGTTCAAAAATTCATCTATTACTCATTTACTCTTATGTAATGAGACCTTAACAAAAGCTTCTTTTGCTGTTAATGACACATACAAAGCATCCGTAAAGTGGCTGTTCATCTGTGCAATGTGAACTAGTAAGATCATTTCTCTTCAGAATGGTGGTCTAATTGAGACATGTTTCTCTTGATATTGCATATGAGATCTGTGAATCCTTCATATTCATAAGTAATTTTTCCAGCATATCATAGGCTCCTATTATGCTGCACTGCACAGAGATGAATAACCTATTTACTGATGATTTATAAGCATAATTAAGACCAAAAGAAGCCGTTTTAAGGTCTTATCATATAACAGTAAATGAATAATAGATGCATTTGTGCAGTACCTATACTAAAGTGTTTACCAAAACACTTTGTGTATGTGGAATCAATTTAGCCTTGATTGGAAAACAACATTTATTTAAGTGAGGCTTACTCCGCCAAGTCTCAATTTCATAAGTGCACTTCGTGGAATACCCCGCTTCTTCCAAGTTTGCTTGCAAGTTTTAATTTTAAGAAACCTCCTCTCCTTCTTACAACTTTCCAGTTTTCCTGTTGCTTTTTAATTCCTCAGATATTCATACTGTATATACTCACGTTTAAGTTCTCCCGTGGATAAGTTGGGGCTTGATTTTATCATATAATTTCTGGTATTTTATAATGTCGGTCATATAAGTAGAATATGGAAAACTAACGCTATTGGTCCAAGGGATAATGATATGCTAACACCCACCAGAGAGAGTGCCTACGTGATCACAAGGTAATACCCAAACTATTCCGAAGCAACGTTTGCAATGATTTGTGTTTTCTGTATCCCACAGCCTCATACACCTTTATCGTAAGAGCATCCCTATTCTACGATGGAGTGTTTGATCAGATGAAAATATGAAGCTGGTTTTAAATTAAAAGTCGTTGAATTGGTGAAAGAAAAGTCGTTGAATTGATAAAAGAAATTGGCAAATGCGCTGCTGAAACAAAATTTGATGTGCCTGAGGAACTGGTGCGAGATTGGAGGAAGCAAGAAGAAGTAAAAAAAAAAAAAAAAATTAAGTGTCGCATTTTTGAACGGGTATATAAGTCAAGGTCTGATTTTATGATCGATTTTTCAGGTTTCAAGACCTGACATATGCAAGAATATATGGAAAATACTTTTTGGATCAGAATCTTTAGTTTTTAAAATTTATAGTGGTCACTTTCAAATGTGTTTTTTAAGAATACAATGTACAAAACAATTTATAAATTATGTATTTACTAGCAAAATACCCGCGCTTCGCAGCGGAGAAGTAGTGTGTTAAAGAAGCAATGAAAAAGAAAAGGAAACATTTTGAAAATAACGTAACATGATTGTCAATGTAATTGTTTTGTCACTGTTGTGAGTGATGAGTGTTGCTGTCATATATATATATATATATATATTGTCACGCATGCGCGAATAGGAAGCCGCGGAGGGACCTTAAAGCACC
>JANRMT010062837.1:40282091-40321434 GCA_026402145.1 Polypterus bichir lapradei | reverse complement strand
GAACATGGGGAGAAAGCTAATAAGCTTTTAGCTCAACAAATTCACAAACAAGAAGTGCGCAACGCAATCTCGGTAATCACTAGCATGAACGGAGATAAAATCATCGAACACCAAAATATAATGCACACTTTCAGAGACTACTATAAATCCCTATATACTACTGAGCTTAAGGAAGACAATACATAATCTAATGCATTTCTGGATACATTACAGATACCACAAATAGACGCTTTTAGTGCGGAGGAACTTGATAAACCTCTGGCGTTATCAGAATTACTAGATGCTATAAAGTCACTCCAAGGCGGGAAAGCAGCAGGCCCTGATGGTTACCCTGCAGAATTTTACAAGAAATTCTCCACTCAGCTAGCTCCCCTCCTATTAGCAACATTTACAGAAGCCAGAGATAACCAATCTCTTCCACAAACCTTTCGCCAAGCACTAATCACTGTCTTTCCAAAACAAAATAAGGACTTATTATAATGTGTATCATACAGACCAATTTCACTTCTGAATAACGACGTTAAAATACTCTCTAAAATCTTAGCCAGAAGGATGGAGAAAGTGCTCCCCTCGGTGATATCACAAGACCAAACTGGATTTATTAGGGGCCGGCACTTATCTTCAAATCTTCGACGCCTGTTTAATGTAATATACTCACCAACTAAATCAAACACCCCAGAAATATTATTATCATTGGATGCAGAAAAAGCATTCGACATGATTGAATGGAAATACCTTTTTACTATATTGGAGAAGTTTGGGTTTGGCCCAAACATTTGTGCATGGATTAAATTACTGTATACTAACCCAGAAGCTTCAGTTTGCATCAACAACATTTGCTCAGAATACTTTAAACTAGAACGTGGCACTAGACAAGGATGCCCCCTGTCACCGCTGCTGTTTGCGATTGCCATTGAACCACTGGCAATACATTGTCGAAATACTGATCAGATAAAGGGGATTAGCAGAGAAGGACTGGAACAGAAAATCTCATTATATGCAGATGACATGGTACTGTATATATCAGACCCAGAAAATTCTGTGCCTGCAGTCTTAGCTGCACTCACAGAATTTCAAAAGATCTCTGGTCTCAGAATTAATCTGAATAAAAGTGTACTCTTTCCAGTGAACTCTCAAGCATATAATATTAGATACCCTACCTTTTATCATTGCAGAACAGTTTAAATACCTAGGGGTAAACATCACAAGTAAACATAAAGTTCTATATCAACAAAATTTCGCCGTTTGCATGGAAAAAATTAAACAAGAATTGCATAGATGGTCGACCCTTCATCTCACACTACCTGGAAGAATTAACACTGTTAAGATGAATATTCTTCCTAAACTCCTTTTTTTATTTCAAAACATCCCAATATACATTAATAAATCATTTTTTAGGCAATTAGATTCGACAATAACCTCATTTATTTGGAATTCAAAACATCCACGCATCAAAAGAGCGACCTTACAAAGACAAAAGGCAGAAGGCGGCATGGCTCTACCTAACTTCCAGTTTTATTACTTGGCAGCAAATATACAGGCGATAAGAACCTGGACACAAATAGAAGAACGTACACAGGCTTGGTCCGCAATAGAATTAAATTCCTGCAGTACTTCTTTGTATTCCTTGCTCTGTGCTCCAATAAACACACGTTATCGGCAATACACTAATAACTCAATTGTGCTCCACTCACTTAGAATCTGGAACCAATGTAGAAAGCATTTTAAGACGGAGAAGCTTCTATCTGTGGCACCTCTGCAAGAGAACCACCTCTTTCAACCTTCACAAACATATGCAGTTTTTAATATTTGGAAAAAATTTGGAATTAACTTGCTTAGAGATCTTTATATAGACAACGTCTTTGCCTCCTATGAACAATTACATTCCAAATTTAACATTCCAGCTACACATTTCTTTCACTATCTTCAAATCAGAAACTTTGTTAAAAAAAACCTTCCAGCTTTTCCTCATCTTGCACCCTCATTCATTCTGGAAAAAATATTGCTCAATCTCAAGGACTTAGACTCCATCTCTACAATATATAAAATCATTTTACAATCCCTCCCTTTCAAAGATCCAAGAAGACACTGGGAAAAAGATCTTTCAATTAATATATCAGAAAAGGAGTGGAAAGTAGCAATGCAGAGAATTCACTCGAGCTCCATATGCGCAAAGCATACAATTATACAACTCAAAATTATATATCGAGCACATCTGTCTCGACTAAAACTCTCCAAAATGTTTCCAGGGCATGATCCAACCTGCGAACGTTGCAACCAAGTCCCAGCCTCACTAGGTCACATGTTCTGGTCCTGCACCAAATTAACACTATTCTGGACAAACATTTTTAATTACCTTTCAGATAGCCTTGGACTCACAATCCCTCCAAACCCATTAACAGCTGTGTTTGGTGTTCTTCCAGATGGGTTTAAAGCGGAGAAAGACAAACAAATTGTGATTGCATTCACTACACTTTTGGCACGTAGACTTATTCTCATAAACTGGAAGAACCCAAACTCTCCTCTTTTAAGTCAGTGGGAAATCGATGTGTTATATTATTTGAAGTTGGAAAAAATCAAATACTCAGTTAGAGGATCCGTACAGACTTTTTTCAAAACATGGCAGGATCTAATCAGTAATATTTTAAAATAAGTGCATAAAGCACAGAGAATTTATTAATTTAGGTATGTTTACAAGCCTTAAATTTAACGCCGTCTGGCTTGCTCTCTCTCTCAGGGGTGGGGATCGATCTATTCTTAATTTTTCTCTTTGTAAAAACTTGATTGCTTTGTATGGATTGTAATAAAATCAATAAAAAGTAAATAAAAAAAAAAAGTCAATATAAATAGCCCTTAAGTTCAGCATTCTGTAACTAGACAATTGCAAAAGCACAGGGAAAAATAGAAGAATTTCAGCAAATACCAAGTGGAGGCAAGGAAAAACGTACTATTTGTTGGTTTAAACAGTGATATAAACAACAAAAGGAAGTTGATCGAGTGACAGAGTTCCGGAGAAACTTGAAAGGTCAAGTTCAAAGTCGTACAGTGCCAGAAATAAAAAACAGGTTGTCAGATATCACAGTCGCCATGAACAGGTAACTTGTAGCCCACCATCTGAGTGTCATATGGAAGCTTATTAAGGTACAGAGAAAAGAAAAAAAAATAGGGACACAGTGGGGAAAAAAAGCTCAAAATGGCAACTTTAATCTCAAAATTTCCACATTAATCATGTAGTTTTTTTTTGTTATTAAAATAGAACATCATAAACTTCGTCTTAAAATTGTTTAATTTACTAGTTACTAGTTTCTCAAATACCATCGTAACTAATGTAGCATGTTAAATCCTTTATATTGTATGTGTTCTTTTATAAAGTACTATGTATTTCTTAAATGGGCTTTCTCTTCCTCCGACAGGACACAGAATCCATTACATTCATGATATTAATTGAGATGTATACTTGATATCATTTTCATGATAACAGGAATTAAAGCATATATTAAACATGGGAACACAGTGGCGCAGTGATAGTGACGAACTGGCGCCCCGTCCAGAGATTGTTCCTGCCTCCCACAAGATGCTTGCTGCGCCGTGCGCGACCTACAATGAAATAATTTATTGCAGCAGTACTGTTTCTCTCAAACATATTAACCCCCAATTCCTGTCCTTCCTTTTCTTTCTCCAAGTAACCAATCGCCTCACAATCAGCTCCTTAATAAATGTCAAACCATGTGTAAGCTGAGAACGCTGATTTTTCAGAAC
The DNA here is from genome assembly GCA_026402145.1 of Polypterus bichir lapradei. NCBI lineage: Eukaryota > Metazoa > Chordata > Cladistia > Polypteriformes > Polypteridae > Polypterus > Polypterus bichir. Next base: position 40,317,675 of record JANRMT010062837.1, on the reverse strand, counting down.
TTTTAAGGAACATTGAAATATCTTTGTAGTACATGTTTAATTATTCTATCCATCTATCCATCCAGTGTCGCAGCAGCCCCAGCAAGAATACAGCGTGAGGCAGGAACAATCCCTGAATGGGGCGCCAGCTCGTTGCTATAGCGCAGCGACACCGGGTCCTCAGATGTTTCATTATTAACAATACTAGCCATGTGTGCCCAACTACGTTGTGCGTGTTAAAGTTGTCTGTGAAGGGCTCCCTGTTTAAACGCGGCTGCCAGTCGTGAACTGGGCCCTTCATCGCACAGCATTATGATTTTTTATAAGGGAAACAAAATTAGAAAAGAAAACCCTTGGATATTGATTCGAAAGGAACGGCCTACTCAGAATCACTGTCTGAATCGTAATTATGTGGTGGTGTAGGAGCATTTCTGCTTCTGTCCGTTCACAGTCCATCTCGTTTTCACGACGCTGTCATTTCCTCTCACGATGTCTTCTCAACCTTTCTCCAATCTCGCAAGTTGCTTTGTGGCAATCCAAAGAGTAAGGCAATATACACGGAGCAATGGTTATAAAAGGGGACACATAGGTATCCAGGCTCTTTAAAGCATAAATAGGGATCACTTCACTGACATGTGAGCAAGCCATGGTACAACTGTGAGACGCGCAGCACTCGCCGGCTACAATGTAACAATAATAATTTCTGGAACGTGCTGTTACGTTGTCATTCATTTTACCCACTGTCTTTCTTTATATGTTATGTAGGCATGTACCTTATATCTTCGGCAATCTCATTCTCTAACCAGGCCTCAGGAGCTAACCAGCGTAACACTGTCCACCACCCCTTTCATTAATCCAGCACATTGTTGACATCCGTGAGTAACAACAACGTACTAAACTGGAAGGTGGTCTACGCATGCATGGAGTTCGCGGACAAAGATCAAGATGTAAATGAAGATCTCTTTAGTTAATTTAAAGCACAACAATTTGTTTAGTTTGAATGTCTGTGTTTTGAGGTGTGACTGGCGTACCACAGTCTTCAGTAGTATAAGCTTGGAGGAGATTCTTAATGCAATGCCTATGTTTTAGCTGTCTCTCTACTGCCATCTAGTGCTTCTTCTTCTAATTCATTCGCGGACAAACAAAGATCAAGATCCAAATGAAGATTATATATAGAGATAGATTATTTAAATGATGTTAACATTTTACCTGTATAATGTAATAAACATATTTTGCTGTATTATGTCTTTAAAATAATATTGTCATCATATGTAAATACGTGCTTTATAAAGTGGCTCAGGTTGTGTAATATTATAACTGCATCGCAAGTTTACAGTAAGGTAATTGTACTTATAAGTACAAACAGTTTTACAAGGAGCACTTGATGGACTGACCGAGTGTGTTTATAGTTTTTGGGATGAAACTGTTTTTGAACCACTAGGTCAGTACAGGAAAGGCTCTGAAGTATTTGTCGTATGAGAGCAGTTCAATAGAATGTGCACATGGCTGAGGCAGCATCTGCTAGATGCTGTATACCAATAATTCTTTTTCTGATCAGCTGCTGTAGAACTGTGATTCCACACTTAGATACAGTGGGTTAAATACTCGGTGATGCACTGATAGTAACAAGGCTAAAGCAGCTATGGTATTTGGAACAGTTTGGCCATTCTGTGGAGCATTATATTGTTACAGGTTAATTACAATCAGATGCCTTATACTAATACATGATGTGAGGTTAATTTTAGTGTATTTGATAAAGCCGCGTCAGCTGATGTGGATCTAAAAAAGAAAGAAAAACCACACTGGAACAAAAGCGCTGGGTGCAAAACCGAGCAGAGTACTTGCATACGACAGGGATTGAGATAGCATGAAAATAGAAGTAATTTGGAAACCAAGAAGATATCAGAGTTAATCAGTGAAATTACAAGAATAGATCAGTGTCCAAATGAAGCACTTCATAGGAAAAGACAGGCTGTGCATTAAGAACTCAACCTCTTGACAACTAAAGAAACAGAACAATTCATTTTTAAATCAAGATATCATTACTATGAACACAGAGAGAAAGCTAAGAAGACTTTAGTTCAACAAATCCACAACCAGGAAGTTTGCAATGCAATCCCAGCAATCACCAACACAGATGGAGACAAAATCATTGACCATAAAAATATAATGCACTCATTTAGAGACTACTGTAAGTCCTTATACAGTGGAACCTCGGTTCACGACCATAATTCGTTCCAAAACTCTGGTCGTAAACCAATTTGGTCATGAACCGAAGCAATTTCCCCCATAGGATTGTATGTAAATACAATTAATCCGTTCCAGACCATACGAACTGTATGTAAATACATATTTTTTTAGTTTTTAAGCACAAATATAGTTAAGTATACAATAGAATGCACAGCGTAATAGTAAACTAAATGTAAAAACATTGAATAACACTGAGAAAACCTTGAACAACAGAGAAAACTAACACTGCAATAGTTCGCGCTATAGCGCTACCAACCACTGGCTAAAAGCACTTTTTATAATGAGTTTTAAGCACAGGGAAAAAAATGAACATTTGAAAAAATCTGTAATTTAATAAACCACCAAGAAAAATAACATTGCAACAATGCACACTACGAACTGATTGCTGGAAACAGAAGTGAAAACAAAATCAAGCCGAGTTCATTCTTTAACTGCCTTCCTACCTTACTGCGTTCAGCTCTCTCTCGCGCTGCCTGTGTGTCTGTGTCTCTCTCTCTCGAGCTGCCTCTGTGTGTGTCACGCTCTCTCTCGCGCTGCCTGTGTGTGTCGCGCTCTCTCTCGCTGCCTGTGTGTGTGTGTCACGCTCTCTCTTGCACTGCCTGTGTGTGTGTCGCGCTCTCTCTCTCTCGCTACCTGTGGGTGTGCGCATCTCTCTCGCGCTGCCTTGTGTGTGCTTGCGCTGACTGTGTGTGTGCATCTGTCTCTCTCTCGCGCTGCCTCTGTGTGTGTGTGTGTGTTTCTCGCTCTCTCTTTCTTGCTCACTGCACAGGAAATGCACAGGGAGAGACTGAACATGTACAAACCAAAAGGGAAACTGGCTTGTTCGTATACCGAGTGTGTGGTCGTGAACCGAGGCAAAAGTTTGGCGAACTTTTTGGTCGTAAACCGAGTTGTACGTGTACCGAGACGTTCGTGAACCGAGGTTCCACTGTATTCCACTGAGTTTAAAGACGACAAGACACAATCTAATGCATTTCTGGATGCATTACAAATACCATAACTATCAGTGCAGAGGAATTGGAAGAACCTCTGGCACTATCAGAATTACTAGATGCTATAAACTCACTTCAGAGTGGGAAAGCAGCAGGCCCTGATGGCTACCCTACTGAATTTTAAAAACAAATTCTCAATTAATCTAGCTCCCCTTTTATTAGCAACATTAACATGAGCTAGAGACAATAAAATTCTACCTCAAACTTTTTGTCAAGCTTTAATTACTGCCTTTCCTAAGCAAAATAAGGACTTTTAAAAATAATGTGAAGATACTCTCCAAAGGCCTAGCTAGAAGGGTTGAGAAAGTACTTCCTTTAGTAATATCATAAGACCAAACTGGATTTATTAAAGGTAGACACTTCCAATCTTCGACGCCTGTTTAATGTAATATATTCACCCACAAAGTCTAACACCCCAGAGATGATATTATCGTTGGATGCAGAAAAAACATTTTATATGGTTGAATGGAACTACCTTTTCACCATATTGAAGAAATTTGGGCTTGGCCCAAACATTTGTGCATGAACCAAACTACTGTTTACCAGTCCACAAGCTTCAGTTTGTATTAACAATATTAATTCAGACTACTTCAAATTAGAATATGGTACTAGACAAGTATGTCCCTTGTCACTACTACTGTTTGCAATCGCAATTGAGCCACTGGCAGCTCACTGTTGAAATGCTTATGACATAAAAGGGATTATTAGAGAAGGACTTGAACAGAAAACTTCTTTATATGCAGATGATATGGTACTGTATATATCAGATCCACAAAATACTGTGCCTACAGTCCTAACAGCACTAACAGAATTTCAAAAGATTTCTGTTCTCAGAATTAATTTGAACAAAAGTGTGCTCTTTCCAGTGAATTCTCAAGCACACAATATTAGATTAGACACCTTCCATTTTATCATCATAGATCAGTTTAAATACCTAAGGGTAAACATTATAAATAAGCATAAAGTTCTTTATCAACAACATTTTGCTGTCTGCATGGAAAAAAAATAAGCAAGACTTGCATAGATGGTCTACTCTCCATCTCACTTTAGCTGAAAGAATTAATATTGTCAAGATGAACATCCTTCCTAAGCTTCTTTTTCTATTTCAAAACATTCCAATATACATAAATAAATAATTTTTAAAGAAATTAGATTCAACCATAACCTCATTTATTTGGAATTCAAAACATCCACGTATCCAAAGGGTGACTCTACAAAGACCTAAGGCAGAAAGTGGCATGGCTCTACCTAACTTTCAATTTTATTATTGGGCGCCGAATATACAAGCTATAAAAACCTGGACATTGACACAAACAGATGAAGAGATACAGGCTTGTTCCACAATAGAAATAAAATCCTGCAGTGCTTCTGTATATTCTGTGCACAAGAATCACCTCTTTCCACCCTCTCAAACATATGTCTGGAAAAAAATTGGGATTAAATCACTTAGAGATCTGTACATAGACAACATCTTTGCATCCTACAAACAATTACACTCCAAATTTAACTTTCCAAAAACACAGTTCGTTTGCTACCTTCAAATTAGAAACTTTGTTAAACAAAACCTGCCCAATTTCCCTCACCTCCCACCTACCTCTATTCCAGAAAATATATTGTTCAGTCTTGAGGGCTGCAGCATTTCTGAAATTTATAAAAAACATTTTAAAATCTCTCCCTTTCAAAGATCCCAGAGTACAGTGGGAGAAAAGGATCTCTCACTCAACATCTCAGAAAATGAGCGGAAGGTAGCAGTGCACAGAATTCACTCGAGCTCCATATGCGCAAAGCATACAATTATTCAAATGAATATTATATATCGAGTGCATCTGTCTCATTTGAAATTGTCCAATATGTTTCCAGGGCAAGATCCAACCTGTGAATGTTGCAATCAAGTTCCAGCCTCATTGGGCCATATGTTTTGGGCCTGCAGCAAATTAACATTATTTTGGACCAAAATCTTTAAATGTCTTTCAGACAGCTTGGATGTCACAATCCCTCCTAATCCATTAACAGCTGTGTTTGGTGTACTTCCAGATGAGCTTAAAGTGGAGAAGGACAAACAAATTGTAATTGCCTTTACTTCGCTATTGGCATGTAGACTTATCTTAAATAGAAGAATGCTATCTCACCTCTTTCAAGTCAGTGGGTTATATATTATCTAAAATTGGAAAAATCAAATTCTTACTTAGAGGATCTGTGCAAAACTTTTTCAAAGCTTGGCAGGATCTAATCAATAACATTTTAGAATAAGCATTTAAACTGAGGAAGCAGATTCTCTCCCCTCTCTTTTATTCTATTTATTTTGATTAATTTATTTACATATTTTTACTATTATTAAAGTTTTACTCTGCTGGCCTAGCTGTCTTTCTCATGGGTGATGGTTGATTTGTTTTGAACCTAGTTTTGTTAAACTTGACTTGCTTGTATGGAATGTTATTTGATTTTTATAAAATTAACAAAATAGTTAAACAAAAAAAGTGGGCTGCCATCATCTGGGACAGAGGAGAGCATTCCATCCAGCTTATCAAGGAAGATCCTGAGCAAACCTGGAGGGCGATAAACAACAAGGGTCATGTTAATTGGACAGGATACAATAATAGCATGGAATTCAAAGGTAGTGAAATTGCATACGTTACCCAGTGGGGTGAATTTCCAGCACTTCAATGTAAGAATACCTGTCCCTACACCCCTACCAGTGGAACAGCAGGAGTAGGAGTGGGAGAAGCTGAACGCAGATGAAAGTGCTGTAGGAGTTGCTATGTTTTCATTCTGAATCCATGTCTCTGACAGAGCCAGCACTTGGAGACCCCTTTGGGTGGCAAAAGGTGGAATAAAGTCTGCTGTGTTGACCGCAGACTGGTAGTTCCACCAGCGGAAGGAGAAGAGGGTGTCTGAAGTGGTGGCTTGATGCAGCAGATGAAGGTTGTCTGGGTTTCTCCCTCTTCTGTTAAGGGGGCAAGAGAAACATCTTGTGTTAAGGAAAGGAAGACGATTCCACATACAGTCCCAGTTTGGCTAAGGGTGGCACTGCACATAAGAAACAAAACATACAAATCTGAAAATTGCTTTGTCATCCCATGTTGCCCTGGAGCCTAAATGATCATAGACAGGACAATTTTTGGCTTCAGACGTTATTGGCCTGTGACACTATATATTATAAATGTTTTAATGGCTGGTGTGTTGGAGTTGTGGAGCATTTGTGGAGCATGACCACAACCTCTGATATGAATTGAAATGCTACAGAAGAGCATTTTCAAATGAAGTTTTTCAGTTTTACAGCAACTAACATGGATTGAAGGACAATCCACAACTCCATTCGATCTGAAGAGCAGTAGCAGTAAAGTTGTTACAGCAGCTTGCAGTGTAAACTTTTTTAACAGCAGCCCAGATATCAGAAATACTTGCAGTTTCAACATCTGTTGTGCATCCATCATAATGTGCACGATGGTAATTCCACAGTAATAACTAGCGTAAGGCCATGCAGCCCAAGGGCTTACTTGTATTGTGTTCATTGTGAAGCACGTTTTGTCTTACGTCTACCACAGATGTTAGATACAATTTTACATATAAAAAGTGTTTTACAGATGGAGGTAAAGATACAGTGATTTGAGGATTGGGTTAGAACATTGATGTCTTTATTATAAACTGAAAGTTTTGGGTTTAAACTCAAGCCCACTAGTTACTCAGTTTATAGCAGTATGAAGATTCTCAGTATATAAGCCAGTGAGAGTCTTGAAAACTCTTCTCACCAGTGTAAAGCTTTTAAGAAATCAACCCATGGTCTTTATCCTAACTGAAGGAGATATTATATTTGACACCAAAATATGGCACCATAATTGCCTGGATGGCTCATAAGGATATCTAATACCATCCAACTAAAATGCATACTTACTAGAAAATTATCTAGAAAAGGTAAGAGTAGGTATTATCTTTGACAAAATTATTTTAATAACAAACCTATCTAATTATAATTGTAGTCAAAGAAAATCAAAAAGTGCAGTAAAATCACGTGAGAGTAGCTAGCAATGTATTATTTATGGGAGGTGACACTCCAAACAATCCATCAGTAGAGACCTGCTGTCTCAGCTAAGGTATCAACAGTCAGTTAGTGGTGGGTTTTTGTGCCACTTTTGTGTCAAGTCTACTTTGACTGAATATTTTCTCTTCTTGTGTTCTTATATTTTCTTTATACTGCATAAAGAGGTAGAACTCTGCATCATTCACTGAAGGGACTTATGACAGTTGACAGCAAGATTGATTCCAGAGATAACAAGTTAGGTTTGTCTTTGCCAATTATGTTTGACAGATATATGTAAAAAAAATGGTACTGCAACACTATACAGAGTGATGTTTAAACTGAAAACTTACAGTGGCGCTAATAATTCCCATTTGAAGTTGAAGCATACAGAATAAGTTTTCCACATACTGTAAATTGCAAAACATTCTTTAATTATGTTATTTTAAAAAACACTATTGAAATATTTCATTGCTGTAGTAGAATTTTTCAAACTTAATTGTTATATTGTCTAAACAAGTTGTACTTCCTGCATTTTTCTCTGAAGCACCACTGAAGAATTAAATTTATGAATAATGTAGATCAATATAAAAGACGAAGTCGAGAAATCTTTACATATACAGCAAACATGAACAAACACAAGTAAAAAGGAAACATGCAATATAATATTTACTTAGTCTCAGTAATTTTTCCAATCTTATTTTAATACTGTCAGATGCATGGGGCACTTAACCCAGCCACAGGAGATGCACAAACCAGTGTGTTTCTTCGCGCCAGTCCCAAGCCCGGATAAATGGGGAAGATTGCGTCTGGAAGGGCATCCAGTGCAAAATTTTGCTAGATTAATATGCAGACAACAATACAGATTTCCATACCGGATCAGTCGAGGTCCGGGTTAACAGCGGCCACTCCAGTACTGATAGCCAACAAGGGTGCTGGTGGAAATTAGGCTACTATTGGCCAAAGAAGGGGAAGGGGGAGGGGTGTCCGGAGGTAGGAGGAGAGGGGGAAGGTAAAAAGAGTGGAACTAAGGGTAGGAACTTTGAATGTTGGCAGTATGACTGGTAAGGGGAGAGAGTTAGCAGATATGATAGAGAGAAGGAAGGTTGATATATTGTGCGTGCAAGAGACTAAATGGAAGGGGAGTAAGGCCAGGTGGATTCAAATTGTTTTATCATGATGTGGATGGGAGTGGAAATGGGGTAGGGGTTATTCTAAAGGGACAGTATGTCAAGTGTATTTTGGAGGTGAAGAGAGTGTCAGACAGAGTAATGATTATGAAGCTGAAAATTGGAGGTGTGCTGATGAATGCTGTTAGTGCATATGCCCCGCAAGTTGGGTGTGCATTGGAGGAGAAAGAAGATTTTTGGAGTGAGCTGGGTGAAGTGATGAACAGAAGGGACAGAAAGAGGTGATTGGAGCAGATTTCAATGGACATGTTGGTGAAGGGAACAGAGGAGACGAGGAGGTGATGGGTAAGTATGGTGTCAAGGAGAGGAATGAAGAAGGTCAGATGATAGTGGATTTTGCCAAAAGGATGGATCTGGCTGTGGTGAATACGTATTTTAAGAAGACGGAGGAACACAGGGTGACGTACAAGAATGGAGGAAAGTGCACACAGACAGAGTAAATTCTATATGGGGGGTCAATCTGAAGGAGATTGAAGACTACAAAGTGGTTCCAGGGGAAAGTGTAGTTAGGCAGCATAGGATGGTGGTCTGTAGGGGAATGTTGGAGATCAAGAAGTGGAAGAGAGTGAGTGCAGAGCCAAAAATGAAATAGTGGAAGTTGAAAAAGGAAGACTGTGAGGTTGAGTTCAGGGAGGAGATAAGACAGGCGGTGGGTGGCAGTGAAGAGTTGCCAGACAGCTGGGCAACTACTGTAGAAATAGTAAGGGTGACAGCAAGAAGGGTGCTTGGCTTGACATCTGGACAGAGGAAGGAGGTAAAAGAAACCTGGTGGTGCAATGGGGAAGTACAGGAGAGTATACAGAGGAAGAGCCTGGTGAAGAAGAAATGGTATAGTCACAGAGATGCAGAAAGTAGACAAGAATACAAGGAGATAAGGCATAAGGTGAAGAGAGAGGTGGTGAAGGCTAAAGAAAAGGATTATGTTGAGTTGTATGAGAGGTTACACACTAAGGAGGGAGAAAAAGACCTTTACCGATTGGCTAGACAGAGGAACCAAGCTGAGAAACAGGTGCAGCAGGTTAGGGTGACAAAGGATAAAGATGGAAACATACTCACAAGTGAAGAGAGTATGTTGAGCAGATGGAAAGAGTACTTTGAGAGGCTGATGAATGAAGAGAATGAGAAAGAGAGAAGGTTGGATGATGTGACGATAGTGAATCAGGAAGTGCAACAGATTAGCAAGAAGGAAGTAAGGACAGCTATGAAGACAATGAAGAATGGAAAGTCCGTTGGTCCAGATGACAAACCTTTGGAAGCATGGAGGTGTTTGACAGACAACATTAGACAGGAGTCCCCGTGGACTATGATGTTTGCTTATGACATTGTGATCTATAGTGAGAGTAGGGAACAGGTTGAGGAGACCCTGGAGAGGTGGAGATATGCTCTAGAGAGGAGAGGAATGAAGGTCAGTAGGAACAAGACAGAATACATGTGTGTAAATGAGAGGGAGGTCAGTGGAATGGTGAGGATGCAGGGAGTAGAGTTGGCGAAGGTGGATGAGTTTAAATACTTGGGATCAATGGTGCAGAGTAACGGATGCTGGAAGAGAGGTGAAAAAAAGAGTGCAGGCAGGGTGGAATGGGTGGAGTAGAGTGTTAGGGGTAATTTGTGACAGACGGGTATCAGCAAGAGTGAAAGGGAAAGTCTACAGGACGGTAGTGAGACCAGCTATGTTATATGGGTTGGAGACGGTGGTACTGACCTGAAAGCAGGAGACAGAGCTGGAGGTGGCAGAGTTAAAGATGTTAAGATTTGAATTGAGTGTAATGAGGATGGACAGGACTAGAAATTAGTACATTAAAGGTACAGCTCAAGTTGGACGGTTCGGAGACAAATTTAGAGAGGAGAGATTGCATTGGTTTGGACATGTGCAGAGTAGAGATGCTGGGTATATTGGGAAAAGGATGCTAAGGATAGAGCTGCCAGGCAACAGGAAAAGATGAAGGCCTAAGAGAAGGTTTATGGATATGGTGAAAGAGGGCATGAAGGTGATGGGTGTAATAGAGCAAGATGCAGAGGACAGGAAGATATAGAAAAAGATAATCCGCTCTGGCAACCCCTAATTGGAGCAGCCGAGAGAAGAAGAAGAAGATGAAGATGATGATGCATGGGTTACCTAAGTATTTTACTGACAATGATTTACAGATGACACAGTCATTTACTTGTCTCCCTGCTTTGTCCTCAGAAAGGATTATAATAACCTAGAACAGGGATCTCAAACTCCAGTCCTGGAGAGCCACAGTTGCTGCAGGTTTTCATTCTATTCCTTTTCTTAATTAGTGACCTGTTTTTGCTGCTAATTAACTTCTTTTGAATTAATTTTAATTGAGAGTTTTTTAAGATTTGTTCCCTGGAATATTTTCATCGTTCCTCTGAATTGCTTCATTTCTTTCCTTAAACAGAAATGAAATGTGAAGTGAGTGAGCCAACAGAAGACCAACTAAGTCAGGTCCTCAAACTCTAACCAATTTCTCTCAAACCAGTTGCTTAATTAGGTGCCGAGTCTTGTTGTTAATTAAACCCTTTCTTTAATTCCATGGCTTGTTGCTGCTCTTATTGTGCAATAGCATACATTTTCAAAATTGCTGATATTTTCTTTACTTCTCTAAGAGTATTGTTAAAATGCTTTTGGGCAGCAAATCAACATTTCTAAGACCTCCACTCTTTTTATGTTCAGATATTGTATGACAGGCACAGTCTGCTGGTCATGTTTTAGTTAATTTTGTATCTCATTATTGTCAGTCATTCAGTCATTGTCCAACCCATTATATCCTAACACAGGGTCACAGGGGTCTGCTGGAGCCAATCCCAGCCAACACAGGGCACAAGGCAGGAACAAATCCCGGGCAGGGCACCATGCCACCACAGGACACAAACACACACACACCAAGCACACACTAGGATTGCCAATACACCTAACTTGCATGTCTTTGGACTGTGGGAGGAAACCGGAGCACCCGGAGGAAACCCACACAGACACGGGAAGAACATGCAAACTCCACGCAGGGAGGACCCAGGAAGTGAACCCAGGTCCCCTTACTGTGAGGCAGCAGTGCTACCACTACGCCACCATGCTGCCCATGTTATTATTGTTTGCCTGCTAATTAAGGAGAAAGAAACCATCTGAGTCTTCAAGATCAAGTCAATTAAAATTAATTCAAAACAAGTTAATAAGCAACAAAAACAGGTCACTAATTAAGAAAAGGGTTTGCAAAGAAAACCTGGAGCCTCTGTGGCCCTCCAGGACTGGAGTTGGAGATCCCTGGCCTAGAAGAACAAACCTGACTTTTAAAAACTCCCAAAAGCAAGAAGTTACTGTCTGTTTTTCACCAGAACAAGAACAAGAAGATTCTTATGCCTTAAAACCTTCTTTCTTACATATTTCTGTAGCCATCACTGCTTAATATAAAAAAAATCCATCCATTATCCAACCTGCTATATCCTAACTACAGGGCCACGGGGGTCTGCCGGATCCAATCCCAGCCAGCACAGGGCGCAAGGCAGGAAACAAACCCCGGGCAGGGCGCCAGCCCACCACAGGGTGGGCACACACACACACCAAGCACACACTAGGGACAATTTAGAATCGCCAATGCACCTAACCTGCATGTTTTTGGACTGTGGGAGGAAACCGGAGCACCCAGAGGAAACCCATGCAGACACAGAGAGAACATGCAAACTCCACGCAGGGAGGACCTGGGAAGTGAACCTGGGTCATATACAAAAATGCATATGTAAATTTAAATATCTGATTTTTGCAGTTGTATATTTTTCTTATATTCAGTCTTGTGTTTGCAGTTACTAATTGTGATCCATGGAATTTACAGATTCATAAATAGCAGCTTTATGTTCAACTCTAATTTATATTAAATAGCAAGAGAAAAAATATTATTGATTATTGACACATTAAATAAATAATAGAAGAGGCAAAGGACAGAAAAAAAGGTGAAATGTTTAGCTAAAATACCAGTAGTTTATGATGTAAATAGAATTTCTGTGTCATTTGACCTTACATTTGAACTTAAAAAGTCCCAAGCATTGTTAATTTTAGCATTAAATTATAGAGCAGCAATCAAAAGTACACATCCACCAAGTGAGGTGATCAATTAAAGGTCAGTACAAATTCAGCTTATGATACAGTTGTTAATGTATTATACTCCTTCATGAAGAAGCACAGTGTGTATATGATAATGCTAAAATCCATTTTCATTTATGCAGACTAAATGGAAAAATCTGATTGTGTTTGAGATATTTACCATTACTTAGTATATCACAGCAATCAATTTAGGATTGATCAATAAAAGCATAAATGAACTTCAAAAGCTGTAACCCCTAAAATTGTTTTATGCTGCCTGATGAATGAAAAAATTCTAAATGCCTATTTCGATAAAGACATTTACAGTCTTTGGTTTAGCCTGTTAATTGAAATAAGATTCTGTAAAATGAATTATTGATTACATAATAATGGTACTGAAAACAGAACCTTAAAGGTTTAGAACTAAGGTATATACTGTTAAAGAACATGAACACCATTTTTATGTGACTACATTGCTGTTCATTTTTGTGACTGTCTGGGTCTGCTTAATGCTCCCTTGTTGCAACTGGGAGTCTCTTCAACACTGAACCTTCCATAGTCATGAACCAAGGTGAGCCGGGCAAAATGAGGACACACATATACAGCAAGGGGTAGGTGCAAAAAGATGTCAAGTGTTTTTCCACTTGACAATCCAAAACAGTGTTCAGTGTTTGCCACACTGAGCCTCAGTTTTCCAACTCCCACAGCTATTCCACTGCCTTACATGGGAGCACACTTGAGCAACGGGTCAGTACAACTACCTGTAGATGCTCAGTCAGAGTGTCCCTCTTCAGCAATTTTGAACACCTGCTATTTACTCTTTCTCGGGGCTCTTTACCTGGCTTCCTGCCTCCACTCTGCCACACACTGGCTTTTCACAATCCTGCCGTCTCCATCATTCCTTCCTTTTTTCCATTCCCTTAAACTTCCATCTCTCTTTCTGATTTATATTTTTCTATTTCTGTTTACTAACAGCTGCTCCCTCCTTTCCAGAACAAACAGGCAGGACTTCCCAGGGAGGTTGAGGAATGTGATCCCCCTAAAGTTCCAACATACCCTTCTGTCACCTTTTTTAAAGAAGGGACCACCACCCTAGTTTGTTAATCCAGAGGCACTGCCCCTGACCCCCACATATTGTTGAAGAGGTGTGTCTGTGAAGAAAGCCCAACAACACCCAGAAAATCAAGACAGATATCATCTACCTCAGGGATTCTGTCCTGTGTGAGCTGGGGGGGCTGATCGCACCCCAAGAGATTACAGGTGCTGCTGGGAAAACCCCTGAAAATGTTGACAGACTACCTTCACATTGCTCCTTACCTTATTTGCGCTCTGTCGCATGACAAACCTCTCGCGTGATTCTCCTCATACTTAAAAGCATGTACAGCACCTGTCAGTTTTGATTGTTTTGCTTTTCTTTCCCTCTCTCTCTTTCAGACATTTCCTGCTCCTGACGCATACTCCTTTGAAGAAGAAGCTATGTTTGCATACTTTTTATTGAGAGACAGAACTGTCATCTCTGTCCTGTTAAGGAGCACGTTTTTAAACCTTTAAAAAGAGACAAATGTTTGTTTGCAGTGTTTGAATAAAGTCAATAAAGTCCCTCTCTCTTCAACCTCCTCTGTTTCTGTGCAAATCTGTGACTCAAGTGTGACACCTGTTATTTATAACTACCTTAGTGACCACAGCTCCAGTGATGGTTAAATTTTTCTCCAAGTCTCTGGACTCTGCTTCCTTAAAGAAAACATGACACTGGGATTTAGTAGGTATTCGAAGTGTTCCTTTGACATTCCGACTATATCCCCAGATGAGGTCAGCAGCACTTCATCCCTTCTATGAACAGCACAGGCAAAGTACTCCTCAAAATTTCCTCCTCCTGACTCGCCTGACAGTTTGCCAGAATAGCTTTGAGGCTGACTGAAAGTCAATGTTTCATGGTCTTACCGTGGACATTCCGATTTTAATCTCGACCTAGACCTTTTTTTTTTACGGTATCCCTATTTTTTTCCTTTTGTCACTCATAACACTGCCTAAGCCACCAAATGCTAAGTTTTTCTTACCTCAATGTCAACTTTATTCATATAGCACATTTAAAACAACATAGGAATGCTGTGGCCAAAGTGCTTTACAATAATAGAATTAAAGAAAAACATACAATTAACATGAATAACTTAAATAGAAATAAAATAAATGAACATAAATAAAAAATAGAAGTAATGTTACATAATCACAATGAGGAAACCCTCAGTATTACTGAAGGTCATGGAATGCAAATGAATAGAAATGAGTCTTTAATCTTGTTTTGAACAGTTCAATTGTAGACGACTAATTTATATGATTAGGTAAAGAGTTCCACAGGCGAGGAGCAGCAGCTGCAAAACTCCTGTCCCCCTTGGTTTTACACTTGGTACGAGGGACAACAAAAGACAACTGACCAGAAGATCTAAGCACTCTGGATGGCTGGTATAAAACACACAATTCAGATAAATAGGCAGGAGCAAGCCCATGTACAGATTTAAAAACTAGCAATAAGATTTTAAAATCAATTCGAAAACTGACAGGCAGCCAGTGTAAAGAAGCTAATATTCTTGCCCCAACCAGAAAGCAAGCGTCAGCATTCTGGACCAACTGTAACCTGTGTATCAGGGATTTGCTATTCCCAGAATACAGTGAGTTGCAGTAATCAAGGCGAGAAAAGATAAAAACATGAGCAGCTATCTCAAGATCCCTAGAAGATAAAAAAGGCTTGATCTTACCTAATAGACCAAGCTGGAAAAAGCAACTCTTGACTACAGAATTAACTAGTTTCTCAAAAGAGAGGTTACTGTCAAAGATAACACCAAGATTGCGAACTTGAGGTTTACAAAAGACAGAGTAAGAGCCGAGAAGTCCAAGACCAATAGGGGCTTTAGCTGATGGACCCACTATAAGCACCTCCATTTTATTTTGATTCAGATCAAGAAAATTATTAGCCATCCAGGATCTTAGTTCAGCAAGACAGTTGTGCAGTTGATTTATTGCAGAGTTGCAGATGGGAATATAAACCTGTGTTTCATCAGCATAGCAATGAAAAGAAATTTCCTAAAAATCACTCCAATAGGGTGAAGGTATATAGAGAATAAGATATGACCCAAAATGGATCCCAGAGGAACACCACATTTAAGAGGAGCAGTAGATGAAAAGAGAAATTTAAAGTCACTGAAAAGTGTCTACCAGTTAGATATGACCTGAACCAGTTAAGAGCAGCCTCTTTAAGCCCAACAAGATGTTCAAGCCGCAACAGCAATATCTCCTGGTCAATAGTGTCAAAGGCAGCGGACAGGTCCAGGAGGACAAGGACTGCAGCGCCATCTGAGTCAGTAATAAAAGAGATGTCATTGAATACTTTAAGGAGGGCCGTTTCAACACCATGATAACACCTAAAGCCAGATTTGTAGATCACAAATAAATTATTGGAGTTAAGGTGATCAACCAATTGATTATAAATAATTCTTTCTAATATTTAAGCCAGAAATGGCAATTGGGAAATCGGGCGAAAATTGGCTAAAACTCCAGGATCTAATTCTGCCTTTTTTAGACCGGGATGCACTGCAGCATGTTTAAAAAATGAGGGCACAACTCCCTCACTAATCATTGATAATGGCTATTAAAGATGGGCCGAAAACATCATAGGCTTCCACTAAGAGGCGTGGCGGTACAATATCAAGAGGACTGGGAGCTGGCTCCACTTCACTGAATAGGATGTCCATTCCGCATTTGCTGAAATTCTTTTTTACAGGTGCTTTTGCCATCGTGTTTTAATAAAGCACTGAACGGAATGGGCTTTTTCTATTGATTTGCATATTCAAATACAGTACATGAAATTCTGGGAGAAGTTGGGGTGGGGCTGTAGGCATGTGTATATGCATTAAAATTAACGTTTATTAGGATTTATAAAGGGGAAGTGCATGGAACTTGGCTTATGCACTGTTTTATGCATCTGAATTTTTTTGTGCGTACACACATTTATTTTTGTCTGTATGCCATGTTTTAAGTATGAATTCTGTGCACGCCATTACACATGAGGCCCAATGTCATTAAACATCTTTTTGTGTCAATCAATGACTTCATCTTCACCTACAGTCAAAAGGATCTGCCGGTGACTAATTTAACCTCAATTCCTGTGCAGAGATGTTAGGCTGACTGTGTGTACAAGAAAAAAAAACTTCGCAATCTAGGAAGACATCAGAGTAGTACTAATACCCTCCCCAGTTTAAAAGAAACTAATGTTAGTGGAGTGGGCACCTACAGAGTTGATGCTCCCTGGAGTCTCCAGTTGGAGGTGTCCAATGCATGGCCTACCTGTTGAATTTCCTGGGGGAGATGTGAGAAAAACTGGTAGGGTTATATTTTTCAATAGAAGTGCTACAGTATGTAAGAGTAGACATATCTGCTGGGGCACCTTGCTGCCCAAATCTTAAAATTCTAACTGAAAGACCCACCTTTATTCTATTGCTTACTAAAACCTGTATTAATCATTAATTATAGTGAATCTATATGCATTTAATGGATTGCTTTCTTTTTTTAGGCTGATTACTTTTCAAAGCAGTTTGTAAAACAGACATCAAGGCAGATGCACTGAAGAAGCTTCACTGATAAAAATGTTGTGACAGTTTCAGAGAATGCTTGCAATAAGATGACTGAGCTTTGGAATACTGCTGTTGAAGACAGTAAATTTTTCATATGATTATACAGTACAAATTACAGTAACACTTGTCATAAAAATATTCTGCAACACATGATTTAGGGGTTTTGTGGTTGAATAGGTTTTGGAATGGGGCGGATCAACTGACATTCTTTTGAATTATTCAGGATGGCACACTTAAAATCTACTGCTCCATCAACTTGTGTTAAGTGTTGCTCTTAGCCCCTCATGCTTTGTACTTGTGGAGGATGTGCTTAGTTAGGTTATTAGGAGTAGTGAGTTCTGGGAATTTTAAAATTCTGATGACCTTATGGTCACAGCTAAGAAAGAGGATGCATTGCAGAGGAGGGTGGCCAAGCTGCCTTGGAACTGGAAGGGATGAAAGTAAATTCTAAAAAATCAAGGTCATGATTAGTAGCAGGAGGAAAGGGAATAAGAGAAGAGGTATCTAATGTAAAGGTAGATTTAATTTTGTGTAAAATTGCAGAATAAAAAGTCAAACAAGTCTATCAATTTTCTCTGGAATTATTCCCTGGATATGGTTTAACAGCTGCTCCTTGCAAAAGAGCCCACTGAGCTCAAAGGTGGGAAATGAGTTGGGGCAAAGGCTAGACTTACATGGCAATAGTATGGCCAGATATTGCATGTAGCAAGAAGCAAGTGACAGAATATGTATTTATTATTAAGGCAAAACCTGCCCAGAAAATTATGGACCGGGGCCTCATGCATAACGCCGCGCGTAGAATTCACACTATAACATGACGTAAGCAAAAAAGCGGAAATGTGCTTACGTACAGAAAAATCTAGATGCAGGAATCTGTGTGTACTCCAACTTTCACGTTCTTCTGCTACATAAATCCCGGTCAGCGTGAAAAGTAACGCTTGTGCACGCGCCTTCTGTCCCGCCCCAACTCCTCCCAGAATTATGCCTCTATGAGTATGCAAATCAATATAAATAGCCCTTAAGCTCAGCCTTCTGTGAAAAGACAATGGGAAAAGCACGGGGGAAAATATAAGAATTTCAGCGAATACCAAGTGGAGGCAAGGAAAAACTTACTATTTGTTGGTTTAAACAGTGGTATAATCAACAAAAGGAAGTTGATCGAGTGACATAGCGTGTCGGAGAAACTCGAAAGCTCAAGTCCACAAAGTCGCACAGTACCCTAAATAAAAAAGAAGTTGTCACACATCCAAGTCGCTATGAAAAGGCGAGTCGTAGCCCAACGTCTGAGTGTCACATGAAAGCTTATTAGGGTACAGAGAAAAAAAAATAGGCACACAATGGGGAAAAAAGCAGGAAATGTCAACTTTATTCTCGAAATTTCCACTTTAATCATGTAGTTTATTTTGTCATTAAAGCAGAATATCATAAACTTCATCTTAAAATCGATTAACTTACTAAATTCTCAAATCCCATCGTAACTAAAGTAACACATTAAATACTTTGTTTTGTATTTGATCTTCTTGTGCTCTGTGTGTGAATCACTACGCGGTTCTTAAACCGGCTTTCTCTTCCTCCAACAGGACATAGAATCCATTACATTCGTGATATTACAGCTGTCTGAATAATTAAAATACTGAGATGTATATGTGATATCTTTTTCATGATGATAGGAATGAAAGCATGTATTAAACATGGGAACATGGTGGCGGTACTGTCTCTTTCAAACGTACTAACCCCCAATTCCTGTCCATACTTTTCTTTCTCCAAATACCCAATTGCCACACAATCAGTTCTATAATAGAAGTTAAGCCATCTGTAAGCTTACAACGAAGATTCTTCAAAACTTTTAAGGAACATTGAAATACCTTCGTAGTACGTGTTTAATTATTCTATCCATCTATCCTTCCAGCATACAGCAATCAATCAGGATCAATCTGTGAACTAGCTAGTGCTGCGGCACCGTGTCCTCCCATGTTTAATTATTAACAATACAGATTATTTAAATGAAGTTCATTTTATCTGTATAATATAATCAACATATTTTGCTGCATTTCATCTTAAAAATGATATCGTCATCATATGTAAATACGCGCTTTATAAAGTGGCTCAGGTTATGCAATATTATAACTGAAGTGCAAGTTTACAGTGAGGTAATTGTACTTATAAGTACAAACAGTTCTACAAGGAGCACTTGATGGACTGATTGGCTGTTTAAAGTTCTTGGGATGAAACTGTTTCTGAACCGTGAGGTCCATACTGGAAAGACTCTGAAGCGTTTTGCCATGGCTGAGGCAGCGTGTGCTTGATGCTGTATACAGATAATTCTCTTTCCAATCGGCTGCTGCTGTGATTCTCCACTCAGATACAGTGATATAAATACTCCGAGTGGTGCAATGAGAGTAATATAGAAAAAGATGATCCACTGTGGCAACCCTTAAAGGGAGCAGCTGAAAGCAGAAAAAGAATGTGCAGTGAGAGTAACAACGCTAAAGCAGTTATGGAATTTGGAATACTATGACTATTCCCTGGGCCATTATATTGTTACAGGTTAATTACAATCAGATGCATTACACTAATTAACAATATGCAGTTAGTTTCAGTGTATTTATAAAGCCGCATCAAGAATGTGCATCTAAGAAAGAAAGGGTAACCACACAGGAACAGTAGCACTGCTTTGACGCTGGGTGCCGCCAGTCTGTAAAACTGAGTGGAGAACTTGCGTACGACAAGGTATGAAGTACCGTGGAAATGTGCGTGGCTCTATGCCAAGTTTAAGTTTAATAAATTGTGATTTGAACGTGGAAACATTCTTACGCAACATTTCTGTGCATACGCACCATTTGTACATGAAGCCCCTGATCTTGTACAGGCAAGTGAGGCAGGCTTACACAAAATAAAATTCTACATTTTAGTACATTTTTGTTTATCACTGCATTCTGAACACATGACAATAAAACTACTACTATTGTTGAAGAGGAAACAAGTTCATTAAAATGTGCGTTAGCCTTGCACTTTTTTACAAATACTAAAATTAGTTCCACACAGCATAGATACAGGCTTCTATTAAATGTGCCATAAGTTGTTCCTTATCTCTGTTACATAAATTGGACAGAGTAACAATAATACATAGCAGGAAGGATAACTTAGATATCTGTTTTATTGTGGAGGAACTATGTATTCAAAGGTTTTTTTTTATATTAAGCAAACATTACGCTAAACAGAAAATTCAAGAGACTACTCTACGTACTTTCTGAGAAAAGAGATAACTGTAACAAGTCCGACTGGTGAGGCCGAGCATGTATGAGCTAAAAGGCAATAAAAGTGTGATGTGGTGTGTGGAGGATTCATTAGAAAGAAGGTGATTGAGATGTCATTTGCATCATAAAGAACAAATGGATATAACAAAGTGTGGTATCTCTGTCACTTGCATCTTAGACATAATAGCTGAGCTGCTTGCTGTGCAAGAGCTGAAGTCCACGTTTGCTGTCTTTTGCACAGTATAGTGGGACTCATAAAAGTGTATATTACATAGATTAGTGGCAGTAGTTTAACGCAGACAATGAATACAACACTTAACATAAAAAAGGACACTAAATCTAGCAGTGACTGAGCAATGAGTCCAATGTCACAGCCTCTTACTGTGACCTGCTCTGCAAACAAGTTGATGCAAGCACGTGAGATTTTTTTTTTAAATCGTTTTAAGCACACACAGTGCCTTATATCCTAAAGGACGAACAGATTGATTTAACTTACCATGCAGTACAGCATTCGTTCAGGCTAAATATGCAATTTATTGCTTATGTTGTTCATTTTTATGTACATTTTATCACTTTTACAGAAGTGGTGATCAAACAAGAACATAAGGACGCAGTTGGAAACTTCTCAAGGACAGATTTCACACACAAGTTTTCAGTCAAACAAACCACAGATATGTGGAGTAAAGTACCAAGTAGTGTGGTGCAGAATAAGACTTTAGGGAGCTGCAAATGTTAACTTGATGTTATTTTGATGAAAAGGACGCATGAGAAGAATTCCGATTTTGAAGACATGGTCGTGATAAAATCCTGCTGCATTTTCAACGCAATAAAAGCTTTCGTAATTAACATATTTGGGATGAGAAAACAGACTCTGCATTTCGTGACCTAAAACAGGCTGTGACCTCTGCACCTGTATTAATTTCTCCTAAATTTTTCTTTACCTTTCATTCTCCAGACTGATGTTTCAGACACAGGTCTTGGTGCCGTGCTGAGCCAAAGCATCGATGGTGTCGAGCATCCTGTGATGTTCCTGAGCTGGAAACTGCTGAACCAGGTATGTGTCAGTGGAATGGGAGGCCATGGCGATTAAATGGGCCATTACACAGTTGAGATACTACCTGTTAGGCTGTGAGTTTACCCTTGCTACTGACCATGCTGCTCTAAAGTGGATGGTGTTGCATAAGGAGTCAAACCCACGTGTCACGGTGGTTTTTGGATCTTCAGCCTTATAGGTTTTCAGTGTTTATCGCCAAGGCTCTCTCCATGCCAATGCCGATGCTCTTTCTCGGGTTTATGACCTCTCAGTTCGGGCCGCCCGACCCGATGGGTCTGGGCTGATGGGGGAGCCGTGTCACACACATACGTTTAGGAGACAGTTTACCGGCTCAAATAAATGCAGTTACCTGTCAAACCGCGGGTTGGCGCTGCCCTCTAACTCTTCTTTCCTTACTCCCGAATTGAAGAAACCACCCAATAACATCACTTCTGGTTCCAACCCTCAAGATCACGCCACTTCCTACATATCACGTCCAGTTTCAAGCCCACAGATCACGCCTCTTCCTACACATCACTTCCTGCAGACCCACCTACATATACTACCCTCATTTCCTTTTGTGACAGTTCCTTTTTTTTTAACTCTGTCTGTAAAGACGTTGTTTTTTTGTGTGCAACTGTATATGGGGAATTCCCCCACACCTTTGACAGTGTCCCTGTGTTTATTTTACACCAGATACATGTGGATGATATTCAATCTTTAGATGAATCATTGCAGGCTTTGCACATATTGAAAAGATTTTAAAACAGATGAATTCCATTTTTAATCTAAAATTCTAAAGAGATATTCTTTTCTCATTGCCATCTGAGAGCTTCTTTAGGTGAATTCCTAAAAGTCTGTTGATAAAACATAGAAATCTTTATCTAAACTGGCCAATATTCCTTCAGGAACAGAGGTTGATGAAAGGTGAGGATAACTGGGCATTACTATAATCATAAAATAAATTGCCAGGTCTTTGCTCGATCTTTGCTATTTTATATTTATGGAGAATCACACTAGGCCAATACTCTCTGATCTTGGAATGAGTTGTGTTTTTTCATTTTTAAATTGATGCATTTCTCTTAAGTTTTAGAAATTTTAAAGTATGTGTATGCAAGGTGCACATCAAAGAACCCAAACAGAAAGAAAAAAGCTTAAAGGGAAGAGCATCAATATTTAAATAAAATAAACTGAGTTAGTCAAAGTATATACTGTAATTGCAGTGTGCACGCCTCATTCACATGATTATGCAATTTAAACACTGGTACTTAATTCAATTCTAGGTTGAGGTGAAGCCTATCCTAGCATCATCACACAAAGCAGATACATACCCTGGATAGTGTTCCAGTCCATTCCAGGCACAATCACACACACACACCAATTCAAACTGGGCCAGTTTAGAATCACAAAATAAGCTATAGTGCCTGTCTTTTGAATGAAAAAGGAGTTTAGGCATTCCAAGAAAAAACCTACATAAACAAGGGGAGAATGAGCAAACTCATATTGGAGCCAACACAAATTGATCTTTCTGTCACAGTTGTTGAGACTATTCTTCAACACGTTAAGGTTTCTGTGAAAAAGACAGATCCAAGTGAAATTGTATGTAAATATTATTGTGCATATGACAAAAACTCACCTATTGCACTTTTTATAAATCATATTCATTTTAATTTTGATTCTTTTTAATGTTCTGCAAAGTTATCTATTTCTTCTTATGGCCATTTGTATATAGAATATATAGATGTTACATAAGAAGCAGAAAGGAGACAGCAAATTAGGCAGGAAAATAATGACTATCAGGATGAATGTGTTTTCAAAAGAAGATGAGTGTAGTCATGTGGTTTAGGGAGTATCACTTTGGAAACCATTTTACTCCAAAAAAGGAGGCCTTGGCAAATGGTTATCAATATTGTTTTCTGAAAGAAAGCCACATTCTACCATTTTTATGTTATATAAGTTTGGGCTCAACCAAAAGTTAACCCTTAAAGGTATCTTTGGATCCCTGGAAACGATGAGAGATTACAACCATAAAAAAGTAAAACATGCAGTGACATACTTAACCTGATGTAGAATCGTTAATCATCTGAGAATCATAGTTATCATTAAGCAGTGTTGTGATGTGAGATTTTGTATATAACTTGATAAATGTTTTGTATGTCTTTATTTATAATTTAGGCAAACCAATGTAATTTAGTGTAACTTTCGTGAGAGGTATTCGTGTTTGCCCTCCCCCCAAACGACTGTCTCTTTGTAATTTTACAACAGGATTTGGGGGATGTGTCTTAAATCAGTTTGATGAATATTTCTTTGCTAAAGTCTTTCTCCCATCCCCCACACAAAGCCAGGTTAGCTTAACATATGGTCTTGGGGGCGGGGGCAGGTGTTAAGATGTTCTGTTTCACCCACTGGTCTGAGGTATGGCTGTTTGGAATTTGGCTTGTCTTAGAGGCATCTAAGTACCATGATGTCCTATTGGTTCGAGGGGTTGGAGAGAACATCTATAAATGTACGTGCTTAACCTCACATTCTCTCTCTTACTAACATCTGAAAGAAGCATCTCTCTCTAACCAACATATGATGAGGAAGCATCTCTCTTGCTAACCTGTGATGATGAAGACAACACAATGAAGAGCACAGCTCAGCAGCCATATTGAACAGACATGTGGCTGAAAGCTGAGCACCAACGATGCCTTAACTAGAGACATTTTAAGTAACTACAAGTCTGTGTGCCACCTGAATTACACATCACCATTTAATCAGGTTGTATGGTTGCCAATATTCAAATGTACTTTGCATTTTGTTATTATTTATGAATATTATCAATAATACATTATTTTATTTGTAACTTAACTCCTGCTTGTCTTTTTTACTACATCTAATTGCCTGAGGTTATAGATATAGAAGGGAAGGTGGGGATAAGTTATATAAAATAATATCTTATAAACAGTGGTAAGTCTGTGAGATTAGGCATTCTAAGGCTACATATTAATAATACAATAGGGGAAAGTAGAGCAATATATATATATATATATTACTCTACCAAGATAAAACAAGCAGTAAAGGAGGGTCAAAACCTAAAAGATTAACAAAAGAAAACATGGAAGCTAATTAAGTTTAAAGAAGATTAGATTAAACAATATCACAAATCTGACTTAAAAGGAAGCTGGACTTAACAGGGGCAAAAGAAAATAAAATGGAGGAAAATAAGCAATAAAATAATGAAATAAGAAAGACAGACTCAAAGAATATAATTTTCTGCACATCCACATTCTTAATCCAAAGCTAAACAATAGTCATCATCAAACATTCCTTAAATAATATTAAAAAAGGAAAAAAAATGGGGTAAAACCAAAATCAGAACCGAAGGAAAGATCACAAATCCAAAACCAGAAATTCAAGCCTGAACTGTTACAACATGGCCTTGTGTGGAGGAAAAAGGCATCAAAAAATTTTGGTCATATGTGAAACTTTGAACTCTTTAATTTAAATTTATAAATTATAAAATGAAAGAATAAAAACAAATACAAAATCATATGTTAAATAATAAAACAAAGTCCAGAATTAAAATGAAAGAATCAAATTGCTTGATTAAGAAACAAAATCCAATGATGCAAAAAGAAATGCAAAAAACGGAAATAACCAAAGTAAAACAAGACCTTAAATAAATCCAAGTAGAAAATAAAAACAAAAAAATATGAATCCAAAATTCCTTAAAAGAAAATACAAAATTCTAACTCATGATCAAAAATTCAAAATATCCAAATAAAGCGTATTGTAAATTTCAAAGGCCCACAAACCAGAGTCCTAGAATTAAGGAAAGCAGAAATGCAACCACAATAAATGCCACTGCATTGAAGAAGAGACTAAAATTTCTAAAAATTGCAAGAGAAAAAATACTACAGCGAGGAACTGTCGCCAAGACCATACCCTAAATCTGATCATTAGGAACGCACTTCCTAGAGTGAAATTGGCGGACTAGAGGCCCCTTATTAATTAAACTAAATGAGAAAACAGAACACAGAGATACACCATGAGGTAAAGGAGAAGAACAAACTCAAAAAAGGACATTGTCATACTAAGACACTGACAATGAAAGAATGTTGAAGTTCAGGAGTTAGAAGCAGAAATTTTGGAGGCGAGTTAATAATACATTATTAGTCTTACACTGAACGTTATCACTTAAATTATGGAAGCTTGTAGAGGAATAACAATTGTACCTGTCGTGATCACAAAGTGGAAGAATGTGGTTGGCTATTTTGAACAAGGCACTCAGGTCACCTTTTACAATGTTTGTATCAGGTTTATATATCCAAGGTTAATTTTCAAGTTAATGCTACAGAGTTACTAAGTCATGCACAGTTTGAGCATTTTTTGTCTGGATATAGAATACGGTAAATTTATGATCGGTGATTCTGATTTACGTCTCCTGGAAGAATACCCATTTTCACCAGTAGTCAAGTACCCTGCTGCATTACTGATGATACTAATAGCAGCCAGTGGTTAGGGACAGCCAGATGTGCTGCTCTGCATGAAAAGTAGTACATAGAGCCAACATCTAGCAGAAAAAGTGCAGAGACTCACAGCATGACTGTCAGCTATAAGTAAACGAGCAGGAAAATAGTAGAAATAGAAGCTGACAACATGACTTGTAATATAGAAATTATGAACTATATGGCTTTGGCCTGACTTTTCTTATTTAATTAAATTTCATAGAATGTGATAGAAGTAATATGGAACAGATTGGTAAATATTCAGTTTTCTTATATAATACGCTACTGTGGCTGTCTGTTTGTCTGTCCAGGATTTTAAATCACCTGTAGCTCGCCAACCGTTTGAACTATTGACCAGAAATTTGGTACACATATACTATGTGATGTCTACTATCCACTTTCGGGGTAATGATTGACCTCCAAGGTTATTCTTTTTTATTTTTATTTTATTTTATTGTAGAATCAACTCTTGGCAGCGGCCAGCAGGGTGGCCATGCGGCGCATGCGTAAGGGCGCCATTCTCATTCCCTACCACTTTCGAAGTCACTTCCCCCACGTCTTCTTATCTTAAATCATACTTAAGGGAGATTGAAGACTTAAGTGCCAGCTTAAGTGAAAAATTAAGGAAAACGTACTAAGTAATTGCAACACAAACAAAGACTTAATCAGTTTTAACGTGAAAAGATGCCGATGGAAGAAGAGAAGAAGCGGGCTGCTAGAGAAAAGAAGCAAGTGCATCAACCTCTGAGCAAACAAATGCTAAACGTACAGAGAAAGAGTATCAAGTCAAGTGTATTCACTGCACGTTATAGTGCAGTGCGCAGTTACTGGTTGAAGTATATTGTATGTAGACATATAGCAATTTTAAGAAATGTAGGATGAAATAATAACACAGGGGTTGACTTTGTTGCTTCAAAAACTCCAAGTCCTAGGTTTGTATTACTTTGCATGTTATTCTTTTTGCCACAATCAAAAATTAGGATTATTATTTATTATGGTGCCAAATGGTAATATTGTGCATGATAGTTGGACATATTAATAATAATGTTATTGAAATCTGTATACATGATGATTCTATTATTTCTACTACTAATACTAATTCTAATTTTTTAGCATTGTCCTTTTAAATAATTACAGAAAATTCAAAATGCAGTTTTGCCAGAGGTAATATTTTTGTCCTTTTATTACATACACTTTTCATATTGTTATTCAAGACTGGTTTTCATTGAAGCTTATTAAAACACATTACAGTAGAATATGCATGACAGCATTAAGGAACATGATTGCTTGGACAATTAAATTTGCTACTTAGTACATTTATAGCAAATTTGTGTAAGTGGAATTTTGAAACATGCAACACATTCCCATAACTAGTACACAGCCAAGATGAAGAGCTAAAGTTAAAGTTAGCTACACAAAAGACCACCATGACTGCTTATTCTTAAACTTAATTTTAAGAATTTGGATACTAAGAAAACAATAACAGTGAATAGTAAAAGTGAAGGATCATTTGTTCATAGGAAGTCGCCCTTGAAACGAAGGGTTAGATATAAAAAGCACACATGTTGATAATCAGCTATCATTATTTGTTCAGTGGCTAGTCAGTCCCAAATGTTTATGATATTTCTTCTCCATAAAGATTAGCACTTGCAATTTAGTGCCAATGAACAGAAAGCAAAACTGAGCCGATCTTTTAATAATCAAAAAATACACTTTTCATTTCTGATTTGCAACATCTGAGAATAAAGATGCCATTGTTGGGTTCTACTTCAAGTCTTCTTGCCTTCTTGTCATTCACACAATTATGGTTTTAATAAATGGAATGTTTTACAAGAATACCGAATTAGAGAACATACTGAATCTGAGGGAATTCAAATGAAAGAGTATGTAAAACTCCTACTTTCAATACAATTTTAAAATACGTGGAAATAAGTCTCATATTTACAGTATGTTGAGTACTTCCAAGAATGTTTGTGGTATTTTTATTTTTTTTATTTTTTTTTTTTTGACTTGAAAATCAAGAACAGTCCATTCTTGAAAGGTTTTGTTTTTTGCAGAAAGCCATGAAAAGTCATTTTAGCTTTGTAATTTATTCAATGTTTAATAGGCTGGTTTTGAAAGGAAGGCATTGTCTGTGTTCATTTATATTAAAACTTAGGCTCCCAGCCACAATGTAGCACACAGGAATCAAATTCCCTTGTAACTTGCTTGGAAGCAGAATCATTTTAATGGCAGTTCTACTGCACCTCATTATTTTAGCAAATTATCTTCTAGTACTTTTGCTCAGGATGTTCATCATTTTATAAAAGGTAAATACCAAAGTATACATTAGTTTGTGAATACAGCAGGAAGCCGACTCTGTGCATATGTATCAGGTATGTGCTGTTTTCCCTTCTCAATCATGATTTGACATGTTAAATACCAGACATAAACACTTAAAATGTTATTCCTAATTTTACCATTGGGATACACGCAGGTTAAGTGACTGTTTAAAAGCTGTGCAGTGCATCTGGAGTTTAAATTTTAGCCCCTGAACTGTTGTCTTTTAGCTCATTTTCTGGACCATTTATCGACTAAGTTATTACTTACTATATAAAGCAACTAAAACATTTGTATTTTCTGAAACAGCCAGGTGCCTTTTTCAATACTCGGCTAAACAAAAATTGAGTTTCCATGCCCCTCTGTGTTATAAAATAAAGAAATATCAGCTTTATGATGGGCTTTGTGGAGTCACTTTAATTGAATTACACACAGACTATAAAACAGAATGTTTCATGTTGAATTTATAGCAATTGTTTCATTCTGTCTTGTGATAAAAATGTTATTAAAATATTAAAGTCAAGGCTAAATAATCATAAACCATTGATTTTTCACGTCAAACTTTAATTGAATTATTAACTGCAATCATTTTATTGACCTGTGGTTTCCATTATGATTCATTTTGACCTTTTGATTTTGAGTTTATGAAGTGAAGCAAATGTATAACACTTCATCTGTTTTCATAAATTCATTGTAGTATGGGGTTAAAGGGCAGTCGGAGTCTTATATCAGTGATAAAAGGGTCATGGTAGTCAGCAGCAGAGCACACAGCCGCCTTCAGCAAGGCAATGCAGTAAAAGAAGTCAATATGGCAGGTAAAATTTGGGGAATGGGAAGAAGTCTACAAGCACTCAAAGAGAACTAACTACATAAGTTAACATCTTCCCAAGCTAAAGTAAAATTACTACAGCTCATGAACTCAACTTAAAGTGCATTCTTCCTTCCAAAACCAATCAACTTTTAGAAAAAAGCAATGAGGTGGTCTGGCAAACAAGTCCAGAGATTGTTTCTGATATTTGGGATAGGCTGCAGCATCCCTGTGACCCTGCTCTGGATAAATAGGGTTTAGAAAATGATGAATGGAAGGATGGAAAAAGGCTTAAGTAATGTAAATATAAGCTTTGAAATCAAGTGGTGCCACATCTGGATTGCTCATGATACATTTTGCCATTCTCTTCGAAACTGAAATAATTACTCAAAGGACAGCACAGTGGCCTGGTAGTTAGTTCTGCTGTCTCATTGCAGCATTGTTGGTTTCAATGTTGTTGGTTTTTTGTGAAGTCTGCCGGTTGCCCCAGTGTTTGTGTGGCTCTTTCTTCAGGACTCTGGCTTTCCTCCACATCTCCACACATATGTATGAAGTGGGCCCTGCAATCTACTGCTCTGGGCTGTTTCTGCCTTGCACCCAGTTTGATTTTGATAGACTATAGTAAGAACTTTCTGTTTTCTTTTACACTGGTGTGGCATGGAGGGTGCCGTGGTTAGTGTTGTTGCCTCCCTGCTGCATGAGGGCAACAGTTAGTTTAACACTAGAATTACCAGAGCCTACAAAAAAACTTGTAGATCCATCCCACCTTAAATCATTTCTCACCTCTCCGTTCTTTTGTCCTTTAAATGTGTCGACAAACAGCAAGCAGCCTGCTATCACATTATACCCCCCACACAGTTTTCTCAGCTCAAGTCTGTTTACCTGCGTGTCAGTTGCTTGGAGTTGTATAGAGTGAGAAGTCAAGCAAAATGACACCTTTTATAAATACTGTAACGTTATTTGGAACACATGCATTTCATGTGTGTTCCGTGTCTACAACGATCTATGTAAAAACATTGTTATAAAAGAAACGTTTTTCATCTTTTAGTAATAATTGACAAAATGTAAACAGTAGGGCAGTTTCATTCTCTCAGTTGCGTTCACGATCCTACCCTACACCCCCCCCCCCCCCCATCTGAAACTGGATGAATGATCAATGAAACTGAATAAAAAAAAAAAACAAAGCTAACCTTTACAAGTATCATACATTTACACCAGCTGTTACAGACTAAAATCAAATGTATGTTTTTATTCTAAAATAGTAAGACTAAAAGCAGCTCACTTCTCAAAACGGACTCATCAGGGATCGAACCTGTGAAGTTTTAATTACCAGTCAACTGTTGATACCATTGCGCTACTGAAGCAGTTGTAATAAATGTGTGTCAATGTTGCACCCTAACGCGTGTTGTTTTTGTGCAGTTATAGTTTTGAATAAAAGCGCACTTGTTCTGTTATATTTGTACCTGTTATATTTGTGAAAGTGTTTCTTTGATATTTGGACTTCAAGCTTCACACATTATAAACTTCATGTCTACATTTTGTCAGTTATTACTAAAACATGAAAAACGTTTCTTTTTTAACGATGTGTTTACGTAGATCGTTGTAGACACGGAATACACATGAAATGCATGTGTTCCAAATAATGATATAGTATTTATAAAAGGTTTAATTTTGCTTGTCTTCTCACTTTATACAACTCCAAGCAAGTGACACGCAGGTAAACAGACATGAGCTGAGAAAACTGTATGCTGGTGAGAGATGTGATAGCAGACTGCTTGCTGTTTGCTGCTTATCAACACATTTAAAGGACAAAAGACGCTGAAGGAGAGGTAAGAAGCGATTTAAGGTGGGACGGATCTACAAGTTTTTTTGTAGGCGCTGGTAATTCTAGTGTTAAATCTCAGTTGTTTGTGGAGTTTGCTGGTTTTCATTGTGTCCATGTGTGTTTTTCTCCAGATGCTCTGAGTTTCCTCCAATGTCTCAATTATTATGCTTCATAAGTACCGAAATGGTGTGGGTCTTGAAGGAAAGCACACAGTCCTGAAATATGTCAAATTTAATGTTAAACCCTGGCTAGATACAGTATAAAGGTAATCACAGGATCTTTATAAAACAATGGGTTTATTTTTACATAAATGTTCTCCAGCAAGAATAGGCACAAAAGGTAAAAAGGAGTTGTCTAAAACAGTTAGGCAATCCAATGCAAACAACATCCCAGTACAAGAGTCGAAAGGTTTGTCAAAAGACCGAAAAAACAGGTCAAAAATTCAATACATCAAAAAAAGCAAAGCACAGAAAAATCACAGTTACTCACCCAATACTCCCAAGCACATTCAGATGAACCATAAGGAACAGTGGGTTTCCCCTACCTTTATAGGGTGGAGGTCAGTGCCTTGGGGTGACCACCCATAAAACACTTGGAACATAATACAGGCATAGAGAACAAAGCAGATAATTAACAAAAGTAACATTAACATAAATAAATCAAACAAGAAAATGAACCCCAGCCAGGGGAGGATCCCTGGCAAGCATATAACACCAAAGACATAGTTATGGACGTTTGTAAAACTTGTCTAGTATTTGTAACTGTGAGTATAGTTGTGACAATGTCCTAGGCTGGACTGGTGCCCAGTCTTGAATCTGATGCAAGCAGAATAAGTTCAGGCATCCCACTGGACTACTGAGCTTACAAAATGGATGGAGAAATGGATATCAAGGATTGTGCACTTTCAACTTATAAACAGAACTTACATGCTTAGTCATGCATTTAGCACAGGCAGCCATAACCATTTAATTCTTATTAGAATGCTTTGTTTGGATGTCATCTGCCATTTATTTCTTCCATATTATTTACCAGCAGCAAAAAAGTCTTTCAAAAACTAAAAATTGCAGTAGTCTGATGTGGTATAATCTTGAGTTTATTATCTGACAGGATACGATTAGCAGTTAAGTATATAAAGGTCCTCTGTTAACTGAACTTTTACCTTAGTTTCACCCTAGTTAGGAAACATAAGATGAAAAAAGATACAATTTTTCACATTTCTCTTAATGAGACACTTTTCCCATGTATGCCAAGGAAAGGAAAACAGGACTCTGGAAGACAGATGAGACTTGCTTTTTGTAAACGTCTTTAGGAAATAAGAGTTCAACCTATTTGGTTGACTCATTTATTTCCCATTTCACATTTTATATGATAAGGTGATTTTTTTACCTATTTTAAATTATTCATTTAACTTTCATAATAAACCTAATGCTTAAAACAGTATTTAATCTGATCTATAGAGATTCTTTGTAACAACACCACTGTCTGTCTTCTTAACTCCTGATGTTTCTTCTCTCTTTTGAGGGCCTCCTGTGGACAATCAAATGTGATTTTTTTTACCTATTTTAAATTATTCATTTAACTTTCATAATAAACCTAATGCTTAAAACAGTTAGAATTTTAATGGTCTTAAATATAAGAGACTATAAAAATCAGTTTATATAAATAGTTAGTATTTAATCTGATCTATAGAGTTTCTTTGTAACAACACCACTGTCTGTCTTCTTAACTCCTGATGTTTCTTCTCTCTTTTGAGGGCCTCCTGTGGACAATCAGACATAACACTGATGAGCTCTGACATCCCCTTAATAGCACCCTTCAATTTCCTGCCATACTGGCTTACAGGGGGAATGGTGGTGGGTGGGTAGCGGATCCACATTATGTTTTTTTTTAATAGTTTGCTTAAATTGGTTTGACTTGTTTTGTACGTTCAGCAGAATTTTGTCTTAATAAAACTTTGATAATAAAAACAATCCTTAAAACAGTTACCTTAAAACCAATAAGTCTAATCAACACACATCAAATTTTTTTAGATCATCTAAAAAGTATTAATACTTTTATTTTAATTACACTGGATTTACGTCAGATGTTGGTCATACCTTTTCATTCTGAGAAAATCCCACAAAATACTTTTGGAGGCATCCCTGTGTCCTGCCTTCAAGACCTATTCTAACCAAAGGTTTGGGAATATCCTCCTGGCTCCCTGCCCCTCTGCCAGAATCTGACATTGTTTCCTGACTGTGATGATGTCTCACTCTGTCACCTGGTGGAATCCTCCAGAGTTACATAAAGTATGCATGCAAATATAGACAGTACACTGCTTGCGTGGCAGCAGCGTCTGCAGACGTATACATCACATAACATTAAATATATCCCAGCCCTAACTGAAACATGTAAATACCAAAAGGTCAATATAAATACAGTAGGAAAGGTATGTCTAGTGTCCACTGATGTAGATTTAGTATACGTCCTTTGTGTTTTGTTTACCCTGGGAAAAACAAGTCAAAAACACTCATTTTTTTCTTTTTTCAATCATGAAAAACGTATTATTACACATAAGGCAGGGTTCATACATGATGCTCGGAACGCTTATGTGCAAACATCATGGCTGCCACCCATTCCTAGCACTCAGGTACATGACATCAATGTTGTTGTTTACTATCAACATCTTCATAGTATCAGACATGCCTGTCAGAATGACTGGCATCAAATCACCAGCTCTTTGAAAGTGGATGTGGAAACGTGCAAGATGAAATGGAAGCAGACAGATACATCCGCGCAAAGCAGAAAATGGCTAAGAGAAGAAGTGGGGATTAGGCCATTGCAAGATAGCGCAGTGTAACAGCAAGCCACATTCAACTTCAACAGGATCAATGCACATGCTTTGTTGTTTGATGAATGGTTAAATGTGGTGAAGCAAATCATCAAACTTACTTGCTGATATATGAAAGTATTCTTGGTTCTTTTGTTCATCCATTTCTCGCATAGGCAATACAAGCATCACATATTACTGATCATAATGACGCGGTACATTTAAAGGTCTCACTTACCACCTTTTTTGTCACTGTTGCCATCGTTTTTTCACCTTCCAAAAGCTTCAGAATGCAAAGAATTTTCATCTTCAACATCTTTCTTCCATCAACTTACAACACAGTAAAACTGGCTGTTTTTCCCTCACTGTGATGATATCTCACACTGCCTCTTGCTTGTCCTTGAAGCTGATCGCAATTATTTTGCCTTTTTGTCACTCTACTGCTGTTGTACAATGGTGAAAATTCATGCAACCAAATTCACTGGGCATCAGTTTCACTTTACATGCCAGCATCAGATGACCAATTCACATCATTGTCATTACTGCTTGATTCGAGTAATAGCTCATTTTTAGTTCATTCTAAAACTGCTTTTATGTCTTTTTATTTGCCATTGTGTTTTTCATTGGAGGCTCTGCCCCACTTATAAATATTGATGAGTTACTTTTGGTTTACCATAAAGTGGCAGAAAGCATTGAAATATGTGTATTTTTGTATTTTTATGTTTTAGCATGATGTACTGTCAAAGGAGTTATATAGGCTTAACACAATGAAGTGTTTCATTACGGTTTTAACCATAATTGCATAGAATTTTAAGTTCAAGTCACCTTCAGGTTTAATAACTAGGAGGTTAAAGGTTAAGTTTGGAATTTTTCAAAGCAAAGTTGTTTCTTCACAATCCTAATATATATTAATTTGACACATGAAATTGTGTTCTAAAGTGAAGTTCCTTTAAGTGGGAAGCGATAGTGTAGTAATTGTAAAAAGGCACAATGTGATTTCGTAAAGGCTGAGAAAAATTACATAGTTGACTAAGTGTAAGCTCAATGAAATGATAGAGCTATTTTAAATTAAAGGGTGTTGGCATTCTCAGTAAGGTGCTATCTGAAATTAAGATGTTTACTGTTGGACTGATGTGAGTGACAGTGCACACCTTTGCAGTGAACAATTTTTCCACAAATATATTTAGTTTAGGTATAAATCTTCTTCTTCTTCTTTCGGCTGCTCCCGTTAGGGGTTGCCACAGTGGATCATCTTCTTCCATGTCTTTCTGTCCTCTGCATCTTGTTCTGTTACACCCATCACCTGCATGTCCTCTCTCACCACATCCATAAACTTTCTCTTAGGCCTTCCTCTTTTCCTCTTCCCTGTCAGCTCTATCCTTAGCGTCCTTCTCCCAATATACTCAGCATCTCTCCTCTGCACAGGTCCAAATAACTCTTAAAAATCATTCAAAGTCATACCGTAGTTGTTCTTAAGCCAAGTTAAATTCTCACAGCACTTTGGTAATACTAACAAACAGTCTGCATTTCATTGATGGGAATGTCAGTTTCCTTTGCTTTGTTACTTTTCAATAGAAAGTTATTTAGTTAGACAAAAAAATTAACAATTTCTTCTCATTGTTATACCATAATAAATCTAAAACATGGTCATGTTGTGGAGTTTTCATATGACCACGTTTAACAGGAGTACAATCAAATTTCATGCTGTGGGACATTATGGTAATATTATGTGCAACCTTGTTTTACACATAGTTTTTTGTTTTAAACCTTTTTTAATGTGTTCTTTGGAGAACATCACATTAAAATACATTTACATTGATTAGAAAAATAACGTGAGCAGAATCTATACTAATAAACGGCAAAGCCCTCACTCACTCACTGACTGACTGACTGACTGACTGACTGACTGACTCATCA
>JANRMT010062837.1:40239885-40272772 GCA_026402145.1 Polypterus bichir lapradei | reverse complement strand
GATAGATAGATAGATAGATAGATAGATAGATAGATAGATAGATAGATAGATAGATAGATAGATAGATAGATAGATACTTTATTAATCCCAAGGGGAAATTTACATAATCCAGCAGCAGTATACTGATGCAAAAAACAATATTAAATTAAAGAGTAATAAAAATGTATGTAAAAACAGACAATAACTTTGAATAATGTTAGTGTTTACCCCCCTGGGTGGAATTAAAGAGTTGTATAGTGTGCGGGAGGAACGATCTCCTCAGTCTGTCAGTGGAGCAGGACAGTGACAGCAGTCTGTCGCTGAAGCTGCTCCTCTGCCTGGAGATGACACTGTTCAGTGGATGCAGTGGATTCACCATGATTGACAGGAGTTTGCTTAGCGCCCGTCGCTCTGCCACAGATGTCAAACTGTCCAGCTTCATTCCTACAATAGAGCCTGCGTTCCTAACAAGTTTGTCCAGGTGTGAGGTGTCCTTCATCTTTATGCTGCCTCCCCAGCACACCACCACGTAGAAGAGGGCACTCGCCCTCGATATGGACCAATGTTTTTCCTTTTCAGACAGAATTAATCTGAGTGACATGGATTTAACTGTAGTTCAGTGGGTGAGCATTGAGGACTTTAAAAATTTAAAATTAAGCTATTGTTGGCAAGAAGTTTTGCATTGCAAGCTGCATAAAGGAGTTTAAACTATAAAGGAAGACGTAGACTCTTTTCAGCCACTCTCGAACACTCAGCTACTGTTGCTCCTTTTCAGTTGAAAATAATAGCAAAAAACCTTTTAAAAGGAAAGAAGTTGTCAAAAATTTTGCATGGCCTCTTAGCAGCAACCAACCAACCCTTCATCATGAAATTCTTCAATAAGATTTGGACATAATACGTCTTATTTAATTGGGAACTTAAAGTGAAGAAAATGTTAAAATTTATAAGAACTGAGAGAGCAGAAACTGTCAAAAGCATTGACACGAATGAGAGGTGAGATCACCGTGTGTGTGGTTAAAAATTGTTGAGAGGAGGGCTTGACTTGAAAAAATTTCATAGCCAAAGTCTCATCTCGCGGGACTTGAAAAAATCTTCCAAAAAGTCTCATCTCGTCGCAGGATTTTTTTATATACTAGAGAGATGTATCTGTTTGGCAGGATGGCCAGGGCATTGGCTTGATCTGTGTTTCTGGAAAAACAAAATAAGGATACATGATGCATTAGTAAAGCAGCAAGGACAGTCATTGGGGTTGATCAAAGATCTGTTGAAAAGGCCTGTGTGATCCTTGCCCTAAAAGCTTAATCAAATCCAGCTCATTTTCTTCACTATACAGTACATTTCATATTAGTAGTATGACAGAATTTACAAGAGCAGTATAAAAAATACATAATAGTAGACCATTCGTATGTTCAGCATAAATGTTGTTTAATTGCAAAGAATTTCTTGATAACTGTAAAAGATTCACAGTATCAATATAATTACATTTGTCATGGATATTGTTTTAAATGAACGTGAGATAATACAGTTTACCTTGACCTTGGCTTTCACCTAAACTGTTCACTGAAAAATCACATTTGTTAGATACAAGAAGTATACACATCAGTAAGGTGTGTCTTTACCAAATAATTTATTGACAAATGAGATAATGTAGTTTTGCCAACTAAGCAGTAACGTCCCACATTACAAGGTAATTTAATTCAAACAATTAACCAACAAAACTAATTTTAACTGCCACCTCCAAAACAATAATAGCCAGTAGTTCTTTAGACACAACTTAACTAAAGCAAAAAAACAACTCTAAACCCAAATGGATTAATAAACTGGTCTCTACCTTCCCTTCGGAAGTTGAAAAAATAAAACCATTAAATCTATTCAGATTAATTTAAATAACCGTTTGTACTTCAAAATGATCCTGGCTTGTGTTTTGATCTCATCAAAGGAATGGCCATCCCTTGATGAAGGTAGAACTACACTTATTTTGCTTATTTTGTTCTTAAACATTGATAGTGGAGAAGATGGTTGTGAGCCCCTTATCTGGTGGTCTGCACCCTGAGCAAGGCTATTATGATTGAGCATTGAGCAGAGTTTTTATTTTATTCCTTTTTTATTTATGCTTTTAATATCTTGGTAATCATACAATTAAAGATTCAGAGCAACTACACAGATTTTTTTATGTATTATTTTGACTTACTTAAAGCTAATGTGCCTTATATATCTACTAGCAGGAGTACCCGGCATTGCCCGGGAATCTATAACTGGAGAATTTCCGAAATGAAAGAAACAGAACATAGAAATAGACAAACAGATATCTGATTCACATTTTATTGTAAGTTCCTCCACTGTGGATTCTGTCTGACGTGGCGTTTCAGATGCCCTTGAAATAGACTTTCTTGTGGCATATGAAGTGGACCTTCTAATTCTACGTCTTTTTTTCAGTGGCATGGGTATATTAGCGAAAAGCAGGACAATTATAATGTGTAACATGGTATTACGTATGGAATAAGCACCACAGTGAGATGAATTTACGTTACTTAGAATACGTCGGAAAGCGAACAAATAGCACCAGTCAGTCAGAAAGAGCAACACTGAAATCGAACTGTGAGTCGGAAAGCGAGCAAATCGCACCACAAATACGGAAAGCCAGTGAGAAAGAGTAGCACTGAAACCGTACTGGGAAAAATGGCGGGGAGTGGTGCTCTGTTTCTAAGGAGCGTCTGTGTTGAATCATGCTGTTATCTATGGACGTTGGCGATGGTAAATACAGAGAGGAGTGACATACCACCGATGCTGTGTGTGGGGAAAATGGCTGGGGAAGGATGCTGTCTTTTTAAGGCGAGTCTCTGTTCAAACGTGCTGCCATATAACGGACATTGGCAAATGAAATACAGCACTATCAGTGCGTGTGGGAGTGTGACGTGCAGAAATACGGGTGTGCCAGCCGGTCAAGCTTACTGGGTCGTTCACGTTTTATATCGATACGGCAGTTCCCTGTCAGCTGATCAAAGCAGTTGGCCATCTCATACTTGGACACTTTCGCCATCTCTTGGCAATTTAAAAAAGCATGGGTAAAGAGCGACGCACAGGGACCAAACGTGCCGCTAAATGGCGCCGTTGTGAACGTCTGTTACAACGTGCGGACATCTTGTCGATGATAAGTACGGGGACGTGTGCCAAACATTGTGTCGATGTAAAGGTGCCTTGTCCTTCAGCACGAACATTTTTCCAACCAAACATACCCCATGACCTCCTCCTGGTCACAAAGGAGCCCCATCCCCAGTTTGGTGGTGCAGATTTGTATGGCAGACAAACAAACATACATACATACACACACATACATTGACTCTGCTTTATATATTAGATTATTTTGTGCTATCATTTTATTTTTACATGAGTGTTACAGTTTCAAATTTTTTATTGTGGTTGCTACCACGTGACAACAGGAAGTGATGCATGATGTCATCATTGTGCAAGTTTAAAGGTCAATGTCATGCGTGTCCCAGTTGTTGAAGGTTGTAGATAATTCTCAAACACAAGTATCTGCATTTATTTTGAATTTAGGATTACTGAACTTCTGGCAATTTTTCCTTTTGACTGTATCTTCTGTTTAGTGTTTGGGGTTTGGTGCTCAGTAATTTAAGGAAACTAAGGGAAACAATTTATTAACATCTTTTTATTACAGGTTTGTTTAGCATTTAGGACTTTGGTGCACACTTTAATGTTCTGATTTTTTTTTTAATTTATTGTCAAAGTTTTCATCTTGGCAGCCAAGATTTTTATGCTGATGTAAAGTTTTTTAAGAGGTTCATGGACCAGTAGATGAAAACATCCAAATCCTAAACACTAACTGAAACCAGAAGTAAAGCGACTTTATTAAGTTTCAGTTTGATAACCGTCCATGGTGTTGCACAATCTGATGTTTATGATGCTGACCTCTATACTTCAATGGCAATGTATTCAAACGTTGCAAACTTTCTGAAGTGACGGGGTAGCAACCAAGGTGGCAACCATTTAAAAAAACTTCACAAATGTAGGAATAAAATAGTGGCATGTAAAAATAAAAATATAAAGCACATTAGTTTTAACTAGGTCAAAACCAAATCAAAAGTAAAAAACAAAAACAATTAAATTTGGCTTGGTGACAAACCCCTAATTGCACCACAACAATGTTATTAAATGTAAAACTAATAAAAATAAAATAATATTCTGCTCATTCAAAGGTGACAGTGGTAAAAAATATTAAACGAGATTCAATAATCAATAAACTTCAGATAGCAATAAATAAAGAAGAACATCAAGTGGTCAGGTCCATGTTGCCCTGTTGTTCTCACAGAAGCAGACACACAACACCCAGAGTAAAGCCAAGCCACAGAACTACACCACCACATGCTGTCCTGTAAAACAAGGCTAATGGTGAAAGCCCACGTTGAAATGCAGACGTGATGAGCGTAAGGTTTAAGAGCCATGACAAGAAATGACCTCTTACTGAAGTCTGTAATCCACATGACAGATCATATTGGAATCACAAGGCAAAATCAGGAAAAAAAAATCCAAACTCACAAAAATGAAAGAAATGAGTTTGATGTGAATATTTGTGAAGACACTAAGCACACTCCTTCACCAAAAGTCCCCAATCAGGTTTTCATTTTTATTCCTGGGCTTTTCTTGTTTCCTGACTAGCACTTGATTATTATTGTACACTGACGGGTTAGGCCAGGTTTACATTTCAGGTAAAAGCAATGGCTAGGGACAAAGCTTCTGCCACATCCATACACAAGTTAACAGTAACATAAATAACATTACAAACTAGCAATGTCTTTCTTGGATGCTGAAGTATATACAGTAACACCTGAGGATGCTTACTGAAGACCTGATGAGGACATCACAGAGGGAGTTGAATCTTGAAAGACAGGGGTATATTTTCATCAATTTGTCTCTCCAAATCTCTTTCATCAACTGTTACATTCTGTTATGAATTGTGTGTGGAGATTATCTGATATCATGGCAAAGCCATTAGTATCCTATGAAGTCATCTGATTTGAGTATACATCTGTGGACTGTACATGATCCAAAACATGCACCAGTAATGGCAACATATGCATACTCAAATCATATTTTTATACGTGTTCATATACAGTATAATGGATGAAGCACATACTGTGGTTGCCAGGTTGTTCCGTGTATCTGTCTATCCACACAAAACAATTTGGCTCTTAGACATGTTTTTGTTGAAATCTGGCTCACTTATTCTTCAGCAAAACCTGTCAAGAAAGGTCATTTTTTGTTGAGGTACTATACCTCAAATTGAGTGTGCTGTACACAATTTTGAAATTTCAGCATTCCCCTTGAAAAGCA
This sequence comes from Polypterus bichir lapradei, assembly GCA_026402145.1. Lineage (NCBI taxonomy): Eukaryota > Metazoa > Chordata > Cladistia > Polypteriformes > Polypteridae > Polypterus > Polypterus bichir. The sequence goes on along the minus strand of JANRMT010062837.1, from coordinate 40,267,441 downwards.
TTCATGAATATAAGAACTTGTCTGCCTTAAAACAGAAAAAAATTCTGACTGACCTCAAATACGGATTAGTTTATTGTTTCGAATTTACCTTGAGAGGGCTCACTTTAACATGGTTGGAAAAAAACAAATATTTTGCCTTCACACTTCCATTAGACTTTAACTACATGACACTGTGAAGTGCTGTTAAAACATGTACAGTATTTAACAGAGTTTACTAACCAATTAAATTGCATTCTGTTATCACTGTTATTTTTGAAAATGTCTCATTGTCACAAAAATATTCAGCATATTAAATAAAAATGTGATAGCTGACTCTTTGATAAAGTAACTAAACAACGTAGAATGTTCCAAATTTCAAATCAATGATCTAATTCTTGAATGCACTTGAATGTTATGCTATGTGTATATTTTCTAAATCACATGCACATACAGAAATTTGACAACAAATGCGCATTCAGATCATAGATTTTTTTTTTCTTAAACATTACCTTATATACGTATACCCCATATACAACATCCATGTTGCATCGGTCTTTCTGGCTATAGCCATAGTACAAACTCGGGTGTGTGTCAGCATTAAGCAAAGAAAAGTAACTATTTTATTGTTGCATTTTCATACATTGTCGGGTCTGCTGTGTCTGTGAGTGCAATGCCTTTCAGCACTGTGCTCTTTACCTGCCCTGTCCACTGGGTGCCACTTTCTCTTTCTTCCATAAGGAAACTGGTGCAGGCTGTGTGCTGATTGATTACCTCAACAATGTGAAAAACATTGCAATGCCATGCCCAGTGATTTTATATATGGTTTTCCCTAACTGATATCATGAATGTGAAACCCACGTTTTCTGCCTCACTCCGTGCTGTCCGTGCAACGCGGCCACAGAGAGCTTAAACAACTCGGCACATCCACATAAAAACGACAAGGGTGAGCTTTTTTGAAGGCTTTTACTGGATGTACCTTGTTGTAAACTGAAATATATACAAAAGAAACATACAGGCATTTACCAAAGACAATAAATAATGATTTACAAAGCAATACATAGCAGACAGTATACATTAAACAATAAAGCTTTAACAGACACAAAGAGAAGCGCGTAGACAGAGGTTTAAATTGCTGCGTACCACAACTAACCAGACCCAGGGGTTTATATACCTTAAAGATACTCTTCGGACGTGACCGAAACAAGAGATAAAGGGGGGCCTACGTGAGCCACATGGGGTGTATTGTATTTAAATGTTTATTATCGCATGTACATGCTTTACATTGAGTTTCACAGACATTTATAACACCATTGTGAGCGTGGGACTTGACTGACAGGTGTGTTAATAAATGACAAGACCTATAACATTCTGTGTTTCTTATGTTGTGAATAGCCTAGTGTGTGAGGTTCATAATTTTGAAGTGAACTGACTACATTTCACTACATTTTTAACCAAAACATTTGATTTTTTTGAAAGAGCTAAGGTCCTCCTACCCTCTAAAAAAAATGGTTCTTTAATGGCTTTACTGAGTTGTGTGGTTCCTCATAGAAGCAATAATTGACAAAGAACCATTTCATTCTGAGAAGGGTCCTTTGCATATGAAAATTTTGCGTGCTTTGCCAAACCTTTGAATATGTAGTACCCGTCATCCCCCCGCCCCCTGCCATCTTCATCTTTAATGTATGGTAGGACCTAGTAGGAAAACCTGAACTTAGCCTGTGTAACTGTATACATGCAACAAGAATTCTTCTAATATCACAACCCATTGGCATTTCACAAATCTGTTACCATTCATGGTTATTTACTGTATGGTGCCTGTTATGGATCTAAATAAATAAGCATTCTTTCCGGAACCTTCATGTGGATGGTCTTTTGGAAACCAAAAATGTTTCCCCTATGTCATCACTTTGAAGAGCCACTCTGGCATGTTTATTTTTAAGAGTGCACATGTCAATACTAAGTTTACAATCAACTAAACAATACTCTTCATTGCATACATTTTGTGGTGCGTTGTATGCATGCGTCATAAAAGAAAAATCACTGAGGAAATTAAAAAGGCAGTTTTCAATATAGTTAATCCACAATGAAACAGATTGAAGAATTTTATGGTAAGAGTATCTCTTATTGGTAATAAAAGAGCTGAGTGGGTAAAAGTAAGTTAGTCAGTTTTACTATTTCTTCTCAACAGACATTTACTTTAGCCCATAATATGAGGTAATTCTGAGTTGTGATTAATGACAATTATTTTTAAAACTCATTATAGCATTACTGAACACTGCTGCTTGTGCTCTCCGATTGCCCTGTCTTGCAGCAATGACCCCCACAATTGCTCCCCTGCCACCGACGCTTTCTGCAGTTCATCACTGAAATAAGTGGAGTTCCATCAATTTTTTTAGATTTGTCTGTGATCTTCATCCATTGTACTGAAAGGCGGAGTAGTCATAAGTGTGAACTTTTTTCAGCATTGAACCACTGTGAATGCAATCTTTTATTTTGGAATCAAATTATTATTGAGATTATTAATAAGAATATAGCAGAGTGTGGATATATGCCCTGGTGTGGTCTTCAGTAAACTGGTACTCTATCTAGGACTGGCTTGTGCCAGCGATTCTGGTGTATTCAACAGGGTCTTGCTCCTGAATTGAATTGATAAATGGATGGTTGGATGATTCACAAAACATTTCAATTATAGCAACATGGCTAAAAAAGTTACAGGATGGAGGCAAAGAGGCAAGAGTTCAAGCACCCTGAAGCTCATATGTACCCCGTTCGTGTGCAACTGCCATTCCAACGTTTAGATGAGTGTTTCAGTCGGCAAAGCCTTCAAAGAAGGCAAGCTCTATGTTCTTACTTACCCTCCACGGAATTAATCCTGAGCATGGCTCAGGTTTGGATCTCTATGTAAATGTGGTTATTCCCAATCAGACTTGGGCAATGATCCTCTTTACACAATTACCGTATATACTCGTGAATAAGTTGGGACTTGATTTTACCTTATAATTTCTGGTATTTTATAATGTTGGTCGTATAAGTCGAATGCGGAAAACTCACACTATTGGTCCAAGAGATTATGATATGCTAACGCCCACCTGAGAGAGTAACCACGGAGCACACTGCCTTTTTTTCCTATGTGGGTGTGGCAATGCGCTGTATTAGTGTAGCTCTCTATTGTGCTTACGTGACCACACGGTAAAACCCAAACTATTCCGAAGCGACGTTTGCACTGTTTTGTGTTTTTTGTATCTCACACCCTCATACACCTTTATCGTAAGAGCATCTCTTATCTACGATGGAGCATTTGATCAGAAGAAAATATGAAGGTGGTTTTCAATTAAACGTCATTGAAGTAGCGAAAGAAATTGGTAACTGCTGCAACAAAATTCGATGCGTCTAAGAAACTGGTGCAACATTGGAGGAGGCAAGAAGTTGTTAAAAAAAAACACTAAGTGTCGCATTTTTGAATGAGCATATAAGTTGGGGTTTGATTTAATCGATTTTTTGCTTTCAAGACCATACTTATACGCGAGTATATATGGTAAATACTTTTTGGATCAAAATCTTTAGTTTTTAAAATTTATAGAGGTCACTTTCAAATGCGTTTTTTAAGAATACAATGTATTAAACAATTAAATTATAAATTAATATATATCAAGACCCGACTTATATGTGAGTATATACGGTTAGCCCAAATAATGTTCAGAACCGTATTTTTCTGCCATCTAGTGGATTAAATAACATCATGCAGCTAAAAATCTAAATATTGTTCTACATTATGAGTTAACTCTTCAAACTTCATGGGTGGTGCAGAACTTTCAACCAAAACACATTGGCATGCAAATGAGAAGTTCTAAAGCCAATTTTTGAATAAACTGAAAGTGAATTATTAGTTGAATCAAGTGACAGTGAAGACAGTGTGAATTGGTCACCAAGAGTTTACACAGAAAGTGAAAACAATGCACAAGGCACTGAGTGACCAAACTTCCATGGTATGCCTTGTGACTTCAGTTGTGTAAACCTACAACAGGGTGCAGTATCTGCATGGCAACAAGGCAAGATGGTCGCAATCAAGTGGAAGGACAAGGAAGTCATTAGCTTCCTAAGCACTGTTCACAATGCAGCAACTGTCATTTGTGTGAGGGGAAATGTGGAAGTGACTAAGCCTTACTCTGGTAGCTTATGGGCATGTTGTGCACTTCAGGCGTGGACATTCTACTCTCTCATATTATAAGAAAAGTACATAAAGAAACACACTTCTACTGTCCCATTTGCAACATCAGGCTGTGTGTTGGTGACTCTCTCATAACATATCACCCGAAGGATGTGCACAAAATCTGCATCAGGACAGCAGTGGACTCCAGACATATTTTTCTTATTCTATTTATGTTGAAATTTTGGTATTTACACTTTTTTTTTTTACACATAATAACATTTTTTATTGTTGAAAAGAATTCAATGTATTTGACTCTTTTTTTTCTACGGGGGCTACAAATTAAGACATTAGTTGTTTGGTCAGCTTCCTCAGTTCCATGTATCACAGTTCTCATTCTGCATTCCCCAACTTCAACCCCTTGAATCTTGAAGTGGAAAGTTGTTTGTATGATTAAATGTTATATTACATTCTCGTGTGAATAAATCATGGCAACACATGTACGCGTATAATCTTTATCATGAGTGGCTCTCCTTTGAAAATGCTGTACAAGCATTGCAAATGAACTGTCTTTGACAAAGAATAGTTAGCATTGTAAACGTTAGTATCTTGTCCGGTTTGTGTTTAGTTTCTATAGAAAGACACATGCTAGTTTTTACTTTTCTTGTGATCCATTTTTTTTTACTGAATTTAGACATTAAACACTACCTAAAAAGCCAGATGAAAACAGGAAAAGTGTAAAGCCCATATGGCGCCCAGTGTCCGCACCACCTCACTCTACCCAAAGAGTGCCCAGGACTACCAAGGTAATAGATGAAAAGAAAGAAAATAATTAGGATAGCCAGTCAGTCATTGTCCAACCTGCTACTGTATATCCTAACACAGGGTTACGGGGGTCTACTGGAGCCAATCCTAGCCAGCACAGAGCGCAAGGCAGGAACAAATTCCCAGGCAGGGTGCCAGCACACCACAGGACACGCGCACACACTAGGGACAATTTATGATCGGCAATGCACCTAACCTGCATGTCTTCACACTGTAGGAGGACACCAGAGCACCCAGAAGAAACCCATGCAGACACGGGGCGAACATGCAAACTCCACGGGGGGAGGACCCGGGAAGCAAACCCAGGTCTCCTTACTGTGAGGCAGCAGCGCTACCCACTGCACCACCGTGCCACCCTTAATTAGGATAGTTTTCATCCTTATGTCATTGTTTTAATATGTACTTCAGTTTCAAAAGTTTATAATAATTATTTAGCAGAAAGTTTCCTTTCTGGTCCCATAGACCCAAAAAACACAAGCGTAGCTCTATGATCAGGTCACCTCACACCCCCATTAGTGTTATGCTAACACAAACCAAACCAAACAAGCAAAAATGAATATCATCACGATTTTTCCCTGATATATTTTATTGTAACCTATATTACTAAGTGTGAATTTAAACTGATAAAAGAGTCTTTAAACTGGCTGTTTAGAAATGTTTACTGCTTTTGTGCACATCTAGTATACGAGATATTTCTCTGAATTGTGTGCAAGATAAGGCGTCAATGATAAAAAGTACAGCTTCTTGTCAAGGAAGATGGTGATCTCTTTAGCTCAAACTCAAGGTAAGGACACACAGCAGCCTTCTGTCTGAATAGAAAGACACAAAGCACCTTTCTTCATTGTTAAGGTTTTCTGCAGGCCGTGTGGTTGTTCTGACACAGTCCATTAATTACAGCCCTGTGGGGGCCTGGGTTTCCTATTACCTACTAATATGTGTCAAGTAGGTAGGCATCTGGCTATTTATCCCTTTCTTCTGATAACCTTGCCCCAAGTGAAAGGAAGCTTCATCTGTCTCCTATTTTGCATGGCAGAGAGCCAGTTTGTTTTCCAAGAAATTAAGTCTCTTTCGCTGATGTGTAGTTATTCTTGCCGTATGTTACGTTTATTAGCTGCTCTCTTGTTAAATGTATGTAATCAGATGCCCAGACTCCCTATTACTTTGTAGCATGTAGCTGTTGGCTAAGAGTCAACAGGGTGCTGGAACAGATGTATCCTGCTTAGATAATTGGGCCCAGAGAACAATGTAAAACACTTTGATATGACAAATGCAGCATAAAATGGTTTGATAAAACTGCAGCATCATGACTTCAGATATTTCAACTCATTTGACCCACATTGTTTGTGAACAAACACCCATTTTAAAGGGTACAACACTAATAAACCTTTATAGATAGACACCAAATTAAACGTAAATAACAACCTTAAAGGACAAATTCATACTGAAGAAACGTCAGTAGTGAATCTGTGGAAATGGATTTGATACCTCAGAACATTTTTAATAGGCAAAATAAATTTATGATATTTGTGATGGATTGTACAGTGGGCAGGAAGGTTACCAGGGGGAATAAGTGTGGCACAACATAAGAAATTGACCCAGCACAGCCAAAAGTAGAGACAAAGGACAGCAGTAGTGACTGTACCAGTACAGAAGGAGGGACAGTGCCAGGGCCCTTTTACTGATTTTTCCATAAGGGCAATTGGCCAAGGCACTAGTGAAGGAGAGAAGTGCAACCTGGGAGGAATCTGAGAATATTTGCCAGCTAAGTAAAGGGCCGGCAATCCTACAAGTAAGAGGGATGGCTAACCACAGTAAGCGAAATACTCTGGTAATGCAGGGGTCCAACTGGTGTTCAGATGTTGACTGACATCTTATTCTGGTACAATGGGCTATACAATCATCTCTACTGAATACTATCGGTTAGAATATTATCTTAAATAGAGTAACTGCATCATACAGTACATACTGCAGGCACATGGTCTGCATACAAGAGTCACATTACCTTGTACTGCTGAACAGCATCATGCAAATCTACCACTTTTCATGACACATGCACACTGCTGTGAAGCAGAGGAGAATTAGCAGATTTGCCGAAACAGTACTGATGTTCACTTCAACAACAGCAAAACATTCTGAACATGTTCTATTTCTGTTTTCTTAAAGAAAAGAACTTTGTTTTCCTTTCTTTGTTTTGAAGTTGAATTAGACAAAACCATTATCACCACATTGCAACGGACCAACACCACAGCTCTATTTAGTTAAGAATGTGAATAACAGAAGCACAGCATTTTGAGAATCAATCGATCAGTCATTTGCTCGTGTCCATACAGACATCGACTCTAGCCATCTCTTCCACCACTTTCCAATTCACCTTATCTTGCGTGACTGTAGGAGGTTTGCTTGATATTCTTGGCATATATCAATTCACCCCAAGTCCGATTGTTCCCATGTTTCTTTTGGTTTACCTTGCTTGCAGATCCCCTCAATAAATCCAGTGATGGTGGTGGAGCCGATGTTGAATATTCTTGTTTCAAATGCAAAACGCTTCCTTTAATGTCTGTGTTTCACAAGCATAAAGCACAACTGGTTTTATGTGTGCTTTATACAATTGTATTTTCGTTTTCAGTTTAACTTCATTGTGAAACGTCATCTAGGTTGCTTGTGATTTGGATAGTGGTAGTTGTTTTCATTTTGATTTCTTTGGAACATTAATTTCTTTTGGTTATAGTTGATCCTCAATATTTACATTCATTTGCTCTTCTTTATTCATTTCTTCTTAATGTTATTTGTTGTTTTGATATTATCTGTTGTGGTTCTTTATCTATATACATCCATTCTGTTTTAATGTCGCTAACATTAAAGTTAAGTTCAACTTTGTCTAGTAACTCTTGGGCTGATTCTAATGTTTTGGCGATTAAATCTATGTCAATGGCGAACCACAGGTTGTTTATGCATTCATCTTCTATCTTGATGCCGATATTGTCCATACCTATTAATGCTTTGTGCAGTATACATTCCAAATGAATATTAAACAGATCACGTGAGAGGATACAGCACTTCTCTGATACGTCTTTTGTTCTGAACACTTTTGTCTGATTATTTCTGAATTCTGGTACAGTCTTTCAATATGCTCAACAAGTTTTGGTTGTATGCTGTAATGCTATTCTGATTAATGGTTCATGCCATACATTCCGGTCACGCTATATACAAATTGCAATTAAAATGTTGAACAATGGCAGCTATAAACTCCAAGGTGCAGATGCAAGCCTAGGTATGTGAGATAGTGGGTCTTTGGCACGTGCATTTTAAATAAATAGATAATGCGCTCGTGTTTTCAGGTGTGGTGTAGGTAGCGTGGCCGACTGGCTATAGAGGCAGATGTGGGGTTGGGTAATTCTGCATCCATGTGTGGGATTGACATTTTCCTTCATTAGCACTGGAGCCATAATTACCACCCCTGTGTCCCACAGGGTTTTAAAAAAGGAACCAAGTGCAAGAGAAGGAAGAGAAAAGACAAACAGAACTGTGAGTGAGTGCAGTGTCAGGGGCCTGAGCCAGCTGGAGCCCTGCGGAGGAGCGAACAATTACAGTAGTGCTCTAGGGATGGATCATTACCTGCTGATTTATTGAAGGAGCAGGTGTGATAGTGGTGGAGACCTCCTTAGGGGTGTGGTAATGTGCCTCACTGGCATTACCAGCAATGAAAAACATAGTTTTGTGTCCTCTGCATGGTTATAAGAGAGGCATTTGTTTGGGAAAAAAAGGACAAAAAGTATAAGGAATAAAAGCTTGCCTTTTCATCTATTTTCAAAGTGCGGAGGACCAGCTTTGCTGAAGATATGAGTGTATTCTGGGGTGCGTCACGGCGGGTCTTGTGTAGGAGTGGAGGGACAGCAACGCCATTGCTCGGCCAGGACGGTTGTTGTCTGTCTTCCACTCTTGCGCGTGCCTTCCTGCGACCTCATAATGCTAGAAGAGTAAGAGAAAGAGCGAAGCATCATTGTATCGGCTTACTACAGCTTATAAAAGGGATCCTGTATCGGCAGTTGTCTGGGCAGTAGTTCATGGAAAGGAAGAGAAAAAAAGGGCATTCTTTCAGTTTTAGGAGAGAAGTGCACTTGCGTCTCAAATGCCGGCACAGCTATGTACGTGCGTGCTGGCTGCTCACACTTTTATAGTAAATTGTGCAGGGCAGGAGACGCCACTCTTCGCAGATGCATCCACGTCATCCCTCCACAGGCTTAATTGGTTGGCACAATGGCACCGAATACAAAAGGGAATTTCCCATCTGTAGAGGAGGTCTTCTGGCTAGATTTTGCTGAGAGAGAGGTACTTGATAGAACACTGTCTTGAATTTACCAAGCACTACTGTTTGTGCATTGATTTTTGTAAATATTTTTTCTTCTTATGTAAATATCTCTGGATTAGCTTTGCTGGAGGTATTTATTGGGTGGTGGTTAATGGTGCACTGTTTATTTTTGTATATACTGTGAAGGACAGCCGGGTCCTATGCCTGGCAGGAACGCCCCTGCTGCTTATGTTCCGGGGGAGCCACCATGGGCTGTCCAATACCTCCCCCGGGACGCTTGGTGGCAGCCTCCCTGGCCAACGGTGATTCCCCAACCACCCGCAGGGCTCCATGGGAGATGAAGTCCTCCACAACTTGGTTGGGGCCTGGGGTGGCCGCTAGGGGGGTGGCTGTCTGCCTCTAACAGCCCGGCTGGACAAGTCTTCAGCCCCACCCAGAAGTGCAATCAGGACCAGGTGGTCAATCACCTGGAATGCTTCCGGGTGGGCTATAAAAGGGCCCAGCCACCAGCACTCGGAGAGCCAGAGTTGGGAGGAAGGAGACGAAGCTTGAGGAGGAGTGGTGGTAAAAGAAAGGAAGAGAATTGTTTTGTGTTTGTGCTTTGGGACTGTGTTTGGGCTGTGTGGCACGGGGAAGACGTGTCCCACAGCTGAAGAAAAATAAAGTCTTTGTGTTTTTTATACGTGCCTCCGTGTCCACCTGTTTCGGGTCAGGCGTCTATATAGCGCCTTTGTTACAATACACTTTTTCTTTTTCTGTATTTTGAGTATTTTTCTTAGTAAACTCTGTATTATACACTGTTTGAAGGAGAAGCTTCCTGACTGGGATTTCTGTGGAGGAAGACAGCTTTATTTCTGTGTAGATATGGGTTTCATTAATTTGTTTGCATTCTTCTTTTTCCTTTGGGACTTTCAGTCAGCACTGTAAATACTGCATATAGACATCATTTTGGGCTCTGTTGCATTACTGTTTTTGTGTGTCCTTTGCGGTATTAGACTGGGTATAGATATATATTTTCCGTAGAACATTATTTTTGTTTTTCTTTATGTGCACCTGTAAGTAAAACCTCACTTTATTTTTGCAAAAACCCAGCCCTTTTGTGTCCGTGTCTCCCTGTCTTACACCCTCATCCTGGTCACACTCAGTCCTACATACTAGACACCTAGAGAGTAGGCTGGTGTCCCCAATTCCCACTACACGGGGTGTCACAAGGGGGACAGAGGGCACTAGGGGAGCATGACGGAAGAAGGAAGGACAACTGTCTCTGAGTGATCTGGCAGATGCTGATGGAGGCGGTCAAGGTGGGAGTCAGAAGGAAGGACCACAGCTGCTCGTGTCTTCGCCAGCTGAGAAATCCATTGGGTGAGCTGAGGAGGCAGGAGAGTGGAAGTTGCACTTGGCGCAGATAGAAGAATAGAAAAGAAGAGTAAGGACCCGATGACTGTTTTGTTTTATTCTGATTTTAGGACTGAATTAGTTATTGTTTTTATCTCACAGACATTCACAGATTTTATGGATTATTTATTGATTTATTGAAGATGGTTTGTTCTGCACTTTTGGACATTGTTTGGTTTTAAATAAAAGTACTAAAACACTTTGCACCAACCCCTTGCTGACCATGTTTGTCCTCATTTGCCCAGGTCGGGTATGTTATCAGCAGTTCTGGGTTCAAGAGGCTGGTTTGCCGCCATTGCCAGATTCCTGAGACTCAAAGGTGGGTAAAGAAATGGACCTTATAGAGACCTTGATGGCATTTTATATTTAATTATATTGGAGCAGCACTTGTTTGTATGTTTCAAGCATTATTACTTTGTGATAAATACTTTATCACATTCAGTGCTAACTTTCCCTGCTATTCAAAAAACTCTGAAGATTGTCCGCCTGCATTTGTGGATACACAGAAACTAACCATTCCCTTGTTTTTTGGATGTTTCTGCCCTGACATTTGCCAACACAAACTGGCATTAATGACAGTGCCGTACTAAATTGCTAATTAAGAATAATCATGCAAACCAAAAGAAAAACATAGTGGTTACTTAAAAGTATGAGAACATTCACTGAAGGGTACCCTGTGTAAACTCAGCCAATATTCAGAAATTGCAGTAAATTATAATCTTGGCAAAGGGTGACAAAGAGCATAAATGAGATTTCCATTTTATAATCTGACTCACTTTTTCTATAAGCCTCATTGAATTTATCCTTGGGCAACGTGACACTGAATAAGCGGGTCCACTGGGCCATATGAAATTCCCTTTCCCATATCCATACAGCAGTGTGAAGTGCACTTCACTTACAATTCCCAGAAACGTCACTCCCACAAACTGCACACAGAGGCTGGTGTGTTCAATTTGTTTGCTATGCACTCTTTAATAAGTTCATTCATTTTGATTCTACTTTTTATAAGAATCACGGACTACAAACATTTTACAATTTCTCTTAAAAAGTTGGGTTATTTTATTTATTTATTTTTTTAAATTTAAAACAGATCCATAATCAGGCAACATGAATGTCACAGTGAACCCTGCTGCCACACAGCTCCATTGGTACACATTCAGTTATTCAGTTCCCAGCGTGATCACCATCTGTGTGGTTTTTGCAGTGTCTCCCATGTCTGCATTGTGGTTATTCTTGTGATAATCTGGGTTCTTCTCAAATCCCAAAGACATTCCTGATATTTTAACTGCCATTATTAAGATGGTCAAGTGTGAGCGAAGATGTTTCATTTTGATGGACTTTAAATATTGGCTGGGCTGATTTTGCCATTCACCTGATGCTGCCTGGATCAGCTCTGGCTTGACCTAACCATAAAATTTGATTAAACGGAAGTTATTAAATAGATGGCAATGTGGAAAAAGAAAACTGATGAATGGATAATTCAATTCAATTCAGTTTGTTTTTGTATAACGCTCTTCACTGAATACAGGTGCAGTGTGCTGTGACAAGTTCTTATAAGCATGCACAGAGCTACATGCACATGATTCCATTTCTGGTTTCCAGTCCTTGGGTGTTTGTTTGTTTGTTTATTACAAGGGTTATTTAATAAGGAAACATTTCCAAAGAAAGGCTTTGTAAGCCTATTAAATGTAGTAGTGTGTTCACTGCAAAAGACATGTGTGCCAGCTAAGACGAATACCTGTTTTATATCCTTAGTCAGTGAGATATGGTGAGAAATGAATTAAGGTGTATATAAATAAACAGACTGACTGATGTACAGGTGAACTGATTACGTATTACCATTCTCACATGTGGAAATATTAATATGCTTCATAGGTATTTATTAGTGATGTCCTTTTATTATTTATTTAGATAGTTTTATCATGTTGACTGGGGATTCAAATGAGTAAAATCAATACAAGTCCATAAAGATCCATGAAGCAATGAAAGGAAGCGTTTTTCACAGGAAAGTGGCGAAGAATTCAATCCATTTTATTTCTGCATAACGCTCATCTAGAAATTTCTAGAAATTATACAAATGACTCAATAATTTACTACAATTAGTCATTGCATTTTTTTGACTGCTATGCTTTCACTTTAACCTGGTTGGTACCATGCCACATTTTAAAGTATATCGCATATCATGTTTTTTAAAGTTTTCTTGAACACTAGCATTAAAAAGCATGGTGGTCAGATTGCTTGTTAATTTAAGAAGAGAAGCATGTGTTATTTATTATCTCTTTCTTCTAACTCTGAATCACTCTGCTATTGCATTTTTACAACATTTTGCTGTTTGTTCTTTGCTTTTGAGCTTTAAAGTCTGACAAATGTCATCAGCAATTTAAAGTAACCTTTTCAAATTTTATTGAAATTTCCTAAACCTCACACACGATTGCTGTTTGTGACAACTTTTTCCTATTCCAGATCAATATTATCAGTGTTTGTTACATGAACAAGTATATACTATATTAAGAATCATCACTAGTCATCATCATGAGTTTAGTTTCCATGTACATCTTGAGCTTTTTCATTTATTGTGTTCATAAAAGTTAATTATGAATGCTTTGAAATCAAAAATTACCCACATATGATATACCGTTTAGTTTGTCTTGATGTCGAGATATACTAGACGTTAAGCTTTTTGGGTTTATTATAATGTTTTGGCCTACAGACTGAGGAGATCGTTCCTCCCCCACACTAGGCGACTCTTCAATTCCACCCGGGGGAGTAAATGCTAACATTACTCAAAGTTATTGTCTGCTTTTACATGCATTTTTATTACTATTTAATTTAATATTTTTTTTTTTGTATCAGTATACTGCTGCTGGATTATGTGAATTTCCCCTTGGGATTAATAAAGTATCTATCTATCTATCTACTAGACCTAAAAAAACCCTCTATTAGGCCATTTTTGGGAGACTCAAAGACTGTGGTTCTAATATGGATGTGTTTAATGCTGGAGTAACACAAGGAGCAGTCCTGTCTCCCATTTCTTCTCACTCTGTAAATCTTGGACTACAAAAATAACACCAGGTCATGTCACTTGCAGAAATTCTCAGATGACTCTGCACTTATGGGGTACCATGATAAGGGGATGAGGCAGAGTGTAGCAGTTAGGCGGAGAAGTTTTTTTCGTGATGCGAAGAGAATTGTCTGCATCTTAACATCTACAAAACTAAGGAATTGGTTATTGACTTTCACCACACCAAAGAGCCTCTATGTCCAGTCACTGTTCAGGAAGTGGATAGAAAGGTGATCCACTCCTACAAGTACTTGGGAGTCCACATCAATGGCAGGTTCAACTGGTCTCTGAACACAGAAGAACTATATAAGAAAGGGCAGAGCAGACTCTTCTTTCTTAGGCAAATGTGTTCTTTTAATGTGAGAAGTGACATTCATATTTTCAACAACTCTGTGATGGCCTGAGCAATTTTCTATGCTGTAGTGAGAGGATGCCTGAGGAGTGGAGAAGAAGTGTACTGGTGTCGATATTTAAGAATAAGGGAGATGTGCAGGACTGTAGTAACTACAGGGGAATAAAATTGATGAGCCACAGCATGAAGGTATGGGAAAGAGTAGTGGAAGCTCGGTTAAGAAGTGAGGTAATGATTAGTGAGCAGCAGTATGGTTTCATGCCAAGAAAGAGCACCATAGATGCAATGTTGGCTCTGAGGATGTTGATGGAGAAGTATAGAGCAGGCCAGAAGGAGTTGCGTTGTGTCTTTGTGGACCTGGAGAAAGCATATGACAGGGTGCCCCAAGAGGAGTTGTGGTATTGTATGAGGAAGTCGGGAGTGGCAGAGAAGTACGTAACAGTTGTACAGGATATGTACGAGGGAAGTGTGACAGTGGTGAGGTCTGCGGTAGGAGTGACGGATGCATTCAAGTTGGAGGTGGGAATACATCAGGGATCGGCTCTGAGCCCTTTCTTATTTGCAATAGTGATGGACAGGTTGACAGAAGAGATTAGACAGGAGTCCATGTGGACTATGATGTTTGCTGATGACATTGTGATCTGTAGCGATAGTAGGGAACAGGTTGAGGAGACCCTGGAGAGGTGGAGATATGCTCTAGAGAGGAGAGGAATGAAGGTCAGTAGGAACAAGACAGAATACATGTGTGTAAATGAGAGGGGGGTCAGTGGAATGGTGAGGATGCAAGGAGTAGAGTTGGCAAAGGTGGATGAGTTTAAATACTTGGGATCAACAGTACAGAATAATGGGGATTTTGGAAGAGAAGTGAAAACGAGAGTGCAGGCAGGGTGGAATGGGTGGAAAAGAGTGTCAGGAGTGATTTGTGACAGGCGGGTATCAGCAAGAGTGAAAGGGAAGATCTACAAGATGGTAGTGAGACAGCTATGTTATATGGGTTGGAGACGGTGGCACTGACCAGAAATCAGGAGACAGAGCTGGAGGTGACAGAGTTAAAGATGCTAAGATTTGCATTAGGTGTGACGAGGATGGATAGGATTAGAAATGAGTACATTAGCGGGTCAGCTCGAGTTGGACGGTTGGGAGACAAAGAGAGGCGAGATTGCTTTGGTTTGCACATGTGCAGAGGAGAGATGCTGGGTTTATTGGGAGAAGGATGCTAAGGATAGAGCTGCCAGGGAAGAGGAAAAGAGGAAGGCCTAAGCGAAAGTTTATGAATGTGGTGAGAGAGGACATGCAGGTGATGGGTGTAACAGAACAAGATGCAGAGGACAGAAAGATATGGAAGAAGATGGTCCACTGTGGCGACCCCTAACGGGAGCAGTCGGAAAGAAGAAGTGTGCTAGACTGGTAACATCACTCCAAGAGAAGCTCACCAAAAAGAGCAAGCTCAACTACAGGATGCACTCTGGACCCCCTGGAGGTACCAAGAAAGGAGAAAATTAAAACAAAACTGAGTGTCATTGTGAACACTGATGCAGATCTTCTCTCTGACACACTAACAATGAGTATTTTCAGCTAATGAATCATTCAGCAGAAGTGTGCCAGGAAACACTACTGGGACTCCTTTATAACACCAGCAATAAACAATAATAATGCCTCACTGGGACTGTGACAGCTAAGTCGGAAGTTCTCTTTTCTTTCTTTTTAAAATATTCTTCCTTTATAGTCATTCTGGTGTGTGTATACCATAGTGTGTGTGTATATATATTTATGTATCTATTGTGATAGAAACACGGACCAGACATCATGAAAAGGTTTGGGGCAGCCACCCGTATAATATCCCTAGCTGAAAAAAGGCTTTTGAAAATAATAGAGTTGTTCACAAGACTGAGTCCAAAATATAACAGATTCATTGGTGGTAAGATGGCGGCTTTAAAGGCCTGTATAGGAAGTGACGTCGTCAAAGGAGCTGGAACCAGAAGTGACGTCGTCTAAGGGCCTGGAGCCAGAAGTGACGGTGTCTGGACCAGAAGTGAGGTCTTTGGAGGCACCAGAACCTGGTGGGATTTCTCGGGAAAGGTCTGCAGGGAACTGAGAAAGACAATCGGTGCACTCCACCATCCGCTGGTCGGATGTGGTATTACCATTACTTAAGACATTTAGCTGCCTCCTACTCGCACATGTGTGACACTGTTTATTTATTTTATTCATTTAAAGAGCTTCTGTAAACAGCCAAACTTCCCCCTGGAGAAAAATAAAGTTTGATCTATCTGTCTATCAATCTATCTATTTTTGGCCCATATTTCTGATCAAACATGACCTGAAGGACTTGAAGTTGTGCGTGCCACATCAATTGACCCTCTAATGGGTTCTGAGGTGTCAAAGTTACTTCCTTTCACACAATTTTGAAAAAATGGGGTTTGGTAATGTAGGCATGTGGAGTGTCGTTTCAAAGCTGCTGTTTATGATTATAATAATATTTTTGATGTCTGATTCTTCACCGCTGGTCCTTGCTGTTTAAGAGACATAAGTACGTATGTGGGGTACCGTTTTAGACTCTTTCAAGGTCTGTGATTATGAATATGATGTTATTTTAGATTTTTGATCCTTTACTAGGGATCAAGGCCTCTAGTGATAAATTTCTACTACAATCGAAAGTATTTCAACTTTAAACATTTAAACTGAAGCATACATTAACACTTCAAATATACAACACAACTACTCTTGTTTATTATGTACTTCTGTCTTAAGAAGTTAATTGTTACATTTGTTACAAATGCCCGAATTAGAGTGGCTTATTCTAATTCAGGCTTTTTTAACTTTTTATTTTATTGCATTAACAGCAGAGTATTAATGCTTACTTTCTCAATTACTTGATCCAAAAAATGTTTCTAAAGTTGCTCTGTTACAAAGCAGCTCTTTAACTGTAGACTCATTCTGCCTAATTTTACTTTGTGTATTTGTGTTTTAGATAATATAGTTAATCTTGTTTGCTCTGGAAAGCCTCTTATCATCCTTTATGCTGTTACCATGCCATATAAAGTAAAACTTGATAAAACTATGGCAACTGAAAAAAACAAAGTACATGATGAGCACAATAAACTGGTTAAACAATTTCTAAGCTGAAATTATAACATCAGATCAAATTGTTATAGCTTTATTTCTACCTTATAATGGAATGGTAATGGAAACTCTTTTTTGATATTTTATGAAATGTAGCTATATTAATGTTACAAACCAACGCATCGCCTTCCCTCCCTCTGAGGTTATTTGCTGATTGCTGCTGGAAATGCTTCAGAGTCAAACACTGCTGGCCACTACACAGGCACAATGTGAGTTTTCAATGGCTTTTCAGAAGAACATCCAAATCTGCTGTTTCTAGCCCAAAGCTGAGTGAAAAATGATCTTTTTCACTATGTAAGTTACTGGCAGATATTCATGGGTATTTTAAAAAAATAAACAATGAGGACTGGTATTTTTGGATTATCTGGATAATTTTTTTATAAATCAAAATGCTTATAAGTTACTAAATTGGGCAATTATGAAATTGGTTCAAGTAAAAACCTATACATCTAACAATAGAAATTATTTGGGTTTGAGCTCTCCACACTAAATTACAACATTTTCAGTGTTTGAGTGGTGTTTTGCCATAGCCGAGTCTTTATTTTGGGTTTGGCCTGTCTGCCTAGTGGTTAACATGAAGGGCAACTTATTACATTTATATTTGGATTTATTCACTTAGCAGACACTTTTATTACAAATCGGTCATAATGGCAAGCATAGATGAGCTTTTGGATAAAGCCCATAGGGTAACAAACACACTTAGTCTGGGAAAAAGCTGCTTTTCTCAAATATTAAAAAAATTACTTTATCTTTTTTTGGAAAGTTGATTTGATTTGGAATAAAAGTGAAGACAACCTTTTGTTTTGGCCCAAGGAATTAAATTTGAGTCAGCTTACCCATTCTTTTTCCTACCCTCTTAGCCCAAGTACTGGATTGAGTAGGGGTTCTGTGATTTGGGTTTTGTTTTTGTAAATTATTTACAGATTATTTACTAGCTCTAGTAATTAGCTGCATATCACCTTAGGGGTTTTTGACATCAACGAATTTGACAGAATCTATTATTTTTCAATTCAATGCTCCATTCTCAAGTTCATTTTTAATATGGGCCATTTTCCTATGCCATTTTATTGCTCACAATTGCCAGGTTTTGTCCAGTATGGGGTGTAGCTTCTGGGGTTGTGAGCCTGGCAGCCATTACTCAGTAGCATAAAAGGGTCATTCCAGGTTTACTTCCTTATGTGACTACTCAGATTCTAAAACCCTTCTTGTGCTTTAATTTAATCAATTCGTGTTTGATTTTTACTGATTTTGAACTTTGCACTTGTCTTTGACCTCGTTCTTGTTTTTGTTCTTTGGTAATTGGTGTATTTTTGTTGTCCTGGTTCAGAACCTCTCTTTGTTATATATATATATATATATATATATATATATATATATATCATAAGTCTCTGAAACACACATGGCTTTATTTCCAAGTGGGAAATGCTTTTCATTAGTCTCCCAACTAAACCAAGCACTGTACCAAATGTACAATAAACAGCACAACACAGCAATCTTCTTCTCTTTTCTCTATCTTTTTCCATCTGCCTCCACTCCTTCTCCTCCTCCAGCAATCTTCATAATCTTCCTCCTGACTGTGGCTCCTGGAACGAAGGCAGGTGGCTCCTTTTAAGCTGCTCGTGGGAGTACTCCAGGTGGCACATTAGGGAGATCTGGAGTCACATGCAGGTGTGGTGAAAGCCCAGAGTAGGGCTCTGGAGCACCCCCTGGTGGCTGTGACATACTGCTAGGTCCCATTTGAGCCCTGTTGGTATCTGAGGTGCTGCTGCAACCCAGGGGACCTACCTTCTAGTAAAGTGCCAGGTGTACATCTACAATTACAATGGCTTCCCAGCCCAGGAAAGGGCCCCAACTGTCTATCGCTATATATATACTCAGCAAAAAAAGAAACGTCCTCTGACTTTCAACTGTTTTTACTTTCAGTAAACTTAATGTGTAAATATTTGTATGAACACTAAAAGAGTCAACACCATAAGACATAAACTAAAAATGTTTCACAATGTGTCCCTGAATGAAGGGAGGCTCAAAATCAAAAGTACCAGTCAGTATCTGGTGTGGCCACCAGCTGCTTGAAGTACTGCAGTGCATCTCCTCCTCATGGACTGGACCAGATTTGTCAGTTCTTGCTGTGAGATGTTACCCCACTCTTCCACCAAGGCACCTGCAAGTTCCTGGACATTTCTGGGGGGAAACTCACGCACTTTTTGCCACTCCTGTCTGGTCCAGCGAAGGTGGGTTTGTGCCCATAGGCGGCGTTGTTGCTGGTGATGTCTGGTAAGGACCTGCCTTACAACAGGCCTGCAAGCCCTCAGTCCAGCCTCTCTCAGCCTATTGCGGACAGTCTGAGCACTGATGGAGGGATTGTGTGTTCCTGGTGTGACTTGGGCAGTTGTTGTGGCCATCCTGTACCTGTCACGCAGGTGTGATATTCGGATGTACCGATCCTGTGCAGGTGTTGTTACACGTGGTCTTCCACTGCGAGGATGATCAGCTGTCCTTCCTGTCTCCCTGTAGCGCTGTCTTTGGCATCTCACAGTGTGGACATGGCAATTTATTGCCCTAGCCACATCAGCAGTCCTCATGCCTCCCTGCAGCATGCCTAATGCACGTTCACGCAGATGAGCAGGGACCCTGGGCATCTTTCTTTGGGTGTTTTTCACAGTCGGTAGACAAGTCTCTTTAGTGTCCTGCGTTTTTAGAACTGTGACCTTAAATGCTTACTTTCTGTAAGCTGTTAAGGTCTTAACGACCATTCCACAGGTGCATGTTAATTAATTGATTATGGTTAATTGAACATGCATGGAAAACATTGTTTAAACAATTTACAATGAAGATCTGTAAAGTTATTTGGATTTTTAAAACATTATTGTTGAAATACACAGTCCTGAAAAAGGGACGTTTCTTTTTTTGCTGAGTATATATATGTATATAGTTCATTTTCAGAATACCGGCTAGCTTTATATGTGTTATTGAGTAGTAAACCTTTCCTGGTCCCATATATACATCTTAAAAGCTATGATTCAGCCCTTCTGAATGAACCAATAAGCTTTTAAGTTGCATATTTTTATCTGTTCTTGCCAGCTGGACAGTGAAGACCTTGTATTCTGTGCCTGTACATCCATACTGCTCTTTTGTGACTTTTTTTTCCTTTTGCTTTATCGCTTGCTCCGAGAGCTGACAACAGTTTTATTTCTTTACCTGTCTGAGACCCACATTACTGTGCTTCTGTTTGCCTGTTCAGTATTACTGTATAAAATACAGCCACACTTGAGAAAAGTAGTGACATCCAATTGGAAGATGACTCAAGTAAAATTACATTTGCCAATGAGAAAACTACTCAAGCAAAACTTTTAAAGTATCTGATATTTTGTATACTTAAGTATCAAAGGTAGAAGTAAATCTGGGATCTCTTCTCATTTTATATATAGTCAGTAAAATTTTTACAGACTTGGAATGATCTGTGATTGTATTATAATCACTCAAGAATGAGCCAAATAACTGGCATTTGAAGAAATGACATTTAGTGCAAGCTAGACTTCTTAGTTCAGTAAGGAGAATACCAACCAGAAAAGCGTACAGACATCCCCTGATTTGCAAAGGAGCCAATCCTTTCTGTTCCATTTTAAAAGTACATTTTTGTAATGTGAATACCTAACTGCCATTCATTAAAATGGAACATATTTTTAAGTATTCTTTGGCCCCAAAAATGACACCTGTGTTAGCTCAGTAACACCGAAACAAATGAAAACAGACAGAATTATTTTAATAGTAACATCCACCTTAATAAAAGAGGAAGCTCTACCCAGCCTATTCATCTCAAACACCAATTCTATAGTCAACAAGATCGCCAAGCTGAGACTGTGGATTTCGTCCTAGAGGATGAACAATTGTGCCTCTTTTTTCATCAAAAGCTGGCTGAACGCTAAATTCCCCAATGCAGCTGTTGTACTTGAAGACTGGACTGTTTACTGCTCGGATCTGACTGCTAAATCCAGTAAGGACAAAGGCGGCGGGGTCTGCATATATGTAAATAAAGCTTGCTACATCTCCACCGTCATTACTGAACAATACTCCTCTCCAGACTTAGAATTCATAACAGTGAAGTGCAGACCTTTTTATCAGCCGAGGGAATTTACAGTCGTGTTTCACACCGCAGTTTATATCCCTCCACACGCTAATGTCAAGCTGGCATTGATTAAACTGCACGATGCTATGAATTGTCTGCAAAATTTTCATCCAGACGGCATGTTTATCTTAGCGGGAAATTTTAATCATGCCAACCTTAAAACTGTGCTCCCCAAATGGGTGTCTCTACTTCTCTCAAGTGTGGGTGTTGAGTGTTTTGTACAATGCTGAACAGGCAAACTGCAATTTTCCCAAGAAGAGGGAATAATATGTTGGATCACATATACTGCATATAGGAATGCTTATACAACATCACCTTCCCCCCATCTCAGCCGATCTGATCACATTTCTTTGTTCTTGATTCCTGCATACAAAACCCTTATCGTCAGGAGAAAGTCTAAAGTGTCTGGAGTCAGAGTCTGGCAATTACAGGACTGCTTTGATGATACCAATTGGGAACTGTTCAAACAGGCAGCTACAAAGGACAATCACATGGACTTAAATGCCTATACCTCCTCTGTCTTATCCTAAATTAACTTCCGCAGGGACAATGTCACTATGACTAAAAACATCTGTACTTTCCCTATCAGGATACCCTGGATGAACAGGAAGGTCCAAGACCTATTGAAAGCACATAACATTGTTTTTCTTACAAAACAGCAAGGTTTAATTTGAGGAAAAGCATTAAGGAAGCAAAGCGCTGCTACAAAATCAAAAATAGAGGAGCATTTTAACAGCTCTGACTCCCAACTCAAGTGGCAGGGGATTAGGTCCATCACAGACTACAAGGGTAACACCTGCTGAACCAACATTGGAAACTCATTGCTTCCTGATGACATCAATCACTTTACATGGTTTGACAAGGACAGCAACTAACCTATCATCAAACTAACACGGCAAGAGCCCCCCTTATACACTCGGGTGCTAAATGCACATGAGGTGATTTGGGCTGTAAGCCACATTAACCATAATGAGGCAGCTGGCCCTGTTTGGGTTCCTGGATGGGTCCAGAAGCATTGTGCAGAACATCTGACAGCAGTGTTTACCAGCCTATTGAATATTTCTTTAGAACAGGCCACTGTCCCCACTTGCCTCCAGTCCGATACAATTATCCCTATTCCGAAACAGGCAGTGGTGAGGTCTCTGAGAGATTATCAACCGGTTTCCCTAACCCCCATTATTATGAAGTGCTTTGAACGACTTCAGGCACATTAAGAGCAACATCCCCACCACCCTGGACCAATACCAGTTTGCTTACAGGGCAAACAGGCCAACTGAGTACACTGTATGACTTGCCCCTCACACTACCCACCTGGAACAGAAGAACAGCTATAGGCAGATGCTGTTCATTCACTACAGCTCTGCGTTCAACACCACCCCAAAACAAAATAAACAGCTTGGGTCTCAACTTAAACTTGTGTAACTGGATTTTAGATTTTCTCACAAACATACCACAAACTGTGCTTATTGGTATGCACTTCTGATCATCTATAACACTGAATCACTGGGGTTCCGCAGGGCTGTGTACTGAGCCCTCTCCTTTACTCTCTCTTCATAAACAACTGCAAACCTACCCATGATACTAACACCATAATAAAGTTTGCAGACGACACCACACTGATAGGTCTAATCTCCAATAATGATGAAGCAGCATGTAGAGAAGAGGTTGAGAATCTGGAGAGTTGGAGCCAGAACAAAAACTTTGCACTTAATTCCAAGAAAACAATGGAACTAATTTTGAACTTCCGGAGACTGAACTATAGTGGTCACCATCCAATAAGCATGGGAGACAGTCCAGAGTTTCAGATTCTTGGGAGTCCACATCAGCCAGGACCTGTCATGGACAACAAACACAACAGCAATGGCCAAGAGTGCTTCACTTTCTGATGAGCCTGATGAAAGCACAACTATGACAACAGCTGCTGGTTAACTTCATCACATACTTCATTGCAGCGTGTTATACTAGCTGCACCTCTGAGAACAGGAAGCCTCCAGCATATCATCTAAACGTCTCAAAGAATTACTGGCACTCAGATACCATCACTGGAAGATATCTTCACTACCTACTGCAGCAGAAAAGCAAAGATTATTTGTAAAGATCCAATCCTCCCCAGCCATAGCATTTTTACTCTTCTGCCCTCTGGCAGGCGCTCCAGAGCCCCGCATGCCTGCACTACCAGGCTGAAGAACAGTATTTACCCCAAAGCAATCAGCCTATTAAATGCACAGCAATCACTGCCCCTTCCTATAACAGAAACTACCACTTAGTTTAATATGTACTCTTATATACTTTAATGTAAGGTATCTATAGGCTTCCTCCAAACAGTATTTCATTGTATTGTACAGTGACAATAAAGGTATTTTGCATCTTGCTCTTGTTTTTATGAATTCTTTAACAAACAACATAATAAATAACAGACATGTGCATTGCATTATAAATATTAACACTGATATCTACATCGATTTCTTAGATTTCAACCCATCTTTGCTTTGTAGCACAGCTAGTTCGTCAAAAGAGGTTATACTTCGGTAAATACTGTTTAGTAAAGCTCCTTACTTACTCTTAATCACATCAGTATTCACATTGAAAGGAATGTCCTTTTATTCTTTTTAGAGGTTTCCCAGCTTTTTTGAATTTGAGTAACACTCCTGGCAAGGTGAGTGAACCATAATGATGTAAATATACAAGTACACATTGCTTAGGTTTGTGTGCACTTGTAAATATTAGTAATGTATAATAAACGTGTTGTAGGTGATTTTAACGTGTCCGTTTGTCTGTGTCTGGGTCATCTTCCACACTGTAAAGATTAAGCATATAAACTCTTAATAAAGTGTACCGTTTTTTTAAGTTAAATTCAGGATTAAAATATTTTTATTGCTGTTTGTAAACATTTTATAACTTTCTAAAAAGGCATAAAATAAGTCTGTTGTGCCAGAATTTGCAAATTGTAACACATTTGGACATGTTGAGACAGCTTATTCTCTGTTTGAGGCACATGCTAGTTGGTGTCCAGATATCAAAGTGTGATTACAGCGGTGATGCCCAGGTTGCCTGCAGCCTTGGCATCTCTTTTCGAACCCAGGACATCGGTATCAATAGTCATTACTACTGTTGATCATCGAATTTCACCTAACTTTGCAGCGAATTGTGATGGTGTGGATGGGCTGCACCCTCCCATTTGATCTAGGGAGCCTATTGTAAATTGCTGCCAATGATAATGTACCTGAGAGATGAGTCAGTGCATGAGGACACAAAACATGGACATAGCAAGGAGTAGGTGTAAAAGTGTCCTGGTGTTTTTTTTAAACCATCAAAAATCAACAGTGTCCAAATAAACAGTGCAGTGCAGATCTTTAACAAATAATTAAAAACAGTGAAAATCCATGAGTTTAAAAGCAAGACTTAAAATGAGAATAAAAATCAACAGTCATTGGCTCAGTGTTCCTTCTACTCATAGTTGAGCCCAGCACAATGCCCTCTTCATCTCCCCAGCATACCCATTGGTCACTCAGTTGGTGGAGACTTCAGCAGCCGCGGTCCTCACCAACCCAACCCCCATCTTGGCTGCCACAAGTGGTGTTGGTCGGACTGCTCGGGGTCAGTTGTCCTCTTGTCTTCCTTCTCCAGCATACCTCGGATCGTTAGAGATAATGCCACCTCAATCACTGCCAATCCACTAAAACTATTCAGTGGGGACGATCCACCACTAGAGCATCACTCCTTTGCTCCTTCATAGGGCCTACAACCACACTGCCTTTCCCCATAATGGCTGGCTGGCTGGTCCTGTCACTCCACCCCAGTGCTGTACTCATGGCTTTGCTTCTACTCTGTCTTTCTTCTCTCTCCTTCTGTCCTGTGCAACCTCCCCTTATACCAGTGCTCCTAACGGAGCACAGGTGTGAACGTGCCTCGCCATCCAAAGAATTAATGAGGCACCTGCCTGACGTGCTAACTCGCACGTGTCTTCACAATCAGGTAAGCATCCCCAGCCATCCTTGGAGCAAAGGGTGCTCATGCCCAATTAGAACCTGCAGTCTTGTGGGGCGTGATTAGTTATTTAAAATGAGCACAGCGCCTCAGGCCTCTTATTACACGAATATACCGTTATCCAGTGAACTTGTTCGGCGAACATTTTCCTGGAAAATCGCTGTGCAGCTTGCTTAGGTGAAAATTTTTTTACAAGCACCTCATGATGTTTAACAAGGCCAATGTGACATCGTAGAGCTGTAGCAGCCATGCACGGAACTTTCATGCATGTGTACTGTAAGGTTTGCCAATTTGGCCAACACTGTGTGGCAAGCACACAAGGAAAAAATGTGATTTCAACTACTGACATGTGCTGAAACCACCCTGTGCACCTTACAGTGCTTCCCAATACATTTCCCCGCCTCTAACTGCACTTGTTTCTTTCACTCATTTAAAACCCCCAAGCTTTTCAAATGTGGGTTGCCAGTGAACTTAAAAAGGTAAAACTTTGTCCTGAAGTTTGAAAAATACTGCCAGATTTCCATTCCGCATGTGTTCAATTAAAATAAGTAAAAAACTGATAACATTGATTCCTTTGTGTCAGCACTGCATGGCTAATTATGCATGCAGATTATCCATGTGCCTAGCAACAAACTCAAACAAGCCTTAAAGGAACCCCTCTCCTTCCCGTGACCTCCTCAGAATTTTCAGGAGATGCTGTTAAATAATAAAAGCAAAATATTTATTACTATTTACAAGAAATTTCACTGTTCTTGATAGAAGAAGGTGTGAGACACCTGCACAGATACATGGGAAAGAAAAAAGATGTTCCAACTGTGCCCGGGAGCCATGACTTCAAACAATGGAACAGGCCAGTTTTACACTGCCGCTTCATGGCATGGCCAATGTGTGCCCCTAGCTTAGCACTCTCTCAATGCAATGATTTGTATTTTATTTACTCATTGTTAGTTTGTGGCAGTTTGTTGTATTTTGTTTGTGGTATTCTTTCCCTCTCTATTGTTTTGTCGTTTGAGGCATCATTGTAATCCACTCAAAACTACAGTAGTTCAGTTCCTCTTTCCTCATTGACTTCAATGCATTTCATGGAGATTGGTAACATTTGCAATTATTTCTATGATACTGCTAAACTCGAGGTGAAGCGAATTCATCCAGGTTCATTTATCACTAGTCATGACCAGGACAGACTAGTGCAATGAGGACTCAGAAACAACAAGAGTGGAGCAAAAGAGTGCATATATTTGTCGATTCTTCTCTCCCATTTCCTTTTCCTCAGACTCTTTATAGCCCCATTACTGTAGGTGCCTTATTAACCTGCCAAGTAGCACCGAGAAGGTTCACCCGGCTCTATGGCTTTTCTCCCACACACCCACATTGATCAAGTCTGAGTTGCACTATTACCTGCACTAATCTGCCTCAGACCACACTTTACCGCAACATCTTTAAAAATGCTTACACTTCTTGGATTCTCATCAGGATCTTTTTTTCCTGGAAATCTCAGAACAGCAAGCAACAATCGTGTTAAACAAATTTATCAGGACATTTCTGAAATGGAAAAGCAATACCAAGAGGAATCTCAGTATGCTTACGGACTTCTGCGGGACCCTTAAGTAGGGATATTCCTGGGGCCAAATGCAGCAGTACATTGTACACTTCTACCTTTTAGGTGAGTGCAAATATGCCCTTATTGTAATTGTGTGTCACTTAAAAGCCTGATTAGATATTTGAGTTCAGCATGAACAATATTGTAAGATTCACGGGACAGGGAAAAGTTTAATTTTGTTACTGACTATAATAGAGGGATAAATTGCCCAGGAAAGTTGTATTTGCACATTATATGAGTAAGAATTGTCAGGAAACTGGACTTTACATTACTGTAAGAACTTTAACCTTTTTTTAAGGAATAGGACTAGACTGATGTGCTCAGGAATAAATTATGGGTAGAGCATGTTAACTGTCACACATTCTCTGTTGTGCCAGACATGCTCAAGTAGCCTCTCGCTACAAATAAAATACACATTAAATATGTCATTGGCTGTGACTTGCAGTGTACAAGCAAAACCCAAACTAATGAGATGCCTAAATTAGAGACCATAATATTCTGGTATTATCATGGACACTCACAGTTTTAAGATTTTTTGTCTGTACTATCACTGATTTTATGTCAGTCTTTATCTACAGTGGTGTGAAAAACTATTTGCCCCCTTTCTGATTTCTTATTCTTTTGCATGTTTGTCACACAAAATGTTTCTGAT
>JANRMT010062837.1:40180654-40239485 GCA_026402145.1 Polypterus bichir lapradei | reverse complement strand
ATCAGAAACATTTTGTGTGACAAACATGCAAAAGAATAAGAAATCAGGAAGGGGGCAAATAGTTTTTCACACCACTGTATGTTGCAGCATTTTATTGTGATAAAACTCCCAGTGCCAAAGTCAGTCATGAGTATGGTGTTTTTGGGTTTGGCTAGCTGGGCTTTAAGCTGTTCTCCTTTTTTTGGTAAACCATTTTTCTGTACAGCTGGTGAGAATGGTACCCTGGCTCAAAGGTTTAATTGACTGGAAACATGCATTGTTTTATCATTGCACTTGTCTGTCTAATTTCAGTTGACCACTAGTCATCATTCTGAGCTGATGCTGCAGTTCAATCATGCAAGCAGCATGTTTCTTTTGTATGTGGTAATGTTATTTTTGTATGTAGGTGTACAACATGCACAGCTGGCCAGTGAACATTGTCATCCTTTTGCTTGAAATGCTACAAAATATTCAGCACACTTCATTTTTATTAAAGGCTTCTGTTCTGTTTCAGGATGCAAAATGTAGGTAAATAGTGCCCTCATGTGTCTATTCAAATGAACAACATGTCTCAAAGTAAGTCTGGAGTGTAGAGGTGCCATTAAAGTTAACATCCATTCATCCATCCCGCTATATCCTAACACAGGGTCACGGGAGTCTGCTGGAGCCAATCCCAGCCAACACAGGGTGCAAGGCAGGAACAAATCCCGGGCAGGGTGCCAGCCAACTGCATGGCACACACACACACACACACTCACACACCAAGCACACACTAGGGACAATTTAGGATCGCCAATGCACCTAACCTGCATATCTTTGGACTGTGGGAGTCCAAAGCACCCGGAGGAAACCCACGCAGACACAGGGAGAACATGCAAACTTCATGCAGGGAGGAGCCAGGAAGTGAACCCAGGTCTCTTTACTGCGAGGCAGCAGCGCTACCACTGCACCACCGTGCTGCCCTAAAGTTAACAGGAAACTTTAAATTAATTGTATAATAAATAAAGTTAGAGAGTGTAAACTATAAATATAACTTAATTGAATAGCAATTAAGATCACATTCTAGATTTTGATTAAGACTCTACCACACAACAAATATGTCAGCGATACCAGGGATTTTTATGAGACAATTACAGTGTTTGGTTGTTCTTTTATGGATCAACATTATTCATATGGCCATGCATGAGACTTTCTGTTGCAGAGCAGAAAGGAGGAAAATACTTTAAATGTGAATTGTCAGAAAGATGGAATCAATGACAACGCCAAAAAATAGCAAGTATCAGCACAAAGTTCAACAGCAGAAAATAAATGAAGAACAAAATGGCAGGTAATCAATTGATAATGGGAGTGCCTTAAAATGATTAAGATTTAAGTGGAAGCACTGACAGCGTGTGATTAGCTTCATATGAACAGGCAATGATGTTAGAGAAAGGTCTTGGCTTGACATGAAAGACTATACAGTATAGAGGAGAGGCTGGGAGTTATACAAGAAAAGGTATATAAAAGAGATTTTTTTCACTGTGTTTTAAAATATTATGTCTTCGAGGTGGTTGCCATCATTCGTGATACACTCTTCGAGACAATTTCTGAACGCTCGCATGACTCGTTCGGCCATTTCAAGGAGAATAGTGGCGATTTCGTGGCGAATGGCATCCTTGAGGGTGTCAAGGTTTTGAGGTCGGTGTGTGTATACCTTCGACTTGAGATAGCCTCAGAAGAAGAAATCACACAGAGCGAGATCAGACGAACATCACCCAACATTGCCACACAGGGAGATCAGCTTCCCCAGAAGCATCTCCCTCAAAACTTGCATGGATCTCTGCACCGTATAAGCTGTTGCTTCATCCTGTTGAAACCAGGCATCCATTTCTTCCAGTCTGGGCCACAAAAAGTTCTCCAGCATTTCAATGTAATGTTCTGAAGTTACGGTGACTGTTGCTCCCCTGTCCTCAAAAATGTAGGGGCCTACAATGCCAAATTCTGCAACAGAACACCAAACTGTAAAATTCTCACTGTGCAGGGGTCTCTGGTGAAGTTCACAAGGGTTGGTTTCAGTCCAATAGTGAACGTTTTGCTTATTTATGCAGCCATTCAAATGGAAATATGCCTCGTTGCTGCACATCACGATGGCATCTCGATGAACGGTTTGCAGAATGTTTAAACACAACTCTCTACAGCTCACCCAGTCTACCTCAGTGACTTCCTGCACTACCATCTTTTTGTATGGATGGAAATTAAGGTCCTCATGCAAAATCCTCCTCAAAGACATGTTGGAAATGCCTAAGACAGAAGCATGTTTGCGTGCTGAACATCAAGGAGACTGCAAAATTAACGCCCTTACAGCTTGGATGATTTCAGGTGTTCGTACAGTCTGAGGACGGCCTGGCAATGTTCTGTTCAATGTTGTACCTGTCTGTCTAAATTTAGCCATCCACTGAAGAATTGTTTTCCAATTTGGGACATAAGCGTTAGGAGGAATGCTGAAGTGCGTTTGGAAGGCACATTGCGAAGTGATGATGGAGTCATTGTTTTTGAAAAATGATTTGACAGTGAAAGCACAGTGCACACTGGACCCAGGCATGTTACAGACTGAAAACTACATGGGATCATCTAACAAAGGACCACCAACCCACTTGGCTGCCTTTACCTTGCGCAATGATCTTGAGAAATATGGTACTTTATTTTGGCTCACCCTGTAGTTGCAGAGCAAGAATTGGAATTAATTCAGTGGTCTAATGCAAATCTTGAGACTATTCAGTCTTGACCAAAGCTCCCCAAACTCTGTTCTATTATTCTAGGCTGCCAATGCTCTTTTAATAATATCAGGGTACTAACTATCTTGTGGCATTTGAATACTTCCACCTATAGGAATATCCAACCAGTTCAATAAACTCCCTCTTACTTGTGGTTGCCTTGAAGAAATCTCTTCCACAAAATTCTTTGTACAGAAGGGGTTTCCTACTTCCCATCAGCTTTTGTTTATCCACAATGGTGTACAGCATTTCTCCCCACCTGCAATATTCCACCCATCCACATCTTCATAGAAAATCGCTAAGCAACAAAATCAGACAGGCTATGTGATTCCCTAAAAGTAAAAAAAAATTCTATATACCACAATGATATTGCAACGCTTCCCACTCATTATCTTTGCCAACTGCACACACTGCAGCTTATTTCAATCATCAATAATGAAATGAAAAATTAAATTTGCAGTGAAACTCGCAAGGAAACACTTGCAAAATAAAGCGTTTTGTTCCCAGTGATATTTGTGTAATTCCAACAAGAAGAAAGGTGTTTATTAGTTCCTGTCTGGAGGCATATTATGTACTAATTCCACAATTGTCTGCCTGCAAAATGGGTCTTTCAGTCCATTCTAGCCATGGGACTAATTCCAAACAGAAACTGAATCAATTAACACACTGTAACATTGATTATAACAGGGAAGTTCTATTTCATAATAACTTACAGGGGGTAAAAGACTATATCATATACTATTAGCTATAAGAAGATTGTATTCTATTCAACTTAAGCGAGCACTAGTATGAGTTTAACTTAAAGCATTAACTTTCTAAGATTGGCTCTTACATCTCTAGTGTAAAAAAAGAGTAATCACCCTTAGTGTGGCTATTCTCAACTAGGATAAGGTGGCTTCTAGGAAAGCCGGGGAGGAGAGGTTAGCAACAGCGACTTCCCATAAATTTCCCTGTGAAAAACACAAAGCAATGTGCATGAATGTGTTTCTTTGTATGGGAAATATGCAGCATGTCATATTTTTAAAAAAGGTTTGATATTTAAGTTCTCTATCAGCTGTCCACATAGCTAAAACATTTCTCCATGCTGCAATTCATTACACTTTCCTGAAGGACTATTGAAACGGTTATCTTAAAAAGACCACACTATGTCTTGATCAGCTTTATGGATTTTTCTGTTAGATTAATTATGGCCCATGAAAATAACTACAGTATATTATCTGCCCTGATAAAAAACTGACAATAGAAGTAGCTCTGAATGTAATTTTGAACAGTGAAAGTGGCACTGTTTTTTGAACTCAGACATTTTTACTTGGAAACAGAAAATGCAGTTGCATTTTTAATAAATTTCATCCATTAACTCTGTGACAATAACTTGACTCCCGGGTCTCACATAAAAGACTGATTTTTTATTTTTTTTTTTGAAACTGTTGTGCTGCCCTGTTTTGTATAATGCTGGTCCTACTTGTACCACCCAAGAAAGGATATACTCAGGCATGCTTTATCATGGCAACACTCAATAACATGCATTGAAAAAATCTGTTACATGCAGTATATAATGCCAAATATGTGATTAACACACAAATTATACAAAACACAGTCTCTAAAGGGTCTCCGTCAGTACACTGTATGAAATGTGGTCGTCAAGTCAAAGCTTTAAAGTTTATTGATTACACTTACAAAAGTAATCCTCATTAACCTCATCATCAACTTGGGCCAATGGCTGTTTGGGAGTAGGATGTCCAAAATGTTCCCAGTTTCAGTTGGTGCAACTTCTCATTAGTGATACTGGAAATTGAGATTTCGAAGAACTTCACTTTACTGGTCATGATTTGGTGTGCAGCTAAATCCACTGACTCACTTTTTATTATGTTTTTTTTTTATTATTTTTTGTGTGCCTACTTCAATTCACATAAAAAAACAGTAAATGTACCACAACAGTAGCTACAGTATTATATATGTAAGTTAAATTTTACTGCATACATACAGTATTCTATATACCAATCTGTTATATATAGTTTTATTACTAGAAAAAGGACATCTTCTTTTTTTTTTTTGATATACTTTATTAATCCCAGAGGGGAAATTGTCTTTTTTGCATAAAGTTTGGGGGTCAGAGCACAGGGTCAGCCATTGCATAGGAACGTCTTAAGCAAGTTTCAGGATCCCTTCTGGCTGTAACAGGATTTGAACCGGCAACCTTCCAGATACCAGCACAGATCCTTTTAGCTTCAGAGCCGCCTCTCCATAATTTTCATATACTTCTAATTTTATTCGCTACACATTGAACCCAGCAAAAAATAGGTTGTGCTATTTCATAACAGCAATGCACAATATGCATTCTTTTTTTAACATTTTTATATTACTTTTATTTTCTGTTGTTCCCAACTTATTGTGTTTAGGGTCTTATTTTAATATGTCTGAAAATGTGTTACATAATTTGTCACATGCTGTGTGTTATTTTACATGCACAGTATAATTTATTCACAAGCTACTGACATTGTGTGGAATCATTGATGGATTTTTTTAATTGATACAGCACTTTGAATTGAGAGTATTGATGGCATGATGAATTAAATTGGTACTAGTGAAAAGAAAAGCAACTAAATGAATCCTGGGATTAAAAGTGTTCGTGTCTAGATTGTTCTAATGTTCTAGATAGATAGAAAGAACTTTCTTTGTCACTAGAGGGAAATTTAACTTTTTACAGAAGCACTTTAAATACATAAATAGATAAGTAAATAAATATAAATATACACATCTTCTTTGGCATGAACACAGCGCCAGCATAAATTCACACCCTATTTGACGCTGTTCGTTTTCAAATAATATTGCATTAGTGCGATGATGCTTTCACATATATTGTCTCTTTCTTTCAGGTGTGCAATAGAACCCACAGCATAGAGAGAAGCGTGTACATTGTAACAGGTACACATTTTGTAAATGTAGGAAGGATGATCCTTGCGTGTGTGTGAACTGTTAACATTTGAATCTGATGATTGCATATACTGCTGAAGTTACTGCTCTGTACTATTCTTTCCTCTGCATGTCCTGGAGTACAAAAGAAACAGCACCATACAGCAACATGGGGACTGGCAATATCGGGGAAAAAAAACACACGGTCACTGATTACAAACTGCAAGATGTTATGCGAATGAATATGAATAATTTGAATAATGTTGCATCTGTGCCACAAAGTTTTCCGAAATGTACTATACAGGTCATAAAACAAAAAATTCTAAATATCACATATACTTATGTCTCTGGTTTTTGTTTTTTTTTTCTGACATCATAGACCATAAGGTGCATACTAATTCAGCGTGAGCAGGAACACTCGGTAAAACTGAATATAAAAAAATCAAGTGACGGTGAGATACGAAGAAGGCAGATTCGCCAGCAATTTGTGTGTCAGCTTTAATCCCTCCAGATGAGAGACTGTCCAGTTCCATTGTCTCAAAACACCACTCACATCTCCAGTTATTCCCAGTTTCAAATAAAAACTAACAGCATCAGATCCCTGGATGGTGGGGCAGTAGTATGTATCGTGATCGTGATTTAGAGAGAATAAAAGTGAAAAAAAAAAGCAGCAACTTTTACAAGTCCTATAAACGTACATTGTGTGTTACAGATGTAAACCAAGTCTATGTGTGTACTGTATAGTATTAATAAGAGTAGCTCACTACTGAAAATGGCAAATATAGGAGGCAGTGGGGATTAAACCGGGGACTCTTGATTACAATACAGCCAATCTTACCGCTACGCCATGGAAGCTGTTGTCTTTTCCTTGAACCTTTTGTGAAAGTGTTTACTTGATCTTTGGACTTCAGGCTTCACACATTATACAGTTTATGCCTACATTTTGTCATTTAGTACAAAGTACTAAAATATGAAAAACATTTCTGTTTTAAAAATGTGTTTACACAGATTACTGTAGAAACGGAACACACATGAAATGCGTGTGTTCCAAATAACGATCTATTATTTCCACTCTAAAACTCCACTTCACTCCCAGATAATCAATCAAGGCATGAGCTGGCAGAAGTTTTTGCATGTTCTAAGTCGATGGGGGAAAGGAATAGCTGGCTGCTTGCAGCTTGTCTTTATCGGCACATTTAGAGGACAAAAGACGCTGGCGGAGAGGTGTGAACGGATTTAAGGTGGGCCAGATCTACGAGTTTTTTCATAGACTCTGGTAATTCTAGTGTTAAGTCAACCAAAAAGCAATAAACATGGGGCTGAGTGGGGTGAAATTTGATCTGATTTAAATCATGCTGATTAATTTTAATGATTGGCCATTTTTGACTAGAGTGAAGGACTCAAGGGCGTAACTAAATAAAATTAAAATAATGGATAAAGTCTGACTACATCGCAAGTCCCATCTAAAAGATTAAATGATGAAGTTTAACAAAATATTTGAAAAAATAAGAGAACTCAACTAATCTAACAAATGCAAAAGTACTGGTTAAAAACTGTTGATCTTACATTTGTTACACTAGCATCAGTTGTAAATGACCATCTAACTTCAGTTGTATTGTCTGACAGCTGACTTCATTTACATCATTTAGTGATGGCTCAAGCATATTGCATTGGTCATTACTGGCTTCTCCTTATCATAAATCCAGTGTTTTAACCAGTTGAAACAATTAGGTTGTAATCATAAATAGATAATCATTTTGATTGATAAAATATATATATAAAAATATAATGTTTTGAAACTTTATCTCCTATAGGTATCATATTAAAAAATAATCTTAGCATTGAGAGGCACAGTAACTAATTGAAGTGTGTAATGACAGCAGATAATTATATCTCTGTAGTCTTTTAAAATGATTTGATAAATATGCAAAAACAGCGCATGACAGTCCAGTGTAGTTTTCCACTTTGTATAATAGACACTGATGTCAAAAGTGTCAAATGTTGGTCTGATATCTTGTGGCAAAATAAAACAGATTAGCCTGTCAAAATATATTTGACTGTATGACAGTAAACTGAAATCTTTCCTATAGTTTGCAGTGGTTAAAATCATTAAAAAAAGAAAAAGCTCTTATCATTGTTTATACTTTAAAAGTATGCCTGGGATTGGTCTGTAATTATTAAATCCACTTGTTTGGTGTAAATCTGATTTCTTTGGAACAGACATTTTTAATACATTGTGAACACTACTTGTCACTAAAGTGCTTTTCACTATGCTAAGAAAGGGTGCCATAAGTATGGACATTGAGTTTTCTGCCACTTTGTTAGGGACTGAGTTCAAAGGGCAGGTGGTCACTTTCATTTTACATATCAAAGGTTTAATTTTTCTGTTTAATCACTAAGATAAAATTACAAAGACAATGTGAGCAGGAAATAACAGTTTGATGACACAATACCAAATTTTGGAGTTGATATTTTAATTTAGGGTAGCAAGATAGTGCAGGGGCGCAGTGGGTAGCACTGCTGCCTCGCAGTTAGGAGACCCAGGTTCACTTCCCGGGTTCTCCCTGCGTGGAGTTTGCATGTTCTCCTCATGTCTACGTGGATTTTCTTCCAGGGTGCTCTGGTTTCCTCCCACAGTCCAAAGACATGCAGGTTAGGTGCATTGGTGATTCTAAATTGTCCCTAGTGTGTGCTTGGTGTGTGTGTGCACGCACTGGGGTTTGTTTCCTGCCTTGTGCCCTGTGTTGGCTGGGATTGGCTCCAGCAGACCCCCGTGATCCTGTGGTTAAGATATAGCGGGTTGGATAATGGATGGATGAAGATAGTGCAGTTAGTGCTGTCATGTCACAATTCTAACATCCTGGGGCTGAATCCTGCTCCTGGATATTGTGTTTGTGAATCTCCATGTTCTCCCAGTAGCTGCATGGGTTTCTGTCCCAGTTTACCTCCTACATCATCAAAGACTTATAGCCTAAGTTATGTGGAAACTCAAA
This sequence comes from Polypterus bichir lapradei, assembly GCA_026402145.1. Classification (NCBI taxonomy): domain Eukaryota; kingdom Metazoa; phylum Chordata; class Cladistia; order Polypteriformes; family Polypteridae; genus Polypterus; species Polypterus bichir. The sequence goes on along the minus strand of JANRMT010062837.1, from coordinate 40,230,847 downwards.
CTGCCCCCAGTGTGAGCGTATATATATGGGTGAGTGGGCTCTGTGACAGACTGGTGCCCATGGCCAGTCCTGTTTCCTGCTTTGCATCCAGTGCTGCTGAGATAGGCTCTGGCCCCCAACAACCTTGAAATGGATTTAGCCGGTTTGGAAATGTTATTTCAATATGTGATTTTTTTTTATTGTATTAAATGCAAATAACAAACCATACAATCAAATCAAACTTAACAAAACCAAAATTCAACTACAGCCCAAAAGAAAGAGAGAGCCACCCAACAAAGCAAATATTTGAAGCAACAAGGAAGAAATAGTATCCTTTTGCCTGATATAGAAGCTTATTCTAAAATGTTATTGATTAGATCCTGCCATATTTAAAAAAATGTTTTGAACAGATCCTCTGAGTGAGGATTGGATTTTTCTCAATTTCAAATAGTATAGGACATCAGTTATCCACTGACTTAAAAGTGGTGAGGTGGGATTCTTCCAGTTGAGCAAGATAAGTATAAGTGCTAGTAGTGAGGTAAAGGCAATTACATTTTGTTTGTCCTTCTCCTCTTCAAGCCCATCTGGGAGGGCACCAAACACAGCTGTTAAGAGTTTAGGAGTAATTGTGACACCAAGGCTGTCTGAAAGGCATTTAAAGATTTTAGTCCAAAATTATGTTAATTTTGTGCACTTTATAGTATATAGATACTTTAAAATTTGTCCAGGTTTCCAAGTTCCATGACTCAGTAGTTTCCAATTTCTGTGACCCTCTGTCCAAAAAAATGTTCCTAGCTTCAGTCTTAAATGCATTTCCACATAATTTCCACAATTTATAAAAAAATAATGTTGATGTGAATATCATAATTATTCATGTAGACTAACTGCTCATAATGTATAGCTGGATTAGATAAAACAAGTTGTGAAATTATCAGTGAAGGAAGCAGTTTATCATACAAAGTAAGTCTAAGTTCTTCTCTTCTTCTAATATTCTGTAAACTGTGGGGAGAAGATAAAACAAGTTAAGAGCTGATATTGGTCTGGCTAAGCTGTTTTTCAGTAAGTAAACGGAGATGTGATTGTATTCTTAAAAAAATGTCATTAACAAGAAGAGCTCCACATTCACCTGTGCCGTGTGTCTGCTTTGGAGCTCAGATAAGATGATCCCGCTTTGGTTTTGATTCTTAAATGTGTGATTTTTCATATTTATTTAGACACACTTAACAGTATAATTTCTACATTTTTATCTAGATAAACCACTCTTTTTCTTTTTTCTCACATCTAAAGTGGGATTGTACTTTAATTTTATTATAAGTTCATATTTTCATGCAGTCTTTCAAAATGTCCTTCGTTTGCTCTTTAGCGTGTTTCCCTGATTCTTCATTTAAAGCCATTAAGGGTAATATTTGATTTAGCACTTGAATGTGTGCATTTTTAGTTTTCAGTAAAGAATTAAGAACTGTCATTTAGAGCAAATACCTCAAATACCAAATACTAAGAGCAGCTCAGAATGTTAGCAGATGTTTTAAAGACATGAATATTTTGTTATTTAGAATGAGATGATTGTCATTTCATGTTTTTTCCAATTGAGGTCAGCATTTTACCATAAAATCTGGTGCTGCAATCACATTTAATGGACGTTAGATGTCATTGTGCTTCCAGTCACAAGAAACTAAACTGAGATATAGCAGAGAACTGTGGTAGCTATACGAAGAAGGCCAATATATTACATGCCATGTTTTGAATTTCACAGACATTTCTAGATGTATATAACTAAGAGAAACTAGAGAATCTTGACAACGTGTAGCAAACCTCGCAAAGTGTGGATATAAAAGAGATAAAAAATATTTGGCATATGTCAAGTTTTCACATTTCAAAACATTAACAAGGTAACATAAATAACACAAGACAAAAAATGTAAGGCTAACAGACATTACCTTCAGCACAATTCTCAGCCGTAGATGAAGAAGATGGCACTGAATGCTGAATGGTGCCTAAGGCTGTCAGTGGATGGAAGAAAAAAACAACAAAAACTCAATCTATTAGACAATGGGGCAGTAAAAAGAAATCAATCTATCATTCATTTAGAACAAGAAAGGAAAACTACAGAAAAAAAATGAACACTACAATTAAATGCAAAGCACTTGAGACTGGATTTGGATGCTGGTTCTCAAAGCTCTAAGGCAGAAAAGCTAATAATGGTGTCATCTCTGTTGAAGTTTGAGCATAACTGACAAAAATGTTTACTATACAACAGCATTGAATGTCATTATCATGAAGTCATGAAAGCTGGGTTTACAGATCATTTTTAAAACAAATAAAATGCCTACTCATAACAGGGTGTGGCCTGTTATCCATCTGCTGGATTCAAAATACAAAGCAAATAAAATGGGCAAATTTTGAATCTTAGTGGCCATCTGGAGGAGAGGAGCATTGCACACAGACTATGGATGAGCTGGCGTTTGATCCTAATGCATGATTTTTTGTAACTCTGATGATATTTACTACTTTCTTTAAAAATTACTAGGAAACATGCAAGGATAATGATTAATATCTGCGGTTTGTAAGACACATTTTTAATGGCTGGTTTTAATGTTTGATATGATTAACTCTGAAGTTGTTTTCTCAAAAACATTTTTCTAATTTTAATGCATTCGATGGCAGCTTGGTGAATATACTGTAGTATATCATAATTAATTGTTAGATGCATGGCAGAAAAGTTGTAGTGCTACGTAATAACTCCATGGGTACAAGTTCAATTTCTGTCTGTATGGAATTTGAGCATTCTTTGTAAGTTTTTGGGGTCTTCTCCAGATGGGTTACCCCTCCATCCCAGAGATGTGCATGAAACATTGACTGGATAATCTAGATTGGCATTTTATGGATGAATGCCCACAACAACCTAAATATGCCCAATAATGGATTAGTGGCCCCCTTCAGGTTTCATTCCTGTATTGTGATCAGAGCTACTCACCAGGACCCTGCAAAGTTCAAGATAATGGGTGGATAGATAGATACATAGAAAATGTAGTAAACTTTTTAAACTCTGATATTATATATATATATATATATACTAGGGGGCTTCGCTCGCCAAACACCCTGGCCTGCGCTACGCACCAGCCACTTCGCGTCTCTGCCGCTCACATTTGTGGATTTCACTTTCACCAAACAACAAATCTTTTAATTCTCACAGATACGCCTCTTCATTGGGAAGAAACACTACATTTCCCTGATGGCAACCCGAATCAGACAATCTACAAGTCTCCGACTTAAAGTTTAAATCCGAACAATATATTCAATGTCTTTTCGCTGTTCCGTTATTTTACCAAATAATAATTTCCATTTGTTTGCGCTAATGCGATCTTTACTATCATTTTTTTTGAGACTTTTGAATTTTAGTACTTTCATTATCTCTAACCTGTTCTGCATGTGTATTGTGGCAATGTTTTTGAATTCTTTATGATGTTCTACTTTGTCATCTAGTCTTTTATTTACGGCCCCAGGCATGGTTAAATCTCTTGGCACAAAGTCTCACCTTGCGGGACATGAAAGTATCTCTCTGAAAAAGTCACAGGCTAAAAAGTCTTGTCTCAGGATTTTTTTATTATAATATATATATATATATATATATATATATATATATATATATATATATATATACACACACACACACACACACAATGTGTATATAAACTGTATATGTTGTTGCACAGATGTGCATGTGGAACATCTATGAAGCTTTACCAAGGTAAGCCTACCTCTCCAATCACCTCAGGTTGTACAGTCACCAAAGTTTTCTTCTCTTTCACCCACAGACTGGAGGATGAGTCCTCAGGCAAACTTTAACATCATGTTGACTGGAGGTTCCACCTCTTTCTCCCCTTAGGCTATTTAAACAATGACAGAACCAGAAGCTGACATTCAGCCAGGAACCACATCTGACAAGCACAGAGCTCCATGGAAGATGAACAAAACTGACTGAAGAGAAAGCCACTGACAGCTGGCAGGCGTAGCCTATGGAGGACGCACAATTTTTATTTGCCATAATTTTGTTGGTTTCATTAAATGGGTTACCTGGTTGGTCCCCAACCCTTCATGATCTCACTTCCAGTTCTTGACAGTACTGCATATACAGGTGGATGAGTCTATGGTTTCCTGGATAATGGACTATCTGTCGGGCACACTGTGACACCCAAGGACTGTGTCTCTGTTACGAATGTGAGCAACACTGGGGCACCACAAGGAACAGTCCTGATGCCTTTTCTCTTCACTCAATACATTTCCAACTACAAATATAACAATAGGGCATATCACTTGCAAAAATTCTCAGATGATTATGCACTTATAGGGTTTATTGGTAAAGGAGATGAGACAGAGTATAGGAGTCAGTGGAGAAATTTGTTTCGTGGTGCAAAGAAATTTGTCTATATCTTAATATCAGAAAAGCCAAAAAAATGGTTATCGACTCTTGACACACCAAAGATCCTCTATGTTTGGTCACAATTCAGGGAGTCAGTTTAGAGGCGGTCCATAATAATAACATGTTGGAATGGTCTCTGGACACAAAAGAACAATAAAAGAAGACTGAGCTCCTTTAATGTGGAAAGTGACATCCTTTACATCCTCTATAACTCTGTGACTTCCAGTGCAATTTTCTTTGCTGTGGTGTGCTGGGATGGTAACATTACTTGAAGAGAGGCCCACCGAATCAACAAAATAATTAGAAGACTGTGACAGCGAAGTCAGAACTTTTCTTTCTTTTGAATTTTCTTGCTTTATAGTCATTCTGGTGTGCGTTCAGACCAAAATGTGCATGTATATTCTTTCTTATCTACCTATTTATGTATGTATTTATTTAAAGAGCTTCCATAAAAAGCCATATTTCCCTCTGGGGTCAAATAAAGATCCATCTATTTATAGTATTCATAGGTCTGAATCACAATCTGATTATTTGGATGGTTACCTACCAGATAATCAGAATGTGATTCAGACCTATGAATGTAATACTCCGATCTTCACTCTGTCAAGTAAGCGAACCAGCCACTGTGGCGCAACATCAGAGGCTTTGTCTCAGGTGCTGATATCCGAGGCTTGATTCCTGTAAGGGGAAGCAAAGATGCATACAACTGACAAGCCCCAATTAGGGTGAAACACATTGTGTACTCTTTATATTATTTGGCAGGTACTTCATCACATATTTATATATTTTATTTATATTTTAAATATATACAAAAATATACACAAGCAGCATAGTATAGTGGTTAAGGCTTTGGACCTCAAACCCTGAGGTTGAGGGTTCAAATCCTGCTACTAATATTGTCTGATCTTGAGCAAGTCACTTGACCTGCCTGTGCTCCAATTGGAAAAACCAAAAGAAATGTTGCCAATTGTACCATAAATGTTGTAAATTGCCTTAGTTAAAGGCATCAGCCAAATAAATAAATGTCACAATAATCACTATAAAATGTCAATAGTAAGCCATTTAATTGCGGATTTAATAAATAAGAAGAAACCTAGCACTAGTCTTTTGCATGTGCTTTTCAGACACCCAGACTGCTGAAGTGTCACTGAAGACTTACAGCTTATTTCTGAAATGGTGACAGTGCTGTTTCTTGCTACGGGTGGAAGTCGAGGATTATTAGCTGACAGACTCTACATTTCTTTCCCTGCAATCTAATAATGGTATGGGGTCAAAACAGGAAAAACAAACCAAGAGGGCTGAGAATGTAAAACAAGAACTGTATGGTAAGGAAATCATATGTACGTCCAGGATAAAAGAAAGTAACAAAAATGCAGTTGGCTTTCTATTTTTTACTTGCACAGACTATGAAAACAAACAGATTTCAAAGCACATAATGGAGCAGGATTATAATAAATAAGAACCTGGAAAACTGGCTGGTTGTAGGTTTTCATTCCTGCCACTTTCTCAATCACTGGTGCTAATGGAGCAGATGCCTCCTTTTTTGCCTTAATATTGTTGATGTGGGGACTACAATTCTCATCAAGCAGAAGAACTATGCTGTGGCTGATGGGACGACATCTTGATCAGCACACTGTGCTCAAAGTTTAAATAGTAGGACTGTAACCATAGTGCTTTTTTTCCTCAAACAATCCGTGTAACAATTCCTTTGCTTCTTAGTACATCTTTTTGTCTCATCATTGATTGCGTTAAGCCATGTTGCGTTTCCAAAAGACACTATTCACCTCTTTATTTTCATCTGGACCCTTTACTGAGAAATTCACAGGTATAAAAGGATGTATTATGTTGCCAGACCATTAGAGAGCAATGTTCTTTACTTTCTACTCATCAAAAAGTCTTTAAAAGCTCTTCTAATGATATCGAAATCAGATGTAAAATTTATTTTAGCATCAACTTTGCAAAACTATATACAAAGGAAAACCTGGATGTTTTGTTCATTACTAACTATTATTTTTGAGATATCTCTATTCTACAAAACCTTCAGAATGAGATTCCAGCACTGGAACAAGGAGAGTAGCAGCAGGGAGCTTGTTGGACAAGTGTACCAATTGGAATTTCATTGTACTGTACTGTGACAATTAATCTGAAATGAACCAATTACACATTTTTTTTTATCAAAGCTAAGTTCATACCAGTGAACACTCAGTATTACATGATTTCCGTGGTATCTTGTTTACACACACAATAACAAAAATACTGAGGAAATAATAAAAAATGTGTTTTGACAGAGTTAAGCAGTAATAAAACAGAATAAAGTGTGATTTTTTTATTCCAGAGTATAAATAGAGAAGGCATTGTTTGAAAGTAATCAGTAACACTGGTAACACTTTAGGTACTGCAAAAATGTATCTATTACACATTAAGTAACAAGAACTTAACAAGGGCTTCTTCTGGTGTTCTTAATGTTTATAAAACATCAGTAAAGTGATTATTCTCTGTGCAATGTGGCCTACTAAACTAAAGGTCAGAGGTGGCTTAAGTGTGACATATGTCTCTTGGTATTACATATATAATTACAAAAGCTGCAAATCTTTCCTATCAACAAGTAGTTTAACCATATAAAATCAGTAATTTATCAAAAGGGACTTATTATATCACATTGTACAGAGATGAATAACCTATCTGCTGATGTTTTATAAGCGTAATGAAGATCAAAATAAGTCTCTGTTAAGGTCTTATTACATAAGATTAAATGAGTAATAGATTGTGAAAATAAATCACCTTGACACAGGACAAGATTTGGGGCAGCCACCCGTATACTTGAATAAGGCTGCAAAGCTGAAGAATTGGTTGTACAGTAGTGTACAGATAGAGTTCAAAATAGGAACTGAGAACTGAAGGAAGTTGTCTGGCTTTTAAGACAGGCCAGCGGAAGTGACGTCATCGGGACCGGAACTGGAAGTGATGTCATCGGACTCAGGCAGAATTTCCTGTGTTTGGTGTGCATGGATAACAGAGAAAGGGTTACTGCACCCAGCCACCTGCTGGCCTGGCGTGGAATTACAATGTTTTTGGTCCTTCTAGCTGTGTGTGACAAGATGCATTTCTGCAGGACCTAAACTAAAGTGATACCATAACATGTACTGTTTCCAGTAGGAAAACATTTATTCAATTTCATCTAATGATGAGGCAGTTTGAATTTAGGGTTTGATGTCAATAAAGATTCGAGATTTGTATAATGTTTATAATGTTACTGAATACTGCTACTGATGCTATCTCATGTAAAATTGAGTCCTGCAGCAAATTTTGTGAAAACCCTTCCCTCCTAAGCTCCCATACTGCAAACGCTTTCCTCATGACCATAATGGTTTAATAATTAGGAAAATGACTGCAATGAAAACCAGCCACTGTAGCATACCACATTCTGAGTTTGACACCCCTTCACCTATAAGGTAAACTATCTTTAACACGTTTTACATACATTCTTTACAGATGAACACACTCACAAATACACATTTTCACTTACAGTTTACAATCTCTCAAACTTGTTCACTCACTAAATCAAATTAAAATACACTGTGGATATAAGAAATGATGAGGAAAGCAAAAACAAAACTTTACATTGTAGAGTCAGTGGCAGGAACTGAAATGAACTGGGCAAACTTTAATTTTGAGGTTCAATCCCTTATCCAAAAGGCAATATTTGCAAAGCTAAAACAAATGTAAGCATTCAGTGCTGGAAAAACTGTAGCATAATACTTCTCAATCAACTGTCACACACTTGTGAATAGGAGGCAGCTGAAGGGATTGGAGAATAATGGTAACACTTCTGCCCCGGGGGTGGCGGGGTGCACTGACGCTCTTTCTAAGTTCCCTGCAGAGCTTTCCTGGGAAATCCCACCAGGAACCACTTCCAGTCCTGGCCCCGAGGGCGACATCACTTCCGGCCCTGAGGACGTCATCACTTCTCCCAGACCTCCTATAAAACCTCACTCCCTTCCTCTGGAGGGTAGTTCTGTTTTGGACTCTGTCCTGTAAACATTACTCGCTACCAAACCTTTTACTTTTGCAGCAAGGAACACATTTTACAGGTGGCTGCCCCAAACCTTTGCAATGTCTGGTATCCTTTCCTTGTCACACAACATTAAGAAACTTATTTTAGCAAGTGGCAGGACTACACTTTCTTGTGATATTGATTGAGTCTGGTCCCATTTTGTTTTGTTCTTCTTTCTAGTTTTGTTCTTTTTAATCGCACAAATGCTATGTACTGTTTGCTCTTGTATGTCCCCTTGGATAACTATCTCAAAAAGAATAATAAAAATTCACATTTGCAGTATGCCTACAAAAAAGATGTGCATCTGATTATGTGGGATGTATGGCCATATGATGTAAACACTTAAAATTAGCTATCAATGGAGGCTGGATATTAAATAGAATTTAACCTATTTAAATATCTAGCAGTATTAACAGTAGTATTGTTATGTGCACAGTCTAGTGAAATTCCTACTTTAAAAACTCCAATGTGGGACAGTTTCATGTTGCTTCAACTGATATTTGATGTAGAACAATGAGCTCATTTTCTTAAGGGACAACACAACTGGGTAAATAAAAACATTATAGGTGATCCAAGCACATTTTATTATTCTTTCTTTCACTGTAATGATCTATGACACTCCCTTTGCTGGTCGGATGCTACTCATCACAGGAGGGTGGAGGTACACTTGCAGATTTAATTTTGCAGCTGTTATGCTGCAATGTTTCATGTAAAAAGTCACATGCGGCCAGGCTGCAGCTAATCTATCATGCTGCACGCGCCTGTCTTCTGAAAAGGTCACATCATCAGACTGTGTACAAGTGTACTGTGCAAGCTGTACAGATCACATAGCATTCAGATTATTCTTATTTAAATGACAAAGTCTGTGTCACTGACAGAGATTATGCTCTCAGAACAGATGTTTACCATCTTAAATTTTGAAATGCAAATTGAAAATACTAACACTGTTTATGCTTGGATGCACAATAACGACACCTCAAAGACCTCAGGTTCTGTGAATTAAAAAAAAATGCCCCAGATCTCATCAGTCATCTTCCCTGCAATCTACACAGGCCCAACACAAATGAACAAATCCCCCCACCCCCCAATGTTCATTTCCGATTTGTTTTTTTCTTTTTCTCTCTCTTCATTGAAGTGAGCTAAAGCATCAATAAGCTTACTACTTGCTTGTTCATTACAAGCCCCCACATTTATTTGGCTCTATCATCAGCAGAGGATTGGACGGCTATCTCTGCAATAAGATGTGGTGCTGCCTCAGCATCTCTTGTAGGTTTCGCATGCATTTAACAAAGACATTTTGCAAAGTAAGGAACGTCAGTGGCAGAGTGCCAGATGTTATTTTTACAGAGAGTTTAACAGCTCCTGGTCTTTCAGATCGGTCACATCCACCTTCTTTACCCGTACACACATCCAGCCATTTGCTTACAGAGCTATAGGTAAAACACATTGAAGTTGGAGTCAATAGATGTTTGTAAAATTGTAGTTAAGTAAGTAATACCAGAGACTAGGGAGGGGACAATGAAATTAGGAAGCCATGGGCAAGTGTGTATACCAGCAGCGGGAACTGTTTTAAAAGACACAACCTTATAGACATACAGCGGTGTGAAAAACTATTTGCCCCCTTCCTGATTTCTTATTCTTTTGCATGTTTGTCACACAAAATGTTTCTGATCATCAAACACATGTAACCATTAGTCAACACAAGTAAGCACAAAATGTAGTTTTTAAATGATGGTTTTTATTATTTAGGGAGAAAAAAAATCCAAACCTACATGGCCCTGTGTGAAAAAGTAATTGCCCCCTTGTTAAAAAATAACCTAACTCTGGTGTATCACACCTGAGTTCAATTTCCGTAGCCACCCCCAGGCCTGATTACTGCCACACCTGTTTCAATCAAGAAATCACTTAAATAGGAGCTGCCTGACACAGAGAAGTAGACCAAAAGCACCTCAAAAGCTAGACATCATGCCAAGATCCAAAGAAATTCAGGAACAAATGAGAACAGAAGTAATTGAGATCTATCAGTCTGGAAAAGGTTATAAAGCCATTTCTAAAGCTTTGGGACTCCAGCGAACCACAGTGAGAGCCATTATCCAAACATGGAACAGTGGTGAACTTTCCTAGGAGTGGCCGGCCGACCAAAATTACCCCAAGAGCGCAGAGACGACTCATCCGAGAGGTCACAAAAGACCCCAGGACAACGTCTAAAGAACTGCAGGCCTCACTTGCCTCAATTAAGGTCAGTGTTCACCACTCCACCATAAGAAAGAGACTGGGCAAAAACGGCCTGCATGGCAGATTTCCAAGACGCAAACCACTGTTAAGCAAAAAGAACATTAGGGCTCGTCTCAATTTTGCTAAGAAACATCTCAATGATTGCCAAGACTTTTGGGAAAATACCTTGTGGACTGATGAGACAAAAGTTGAACTTTTTGGAAGGCAAATGTCCCGTTACATCTGGCATAAAAGGAACATAGCATTTCAGAAAAAGAACATCATACCAACAGTAAAATATGGTGGCGGTAGTGTGATGGTCTGGGGTTGTTTTGCTGCTTCAGGACCTGGAAGGCTTGCTGTGATAGATGGAACCATGAATTCTACTGTCTACCAAAAAATCCTGAAGGAGAATGTCCGGCCATCTGTTCGTCAACTCAAGCTGAAGCGATCTTGGGTGCTGCAACAGAACAATGACCCAAAACACACCAGCAAATCCACCTCTGAATGGCTGAAGAAAAACAAAATGAAGACTTTGGAGTGGCCTAGTCAAAGTCCTGACCTGAATCCAATTGAGATGGTATGGCATGACCTTAAAAAGGCGGTTCATGCTAGAAAACCCTCAAATAAAGCTGGATTACAACAATTCTGCAAAGATGAGTGGGCCAAAATTCCTCCAGAGCGCTGTAAAAGACTCATTGCAAGTTATCGCAAACGCTTGATTGCAGTTATTGCTGCTAAGGGTGGCCCAACCAGTTATTAGGTTCAGGGGGCAATTACTTTTTCACACAGGGCCATGTAGGTTTGGATTTTTTTTTCTCCCTAAATAATAAAAACCATTATTTAAAAACTGCATTTTGTGTTTACTTGTGTTATATTTGACTAATGGTTAAATGTGTTTGATGATCAGAAACATTTTGTGTGACAAACATGCAAAAGAATAAGAAATCAGGAAGGGGGCAAATAGTTTTTCACACCACTGTATTATAATGAGCATCCATGATTCTCCCAAATGAATGACAGGCAAATTGAATTACAGACAATGAAAAAAAGCTTTGTGTTTGCTAAAGCTGCTCTCCAATATTTCAAGCTTGAGAATCAATATTGTGCTCCCAATATCAAATATGGCAATTTTGTGATTTTTCCATACCATATTTTTCACCATTGTTTAGCTAGACATCAATTATGGTTTCACCAAAACATTTATGATCATGTGGTGCTCTACTGAATTTAAATGGGAAGAGGCCAAACTGAAATAAAACAAAAGTGCTTTGATGTGCACAAAATGACGTGCACAGTCGGTACCTATAGTCTGCCAGAATTCTAAATTGTTACAGATTTCTTCATCACTTGTAACTTTACCTGTATTTTTACACAATACACACAACTGATTAATGGAATCATCCCACTGAATTCAGTGATTTCTTGAACACAGAAGACTGGCAAAGCACTAGACCCTGTGGGTACATGTAATGAATAACAACTGCAGCATGTATTCCTCTAGCACAGGATGTAGTTCAAAGTGCTTTACAAGATGTCAAAGAAATAGTTACAACAGAAGAAAAAAATATGATTAGATAACGGTAATAATGAATAAATAAGGTACAAAAGTAGAGTCATTATATGTAGTATTGTTTTTTATGTCTCTAAAGATTTGTCAGATGATAAGGTCAAATGGCCAGGTAGGACAGGAAAGAAAAAAAAAAACCTGCAAGGGTGAAACGATCACCCAGTCCAGAGGATTTAACACAGTGGGTTTCATAGAGAATTGGGGTATCTGCTTTCATTCACACATTACATGGGACTGCACAGAACTTTGATTAGGTGGTGGTGCAAAAGGCTAACACACAAAAGATGGAAATGAGGATAGATAGATAGATAGATAGATAGATAGATAGATAGATAGATAGATAGATAGATAGATAGATAAAATTGGACTTTTAATTATTAAAGCTCATTTTATTTTTAAAATAAAATTTCTTACCAACACCTCCTATTTCCAGGAAGTTGATGAGGTTTGCTTATCCCACTCAGCTTATTATCATTGCAAGACCCTTCTGTGAAAAAATAGCACAAAAAATCAAGTAACCCTTGGCCATGTAATCTTTCCTGATGCAGTTTTTTAACATGATAACAAAATATTTTATTCTGTTTTGGAAGTTTGTTATTTCAGTACAATTTCTGAGAGCTTTTACTTCCACTAATGCATGATGTGCTAAGCAACCATAATAAAACAGGATTTGCGGCATCAATCATACTTATGAGGTCATAATGCGAAGTTTAAAAGAAGATTAAAACATTTCTGATTTTTCAATCTGCATCTTGAAGTCTAGTGAAGAACACAGTAATTAAAGTTAATTACCCATGCTTTTTGTTTGTGATTTTGTTATATAATTGTCAGCAATACAAAATGAATGCACATCTTCTGCCCCTCAGATGTTATTTTCCAAGGTGAACATTCCTGACTTGCTGTGTACCTCATTACAGTGGGTGCCTATCTAATAAATCAATCTTGGTTTTGAGATTTTGATGAGGGCATACCCTCATTACTATTTTTTTAAATAAGGTATGTAATGATTGCATTTATTAATTGTGACTTTGGTGATTAAACAAAATGTGGTAATAAGTACAGTTCACAAAGATATCATTGTGTAATTTAACAAGAACATCTCAGTTACAGTACCTCCAAGCCTGCTCAGGAAGTCAAGGTCCCCGAAAAAAGTCACACAACAAATACATCCATGTCCACACTGACCTGTGGTAAGAACTATCAGTTAAATATGCTTTGAAAGCAAACTGCTGACAAGGTTCTGAATATGCTGTGTAAGCCAGCCTACTGATGAATTCTTTCACCAATATTTCTCTGAATGAAATAAAATCAATAAACAAATTAGGTAAGTACCAACCAGCTAGAACACCCCCAACTGTATATCTGCAACACTACAATCTGACTAAGCCACTGCCATGACTCAGCAATAACTTGAGCCCCCAGTATTGGATCAATATAATACTGAGGGTGTAAGTAACTGGAATAAAACTCAGTAACAGGCAGCAATAGAATTACATAACCTTGGAAATGTTCAGTGATTACCCACCAACTCAAATTTGGTTGCTTTTTGTACATATTACTGTGAATGCAGATAGTTATTCGTATTAGTATAGTTCTATTCCCCTCTTGTCATAGTTTGCTCTCTTGCTTGCACATTAATTCATATATACGGTTTCGGAGAGATGATATATTGCCAGGAAATTGTCTTATAGGATGCAACACCATAAGCTTACATGCTTACAACAGATCTTTAAGTGGAAAAAATAAAGCAAAAATGCCCCAAGCAATGATTTTCCTTAAAGATTAGCCTTATTGATTTGTAGACATTACAGAATGGCAATATGCTCCAAGATCAAAAAAGTGATAAATGCTCAACTCAAATTGGTACTCATTTATCAGCAGCATTCCTTATTTAAATGTCATGCAAGCAATTTGTTGCTTCACATTTTCTTTGAAGTCTCTCAGGACAGAAGAAAAAATGAGCAAAATGTACAATTTACCCAGCATGTGGTAATATGATGACAATCTGACACTGACATGCATGTCAACAGCACAGACTTTTGGGTTCTTGAAAAACCATAAAACTGAAGGCAGTTTATATAATAGGCTAAAGAGTCTGCATTAGCAAATAAAAATAACTCATGATATAGTAATTGAAATAAGGAAAGATTCCACTTGAACTATACCATCAATTATAGCCCATAATAACATGTCAGATTTACACAAGTGCCAATGACTTTCCAAAGGATAACTGACCACCATATGGATCTAACCAGTGTCTACATCCACTAGTCCCAGAGTCTGTCAACCTAAAGTCAAAATGTTCAAAACCTTAAGATACAGGCTTTGGCTCATGCCCTTTGATGGATTGGTGTGCTGTCCGTATGTTGTTCCTGCCTTGTGCCCTATGGTTGCTGGGACAGGCTCTTGTTGTCCTGTCAATCTGCCCTGGATAAGTGAGTTAGGAAGTTTTTGGAATATGATTGCATGGCTTTTGCCCACTCTTGACTCTTAAATGCCAAGTAACCTACTCCTTCCTCATTTATGTAAAGCATATAATGTGTTGTGATAGTGTGTAGCATTTTGAATATTTTAAGTGGGCATAGCGACTGGTTGTGGAGTTAAACCTGGTGTTTTAGCTGAACAGCAGCAGCTTAAATTAGAACATTCAAACAATCTAGATGAGAGCAGACCATTCAGCTCGGCAAAGCTCACCAGTCCTATCCATTTAATTCTTCTAAAAAAACTTCGTCTAGTTTTGAAAGTCCCTAAAGTCCTACAGTCTACCACACTGCTTGGTAGTTTATCCCAAGTGTCTAAGGTTATCTTTCTAAAGAAAATCTTTCTAATGGTTGTGTGAAATTTACCCTTAAGAAGTTTTCATCTGTGTCCCTGTATTCCTGATGTTAACTTTCTTAATGGCTTCTGAGCCGTGTCTGGAAGCTGACAGTGTCAAGTCCACTATAACTCCTACATTCTTCCCATAAGGTGTACTTCTAATTTAAAATTTTATCTGCCATAAATCTGCCCATCTCTGTATGCTATCCAAGTCCCTCTGTAATGATTCAACAGAATCCAGATTATCTGCCAATCCACCTATCTTGGTATCCTCTGCAAACTTAACCAGCTTGTTACTTATATTCCTATCTAAATCATTTATATATATTAAAAATAGCAGAGGACCTAGCACTTACCCCTGTGGAACACCACTCTTAACATCAGCAAATTCTGATAATAATAATACATTTTATTTATATAGCGCCTTTTCCATGCTCAAGGCACTTACAGAATATAAGAAAGTAATAGCATTGTACAAACCAAATAAATAAATAAAGAAGATTATGACAGTAAATTCAGAGAAAAGCCTAACAGACAACATAATTGATGGTCTAGCACACACATACAGGTTACATGAGCATCTTGACAGAAAGGTAAACTGAGAGAAGGGGAATGAAGTCAAGTAGAGCTAAAAGCCTTCCTGAACAGATGAGTTTTGAGTTGTTTTTTTAAAAGAATTCATGGAGTCAGCTGACCTGATTAATTTCGGTAGGTCATTCCAGAGTCTGGGCGCTATACAGCTGAAGGCCCTGTCACCCATGGAGTGAAGATTAGTGTGGGGCACAATAAGATTGCCAGAATCAGAGGACCTTAGTGGGCGGGCAGGCACACAGTGATGGAGAAGGTCACTGATGTAGTTTGGCACGAGGTTATTTAAGGCTTTGTAGGTTATTAGTAGGATTTTATATTCGATTCTGTAAGATACAGGGAGCCAAGGGAAGACGGAGCAGGATGGGTGTTATGTGCTCGCTGCTGCTGGTTCGAGTAAGGACTATTGCAGCTGAGTTTTGAATAAGCTGGAGCTGTGATATAAGATTATAAGGGGCACCTGCCAGCAGCCAGTTACAATAATCGATGCGGGATGTGATGAAAGCATGGACAAGTTTCTCAGCATTAGAAAAGGAAAGGAAGGAGCAAACACGGGATATGTTACGGAAGTGAAAGTAAGAAAGTTTCTTAATGTGATTTATGTGGGCAGAATAAGAGAGGGAGGAATCAAACAAGACACCAAGATTCTTTGCAGTAGAGGCAGATCTGATGAGATCACCGCCAAGATGGACTGGGAAGGAGCTCATTTTATTAAGTTGCATTTAAGTCCCAATTTGCAGGAGTTCAGTTTTGTTGCAATTTAATCTTAAAGAGTTCTGCTCCATCCAGGTTTTAATTTCACTAAGGCAGGTTGTGAGCTGAGAAAGCTCTAATGAAATTCCACTTTTAACATTGAAGTAGAGTTGAGTATCATCTGCATAAAGATGATAACCCAGTCCATAGCTACGAATAATATGGCCAAGAGGAAGCATATAGACACAGAAGAGAAGAGGGTCAAGAACAGAGCCATGAGGAACCCCTTGTGTGACTGGCGCCGAGCTAGATCTGTTGTTGCCAAGACTAACAAACTCTTGCCTATCAGGCAGATAGGACTTGAACCACTGGTGGGCAGTACCAGAGATGCCCAGCATGTTCTCCAATCTGGACAGTAGAATGTCATGTCTGACAGTGTCAAATGCTGCACTGAGGTCTAATAGAATTAATATGCTGGTTTGTCCAGAGTCTGCTGCCATAAGCAAATTACTGGTTACCCGTAGCAGAGCAGTTTCACAGCTGTGCCGTGCCCTGAAACCAGATTGAAAGGGTTCCATCAAATTGTTAGAGGTTAAGTAATTGGTGAGCTGGGAGGTTACAACACGCTCAAGAGCTTTTGACAGGAAAGGTAAGTGGGAAATAGTCCAAAAGTTGTTAAGGCTATCAGCATCAAGACCAGACTTTTTTAACATTGGGGTTACAGAAGCAATTTTAAAAGTGAGCAGCACAGAGCCAGTGTCAAGGGATGAGTTTATTATTGTTGTAGCAGTCGGGATTATGGCATGAAGGCAGGATTTAAGATGATAAGGTTCCTTGTATCATTACCCTCTGTTTCCTGTATCTGAGACAATTTTGCATCCATCTACAGACATCACCCTGAACTTCCACTTCTTTATTTTGATGCACAACCTTTCATGTGGCACCTTATCAAATGCTCCACTTTGATTATTTCCTTTTGTTTCTTCCTCATAGAATTCCAGCATGTTAGTAAATCATGACTTCCCTCTTCTGAACTAATGCTGACTGTTCAGTAAAACTCATGTTCTTGCCATGAGTTGCTCAATCTTATCCTTAATAATTCCTTCCTTTAATTTGCCTGTAATGCACGTTAAGCTTACTGGCCTATAGTTGCTTTGATCTGCCCGATCACCCTTTTATGCAATAAGATAATATTTGCCATTTTCTAGTCCTTTAGAATTTCCCCAGTGCGCAGTGACTTCCTAAAATTATGCATGAAAGGTTTATATACAGGACAGGCCAAAAGTATGGACACACCTCCTCATTCAATGTGTTTTCTTTATTTTCATGACTGAAGGCATCAAAACTATGAATGAACACATGTGGAGTTATGTACTTGTAAAAAAAGGTGAAATAACTGAAAACATGTTTTATATTCTAGTTTCTTCAAAATAGCCACCCTTTGCTCTGATTACTGCTTTGCACACTCTTGACATTTTCTTGATGAGCTTCAACAGGTAGTCACCTGAAATGGTTTTCACTTCACAGGTGTGCCTTATCAGGGTTATTTAGTGGAATTTCTTGCTTTATCAATGGGGTTGGGACCAGCAGTTGTGTTGTGCAGAAGTCAGGTTAGTTGGACGATCATTTATTTTTCAACAGGACAATGACCCCAAACACACCTCCAGGGTGTGCAAGGGCTATTTGTCCAAGAAGGAGAGTGATGGAGTGCTGTAAATGGTCATGAAAATAAAGAAAACACATTGAATGAGGAGGTGTGTCCAAACTTTTGGCCTGTACTGTATGTACTTGGTAACCTCCTTAAGATCTCGAGGGTAAATATTATCTGGTCCTAGAGATTTGTTTGATTTCAGCCTATTTAACCTAAGCAGTACTTCTCTCTCTACAATTCCTAAATCACTTAGTACCTCCTTAGTAGACCCTTTCACCGCTGAGAAGTTAACTACTATAGAATTTTAATCAAATATTTTTAATCAAAACATGATAATGTTTACAATTTAATATAAGCATATACTTAAATGAAGTTTTAATAATGGATTATTAAAAGCATAAGGAAAAGGACAGAAGGTAACTAAAGGGTTAACTAAGCGCAGCTTAAAGCTTGGGCACATGAAGATTTTGCCTCATCTAGAGGAGCCACCAAATTAGTTGCTAAGGTTGAAATGAAATAGGTGTGTAATGGACACCCCCTTAAAAAGTGAGAACAAATTCACTTGAGAAAG
Organism: Polypterus bichir lapradei; assembly: GCA_026402145.1. Lineage (NCBI taxonomy): Eukaryota > Metazoa > Chordata > Cladistia > Polypteriformes > Polypteridae > Polypterus > Polypterus bichir. Next base: position 40,212,290 of record JANRMT010062837.1, on the reverse strand, counting down.
CCCAAACACCCCTATTGTGAAGTGGTGATAAAATCAATAGGAAAACTCATAGGGTAACCTTGTTAACAAAGCAATGTTTTGAATAATGGAAGAATTGACCTGCATACGAAATGGCTATAGTTGATTGATTAAGATGATAGAATTCTGCATATTAAGAGTCTGAGGACGTGATGCATTAGATAATGTAACCGTAATAGGAAAGTATAAAGGGAATAAATTGTATTAATGATTGCTCACTCCATGGACTGAAACATTTGTGCATATCAATGTGCAAATAAAGAATCATTCTGCCTTTTCTGTTCTCCATGAATGACTCTTTGAAAACAGAGGAAAGTTTTTTTCCACAACACTACTTCCTCACTTGTGAAGACCTCAGAAAAAAACGAGTTTAGAGTATCTGCTATTTCACAGTCTGTATTTTTTAATTCCTATTTACTATTCCTGATGCACTTAATCTCCTCCTTGATTGTTCTTCTACTAATAAAATACTGAAAAAAACTCTTTAGGTCAGTCACTCAGTCAGTCAGTTTCCAACACACTATATCCTAACACAGGGTCACGGGGGTCTGCTGGAGCCGATTCCAGCCAGCACAGGGCGGAAGGCTGGAACAAATCCCGGGCAGGGCGCGCGCACACACACACACACACTCACACACCAAGCACATACTAGGGACAATTTAGGAACGCCAATGCACCTAACCTGCATGTCTTTGAACTGTGGGAGGAAACCGGAGCACCCAGAGGAAACCCAACCAGACACAGGGACAACATGCAAACTCCACGCACAGGGAGGACCCGGGAAGCGAACCCAGGTCACATTACTGCGAGGCTCTTTAGGTCATATTTTAACTTATCTGCTATATACCTCTGTAATTCACATTGGATTTATTAGTCTTATATGCTTTATACAGCTGTTTTTTTTTCCTTTGCAGCTTCTTTTTTAACTGATAGACAACTTTTATATATGTCGTTTTTTTGACATGGACAATTGCAAATGGATCCACCTCTGATCTGGCCAAGTGCCTATCCACCCTTCCAGGATAGTATCCCTTTTGTGCACCTGGAAGGCAACACACTGTACAAGACCGTCTGTCTCTGGAGCAAACCTGCATTTCAATACCTCTGATGATTCAGTCCTCAACTATCACTACCCCTCTCTTTCTGTAAGTTGTTTCTGAGGTGGCCTGTTGGGGCTCCTCATGCCTACCCACCACCCCAGAATCTTCAGAGACACCATCCAGCTCCGCAAGGGCCTGAAAACAGTTTGCCATTTACAATTCTGGGGTTGGTGCCCCCAGAAAGTGTGCACCCTTTACCTTGCTCCTTGTGACTGTGATCCACCAATCTCTACCTATTTGGTCTGGAATCTCTTCCTGTGCCACTTTAGGGGTGCACACTATCCCTCTAAAAGACACCTGGGCCAGGTCCTCCAATACTCTACTAAAATACAGGCCAGCCAACTCCTCCTCCTCCAGTTCAGCAACCCAGAGCTCAATGTGCTGAATCAGCTGGCATCTCCTGCAGATGTAGCCATAGAAGACTGGGTCCTCCAAGCCGTTATTTAAAAAATCTAACATCCATTAGGATTTGCATTGCACTGGCCTAATTATTATGCTTATGCTGACACTCTCTTAACTGCTCTACTTTCCTGACTCCTTAAAACTGTTCAATCTAGAAAAACAATTGTGACGAGAGCAGGCCATTCAGCCCAACCAGCATGACCATCCTGAAGGTCTGAAGGTCTCTAAAAATCATACTCTCCACCACACTACTTGGTAACTTATTCCACATGTCTGTAGTTGATAGTGTGAAGATAAACTTCGTAATATTTGTGCTAAGTTGTACTGTTTCTTCTTTTTTAAATGGTTTGGAGAATTTTTGTAAAGACAGGTACTCTGTGTTCAGAATGATGAAAAGCATTACGTAATTTCACAGTAACTATTAAAACTAATAGTGAAATATCTCTGAATACTGTATTATGTTTACAACTTCAGATTCATAATAAGGACTTAATAGCACTTGTTTTTTCTTTTGTTGTTTTTGTAGTGGGCTTTCTGAAGCACAGAAAGATAAACTATGCCAACATAATCTGGGAACTGCAATAATGTATTAATTCAAATGGGTAATCAATTACTACAAAGTTGGTTTGAAAATCCAAGCAAAAAAGACTCTCCATTACAAAAAAGAGAAAAGTAATTGACCAGAAGTTACTTTAGAACGCAATTTTTTTATTGTCTGACTGGTGTGAACTGTACAAGGCTCCCGAAGTACTGAAAGAACAACAATGTGCTTGTCAGCTGACTCATCCAACGTGTTAATCACTGAAGTTTCCTTTACATGAAACTTGAATTTGTGACGGGATATGTATCTCTGGCTTTTCTGTGTCTGGTGTTTTTGAATCTGCAAAGAAAGCTCTGTCTGTTTTCAGCAAATACATAAATGTTGGACATTTAGTGTCTTTTGCCACCACCAATCCAATCTACTTAAACCAGAATTTGTTTTTGTACACTGTCAGACAAAACACTAAGGCTGGAAGGATCATTGTCTCAGGAGTTTTGGCCATGCTCAGAAGGTCAGGTGACACATATGAGCAGACTTTCCACCCTAAACATTTGGGGCCAAAAATGTTGCGTACACCCGCTTCCACGCTCACATCGTGATGTATAAAAACTAAACTTGGCATAAAGCCACACACATTCTCACGCCAGGTCAAACCATAACATACGTTTTCGGCTCGGTTTTGCAAACTGGCGGCACCCAGCGTGAAAATAGTGCTACTATTCCTGGGTAGTTTCCCTTTATTTTTTAGATTTACATCCCTGATGTGGCTTTATCAAATACACTGATATTAACTGCATATCATTTTTTTTGTTTAAGGCATCTGATTGTAATTAACCTGTAACCATATAATGGTGCACAGAATGGCCAAACTATTCCAGATACTATAGCTGCTTTAGCGTTGTTACTCTCAGTGCACCACTGAGTATTTTAACCCAAAGTATCTGAGTGTGGAATCACAGCTCTACAGCAGCTAATCAAAAAGCTGTTCAGTAGATTGTGTCAAGAGCGGAGATAATTTTCAGGGTACAGCATTTAACACACGCTGCCTCAGCCATGCGCACAGTCTATTTGAACCTCTGCCATTCAGTAAACGTTTCAGAGCCTTTCCTGCACGAACCTTGTGGTTCAGAAACAGTTTCATCCCAAGAGATATAAATGCACTCAATCAGTCCATCAAGTGCTCCCAGTAGAACTGTTTGTACTTATTGGTACAACTGCCTGACTGTAAACTTGCATTGCACAACATGAGCCACTTATGCTTTCATATTGTATATTTTCATTGTTTTCTATCATATTATTATTATTGTTTTTGTTGTTGTTATTTTACCATTTTATAGGAAAATATGTTTATGGAGGATATGCATTTTGAATCTCATCGTACCATACAATAACAATGAAGGAATTCAATTCAATAAAACAGAAGAGAGCGCATATTTACAAATGATGACAACTGGCTTGAAAATGACAATGGATTTTCTTCCACGAGTAAGAGAGGATACAGGAATGCATGCAAATAAACTGAGGAATACTAAAAGATATGCAAAGGTAAAGAAAATACTAAAAAGTGTTATTATTTATATTAGACTGTATAAAATTAAGCTCAGATAAATGGAAAAGCGTTTATATATGTTTTTAAGAAGATGTAAAATAGGTGCTTGAGACCTTGTTGTCAACATGTTATCATATTTAGCTAAAAGTAGCTTCACTGACAAGTAACCAGTACAATAGGATGTTGTCAGTTGTCCTATTTTAGCTGATGTAATTCTTCCATAATCAGTCTCAAAGTCATCATATAAGAGAAGAGAATTTGGAAACACTTCTTTGACATCTCTGTTGGGTTAGACACCTACAGGAACATCCCTACATGTGCTACCATTACATCTAACTTAAGAAGAAAAAGACTGCAACAACTAAAGGCCAATTAATCACCTGGCACAAAGCAACCTGATCTGAATCATTCAGTTTCTCTGCAAATATACACAAGTTTAGATTGATACAAAGTGTGGGTATTATCTCACTGAAAGTGACACTAGCAATCTAATCATAAGAACATTCAAACATAAGAAGTTTGACAAATGAGAGGAGACCATTTGGTCCATCTAGCTTGTTTGTTTAGCTAATAGCTAAGCTGTCCCAATATTTCATTCAGATTCTTCTTAAAGGTTGTCAGGGTTTGTGCTTCAACTACATCTCTCAATAGTTTGTTCCAGATTACTACAACTCTTTGTGTAAAGAAGCGCTCCCTGGCTTCAGTCCTAAATGCAATTCCCCTTAATTTCCACTAGTGTCCTTAAGAATGCGATTCACCCTTAAGCTGAAAGAACTGTGCTGGATCTACTTCGTTAATCTGCATCCATCTCTGTATGAAGGCCCTCCAGCCTGCAGGGAAACACTTGGGGGTTGGTGGCAGAATTGGCACTCCAGCCACCACAAAAAAACCTCACACTGTTCCACTCCATCTGAACTAGCGTGGTGCTGAGGTATCACCTGTTGCATGGCTGCACTCAGGTCCTAGGATCCTGAGTTGGTTTGTCGTGTGGTGGGTGCGGCAATGCACTGAATCAGTGCGTGCTCCTAACCTCTCTCTCTCTACTTCATCACTGCCTTTGAGGAATTTGAAGACCTAGATTAAGCGCCACACAGGTTTACTTCTCAAAGTCTGCTTCAGTATGAAATGCCTTTAAGGACTTGGCAGGGACGTCTCTATCATTTAAGTGAACTAAGCAGTCAAATAGACAAGCAAAATCTCGACTGTGGCATTTTTTTTTTCCTATATCAACCCAAACATGCAAAATCCCGGACTCAATATAGCTGTCCAATTCGTGATTGTCTATCATATTTTTTGCGTACTATTGATAACTGATGACTTGCTTGTTTTACAATGTTATGTAATTATTATATTTGTAGCAGGTAGCCAATTAAAGCACTAATTAATCACATAGCAAGCCACCTAAAATACATATCAGTATTTCAAGCAAATTTAGCAGTGCAAAATTGTTTGCCACTGCTGCTGGTACAAATTATATAAATAAAAATAATCCATAACCACACACTGTGTTTAACAGTTTTTTTTTTTTTTTAATTCATGCCGTAGAAACTATGCATGTGTTGACAGACACTTGGTTGCTAGACAGAGTACTTCTGCACTCATTTATACAGCTGTCCTGTCCAGTAACCTATAAACACACAGTTAAATGATGCTTGCACTGGTGCTCTGCCTCGTTTCATTTCTTCAAAGACACAAAGCTAATTGTTTATTGCTAAGACAACAGTAGCTAAAAATCAAACATGAGTCTCTTAAAACATTTTACAAAGAAGAGAAATGCAAACCAGAATTTGGAGGTATCATATATGCAGAAGCACAATTTTATTTAATGAGTTAATTAGCACATACAGAGAATGCTATTTTTATTTAATTCATTTGTGTACTTTAAAGGTACATGGTGGTCCATGTAAAATCAATTTACTCTAGTCTATACATTGCCTTGTGCATTTTATGATTGCATAGCCACTGACCTGATAACCACATTTCTTTGTGACTCTACTGCAATGATAAACCAGTCAAGCTATCCATTTTTTAATCACTCATATTAGTTAAAAAATAGTAATAATCATCATACCCATTCTAGACTAAATATATGTATGTATCTTGCTTGTGTGTCTAATTGTTCTCAAATTCCTGACCAACAATTAAGTTCGCCCTCTCCCAAATTATTCATTCCTTGATTCCCCACTGCTCCACAATACCATATTCTGCCAGAAGGTATCAGCTGCATTGGAAAAGTTCTTTCATATTGAGTTATGTTTGGAGGATGTCCTTACCACACACTTTCTCTGTATGCCTTCTTTCTGGTCCTTGGAAACCAATTCAGTCAGTCAGGAAACATCCCTCAATGCTCTTGGCTGAAATTTGATTTTTGAGAATATTGCTTTTACATCGAAAAAACCTAATCATCAACACACACAATGTAAATTTGTATGTTTGTATCTAACCTCAACAAATGTTTTACTACAAGCCTTTCTAATACTCCTTTTCGGTTTCTCTGTTTATCCTAGTCCTTAGGCACCTTTTTGCATGTGTTGGGAATGCTTTACAGTCTTGGCTTTAGGTGTACCGTTTATGTTATCTGTCCTTTCTCGTGACATTCTTTTCACACTTCATTTTTTCTCCTCATGAACAACTCTACTCTCTCTCTCTCAACACAATCTCCACAATATTAGTCTTAACATCAACATAACACTCAATTTCTGGAAGGATTCTTTCTTCAACTTCTTCATCCTTATATAACTGGAAACGTCTGCTGAATGGACAGTGTGCCTGCCTGCTGTACTTTAAAATGGCAGTTTTCTGTATGACTTGTTCACATTTGCTTGAAGGGCAGTAATAATTCTCTTCTCACATATCTCTGTGTCTTGTTTTTCCCTCTATGTGCCAATGGCATTGCTCTTTCCCTGTCTGGGTCATCTGGAGGTCATTATCACAATAAGAAATGTTTGGTCACGCAAGGCTGGGGGAAGGAATGCAGTTCTCATCTTTTATTTCGTGGTTTAATTGTTGCCTGTATTAGTTCACATTGACTTGATAAAAAAATTGAATGCCAAAAAAAAAAAAAAAAAAAAAAAAGAACAAAGAAATGGTCGTAAGGAGTGACAAAAATGCTATTATCTTCAGTGCTACAGAGTTCCAGGTATCTCAGCAGGTTACACCAAGACCACCAATCTCTACAGGAGGTTCCAGTTCTGACTGCTCCCGAGAGGAACATTTTAGAGAAGTGTCTAATTTCTGTTGTTGCACAGTCTTCAGATAAACCATCAGCCGAGGGTTCCCCAAGGTGTGTCTGATTTCTAAGTCTTGGTGGGAGCTTTTTGAGTTCCTGGCCTTGGTCCCATACTGAGGCAACCCATAGGGGAATGTTAATGATTAATCTTTAGTGTCACCACTTCTGATAATTTTATATTATATGTATGCAGGTGTGTCTGGAAGCCCAGCCCTAAATTTGAGTTTATGTCAGGATTTAGCTGGGACTTAGCTTCCAGCAACCTCTTTTGCTTGCACTTTTGAAAGCTTCCATTAAGTTTTCTCTTGGATTGTGGGCAACTAAATTAAAATCACAAGGTACGAAATAAACAACCCTCTGAACAAAAAATGCTCTGGATAAAGTTATGATTTGAGTGTTGTGGCAGACGACCAGGGACCTTGCCCCCCTGGGATGCCTGGATCAGGAAAGGGCCGGGAAAGGGGCAATATCTTCCCTGGATGCAAGAGGGCAGCCCCCCTGATTTCCATCAAGGGACACGGATACGGAGCTTGGAAGTGCAACCCTGTGGAGGTCCGTGGCCCAACCAAGGGGCTACCTGGATGGTTCCTGAGCCCTCGAGGACAGCACTTCCGCCATGTGGATGAAAACTCAGACGAGACAGCAGGTGCGGTTATAAAGCAGCTTTATTTTTCAGAGTCACGGTGAGAAGAGTTTCAGAAAAGCAGACAATCAAATATACATGACAGCGTCAGGGCTTTTCTGAACCCCGTCTGTTGGGTGGGGTCCCGTTTTATACCCTTAGAATGCGTGATTTAATCTATAATAATAAAAGGCAAAGCCCTCACTCACTGACTGACTGACTGACTGACTGACTGACTGACTCATCACTAATTCTCCAACTTCCCATGTAGGTAGAAAGCTGAAATTTGGCAGGCTCATTCCTTACAGCTTACTTACAAAAGTTAAGCAGGTTTCATTTCGAAATTCTACACGTAATGGTCATAACGGTCGACAACGTCCGCCATGTTGAACTTTCTTATTTATGGCCCCATCTTCACAAAATTTGGTAGGCGGCTTCCCTGCGCTAACCGAAACCGATGTATGTACTTATTTCGATGGTATGACGCCACTGTCGGCCGCCATATTGAAATTTCCAACGTCACCAATTTTCAAACTTCCCGTGTAGGTAGAAGGCTGACCCCATCTTCACGAAATTTGGTAGGTGACTTCCCTGCGCTAACCGAAACCGATGTACGTACTTATTTCGATGGTATGATGCCACTGTCGGCCGCCATATTGAATTTTCCAAACGTCACTAATTCTCCAACTTCCCGTGTAGGTAGAAGGCTGAAATTTGGTAGGCCCATTCCTTACAGCTTACTTACAAAAGTTAAGCAGGTTTCATTTCGAAATTCTACGCGTAACAGTCATAACGATCAACAACGTCCGCCATATTTAACTTTCTTATTCATGGCCCCATCTTCACGAAATTTGGTAGGCAGCTTCCCTGCGCTAACCAAAACCAATGTACGTACTTATTTCGGTGGTATGACGCCACTGTCAGCCGCCATATTGAATTTTCCAACATCACTAATTCTCCAACTTCCCGTATAGGTAGAAGGCTGAAATTTGGCAGGCTCATTCCTTACAGCTTACTTACAAAAGTTAAGCAGGTTTCATTTCGAAATTCTACGCGTAACAGTCATAACGGTCAACAACGTCCGCCATGTTGAATTTTCTTATTTATGGCCCCATCTTCTCGAAATTTGGTAGGTGGCATCCCTGCACTAACCGAAACCAATGTACGTACTTATTTCGGTGGTATGATGCCACTGTCGGCCGCCATATTGAACTTTTCAACAGTCTTTGTTCCTTATGGGCCCATCTTCAAGAAATTTGGTACACGGGTTCCGAACGCTAACTGAATCCTACTTACGTACATATATACGTCCATAGCCTGCAGCTTGGTCACCATGTGAGGCGGCGTTGGGTCCCCCATCCCAACGCCTCCCACGTTGTTGGCTGCCTGCCTATATAAGGCTGTCCGTCGCTCCGGTCTCTACATTCCCTTCCTTGCTTCGCCACGGGATTCATGTCTCCCTGCTGATAACTACAGCCTTTTTGTTTAATCCACGGCTTCTCCGCTGTTTTATTGTTTGTTTATTACAATTATAGTTATTGTATAGGTATTTTACATTTACTTTACATTACTCAGGTACCCATTTCCTTCATCATTCCAACCCCCATTACCATGTCTATCGAGGTAATCACCATCGATCAAAGAACTGTCACTTACCGAGTGGTTTCCATGCCCGGAGATAGCACCTTCCTTTTCCATTCTCTGTGTTACATATTGCACGGCCATATCAGGCACACTCTTGATATCCGGAAGAACATTGTGTCTTATGTAATGAATGACTGGGACAGGTTCAAGGTGTGGACTGATGACGGTACAGGAGATAATTATACTACACAGGAGTACTAGAAGAGTGAAATGCTTAAGCCCTTCACCTATGGTTCTGCATGTGAGTTGATGGCTGCCGCTGAATTGTTCGGTTGGTGCTTTCAAGTGTACCGAAATGGCCAAATATTTTACACCTTTCGACAACCGCCAATGCCTCTTAAACATCTTACATTCACAGGTGACGATTTCAGTAGTGGACACTTTGATGTTTATGAATGTTTAAACTCTCAAAAGCTGGATGTGAAGTTATCGATGAAACCGGTTGTAAGCTTACAACGCTTGAAAGATGCCGAATGTCACTTCAACACAAGTCCTGCAAATACTGTCGCAATTGAAACAAACCATGAACCTCAAACTGATTATGACAGCAGCAATCCAAGCTGTGAGATTTGAGACAAGATTACTGTTCACATGGCCAACTGTAAGTTGCATGCTCAAGAGTAAGCTCAGCGCACAGCTTGGTCATGTTACAACCGGAGGGCCGAACTGACAACGTGGTATACAAAGAGATCCTTAACAAATAATTATTGGCATATTTTCCCTCAGTTTATAAAGGTTAAATTTTCTTCTTAATAAAAATTTTAATGCAGTACTTCGCCGCTGCAAAGCGCGGGTATTTTGCTAGTATCATTATAAAATGCAACAGTCACCATATTTATTATACACAATCCTTGAGACCATTTAATGTCCCTTGTAAAACTTGATTTCTTGGCCCCTTTTCTTATGGCGTTCAGATGTAAGCTAAGGGAAAACGTGATAAGGCAGACTCATGTGTGGAATGCTCAGACCTTGAGTCCTTTGCACAAATATTTTTCTGTTTGCTAAAACAAAGCATGCCATTACATGGTTTAGTAAAGCTTACTTCTCAGATATGAATTAGTACAAGGGAACGAAGAGAACATTCGTCTTCCACATTCCCCCCTTTTTTAGCAAACAAAAAATATTTGATTAGGGGAGAGTTGAGTGGGAAAGGGTAGGAGAGGGGGATGGAGTGGAGTGGGCGGAGGAGTGTGGGGTGGCTTTGCTGATCTGAAGCATTTTTTCTTCATGTAAAAAGTAAGCCTTTGCCATAGAGGCAGTAAAATACTTGGATACAATGTATCTTATCAAGGGAACAATACAGCAAGCTACAAACAGGAGAATGATTAAAGCAACCGTAAGAGAGATGAAAACAGACTTAAGCCATTGGCCCCAGGACCCAAAAGTGTACATAAACCATTTGTCCCAAGGATTAGAAATGCCAGAATTAGTAGCTAGTTCATTAGAGAGAGCAGTCAAATCAGCTAAAGCACGAGTGATTGATCCATCAGGAGCTGTATTATTAGGGATATAGGTACAGCATGCATCACCAAACATAGCACAAACGCCTCCTTTCTCAGCCAAGAGCATATCTAAAGCCAATCGATTTTGCCAGGTCATGAGGGATGTTTTATCAAGTTGCTCATGGATACCTTCAACAGCTTCTTAGTAAAATTTAAGAATCATTGTTGATTGTAATAGAGGTAATTAATCCAATCTACATTTTTGTTTATAGTAGCCTGAGGAAAAATAGACTCAAATCCGGCAGCAACTTGGTCCCTTGCCTTGAACTTATCAGGGACTCCACGAGGGACTCCAATGGAATCAAAATACACCCCAGGGCCATGTAGGGAAAACTGGGAAGGGTCCACAGAACGGGGCGGGGTTGACGACGTTGGCCAAACAGGGTCGACACATGGGAGGCAGTTAAAGGGAAAAGTCGGAAAGGCATAACAAGTTGTATTAAAGCAGAAGTGCCAGTCCAGTCAGGTGGAAGGATGTCAAGCAATTTAGACCTATGGCACATCCACCAAATATATGCTCGTGGAGTATTCTGAGTAATCAGAAAAATTGATAATTTGGAAGCTAAAGAGGAAGAATTAATCAGAAAAGTTTGGAAACAAAAAGAGGATGGGATATTACCAACATTTGTGCCACGAGAAGAAGTAAGGTTTCTTAAAAAACAGGTATAAATACCTTAATCAGGCTGGAACATCGGGGAGTCATGGGAAGAGTAGGGGGAAAAAAGAAGGGAAAGTGTAATGCAATTAGAGTAGATTGGAATAGAGGAAGAGATAAAAAGGGCAAGTAGGCAAGGAAGGCCAGTAGGATCAGATATGTTAGAAAGAGGAAAAGGGACAGTGGCCAAATGTGGCCTAGCTGTAGCACATGCATAGCAATCAGATTGATTCACTTGTCTAGCCAAATATAATACCCATTGCAGCCAACGGTTCTGATCCCCATACCCAGTTTCAATCGAAAAAGTGGAAGAAAAGGTGGAAATATTCATGACTTTGACCGGGGGCGGGTTTGGACCAGGGGTAAGAGAGAGAGGTGTGTGTGTGGGGGGAAATGGGAGGTGTTAGTAACAGGGTTCTCAACCTTAATTTGAAATCTCCCTAGAGGATCTATTCCAGATACATATGCCCCTAAAATATAGGTTCCTGAATCATGTAAAGAAGGGTTCTTCAGAGTAATGATCAAAGGGTTACAATGGTATTCGGCACATTCATGAGGGGCAAGTCCTTTTATAATAGAAAAACAATATTTCAGACCATACTTCTGGGCCTTATAGGGTTGATAACCCCAGTCATCAGTTCCAGTATTAGCAAAAACCCAGTCCCACTTGTCACAGTTACTTCCGAATCCAGAGTTTGTAACAGTTACACACACATATTTGTCAGATCAGGTCCACTGGATTTGTCGATCAGTCCCACAGTCAATAATAGAACAGAAATCCACCTGAACTGATGTGGTGATTCCGAAAGGAAAAGTCAAGGTGACCAGAGCAGTTGACAAGGGGATGGAAAGACATAGTAGTACCACAATCAAGGGTGCCATCTTTTGCAATTTGAGATGTGAATCCAAGCAGGCAGTCCCTCAACTTTAACAGCGTGTGGTGTCGACAGCAGAACTTGAAACGGTCCTCTCCAACGAGGGTGATGCCAATATTTCCTTCGAGTATCTCTAACTAGAATCCAGGTTTCTAACGGAATCGGGGAGTCCTTTGATGGAGGACTAGTTCTCCAGGCCTGATTCACCTGCTCGTGGACTTCCTTCAGAGAAGCTCGGAGACCTGTAAGACTGGAAAGAAGATCATTGTCCACAGTACGCAGTGTAACATTACCTATGACCATGCCGACTGGCATGGGCCGTCCGGTCAGAATTTCGAATGGCGACAGCCCTAACTGCCGATGTGTTCTTCCCCTTAATCCCATCAAGGCCAGAGGCAGAGCATTAGGCCAAGTTAAATTTGTTTGCTCACAGATTTTAGCAAATTTAGATTGCAAGGTACCATTGCTTCGTTCCACAATATCTCCACTCTGGGGGTGGTATTTGCAATAATGATGCACATTTATCTGGAGCCAGGTGGTTAATTCATTTATAACGGAATTTACAAAGTGTGTGCCATTATCAGTTTGTAATTTCTGCGGTATGCCCCATCTAGGAATGATTTCTTTTATCAAAGCTTTTGCCACAGTTTTGGCATCTGCATGTTTGGAAGGGAAAGCTTCCACCCATCGGGAGAACACATGAACAATTACTAAACAGTGTCGGTACTCCTTTGATGGTGTTAATTCAATGAAGTCCATTTGAAGGTGTTCGAATGGACCCATTGGGTTAGATGTAACGGCGGGACTTACCTGGGTGCCTTTTCCTACATTAAACTTTTGACATAATGCACAGCGCCTGCAGAACTGCTCTGCATATGTAGAGAAACCTACAGCTTCCCAATGTTTTTCAACATCTTGAACCATGGCATCTTTTCCAGCATGGTCTAGGCCATGGGCGATTTTTTCCATACCTGGAAAAGAAGCTTTAGGAAGGAAAGGTTTGTTAGTTTGCTTATGGGTCCAGACTCCATCAGAGAGGGACCCTTCTTTGGACTATTTTCTCTTCTCTGTGTCCGTGGCTGCAGTCTGTAAAGAAATAATTTGATTATCAGTGTCCTGGTCATTTCTCTGTTGGAATAAAGAGATTGGTGTGTTAGTATACGCAGCCCGTTTAGCAAGATGATCAGCTAATTCGTTTCCTTTGCTGACAGGATCCTGTTTACCTGTATGAGCTTGACATTTAACGATCGCTAGCTTTGATGGTTTCGTTATGGCCTCTAAGAGGGATGCTATTAGTTTTTGATGCTGAATGGGCTTGCCAGTACTGGTCTTGAATCCCCTGAGTTTTCATAATGCCCCATGATCATGGCAGACTCCAAAAGCATATCTAGAATCAGTATAGATAGTTACAATTTTTCCCTCTGACAACTGACAAGCTCGGGTGAGAGCTATCAACTCAGCTGCCTGTGCGCTTAAACTTGAAGAAATTCGGTTGTTTCCTGTAGGTCTGGTCTAGGTTTTATAACCTTAGTTATTTCATCATGACAGTTGGTAGAAGAGTAGCTGGATTTAAGGTGGAGCACCTTTCTATGGTAACGTTTGACAACGTACAGAGTACATTTTGATAGTGTATTGCCCTAGCAGTAGTGAGATGTGAGGTTTTAGCCTGCACTAAAATGGAGTGTACGGCGTGAGGCACTTTTACCACTAGGGGGCTCATGAGCACTATATCTGTACTGGCTAGCACGGCCTCTGTTGTGGCTGCTACAGCTCTGAGACAGGTTGGAAGTCCCGCAGCCACTGGATCCAATTTCTTTCGAAAAATAGGCTAAACCTTTGTTTTTTCTCCATGGAGTTGTGTAAGAACTGCATTCATATACCCCCCCTTTTCGTCCACGAACAGAGTGAATGGACGAGATAGTCAACAGTCCCAACATGTGCAAACAGTAGGGCACTTTTTTTTTTTTTTTATTTTTTTTTTTTTAAAGTCACATAGAGTCTTCTCAGCTTGATCATTCTATGCCACCTGACCAGAAAGGGGGAGATCAGGGGTGATCGCTAAAGTTTGCAAAAGCCGTGCTCTTTCAGTGGAGTTTAAAATCCATTGCCGGCAGTATCCTAGAATGCCTAATACAGACATAACCTGTTGCTTTGTAACAGGTCTAGGAAGATTTTGAATGGTGTTTATACGATAGCTAGAGAGAGAGAGCTCTTGTTTCAAAAGAAATGTCATGACCTGAATATTTCACAGTTGTTTGAATTAACTGCAGTTTTGTTTTAGAAACTTTATGGCCATTTTCTGCTAAAAATAATAACAATTTCTGAGTATCACGTACACAATCTTCTTCTGTAGTACTACACATTATATCATCTACATACTGTATCAATACACTGTCTTTATCTGGCCTTCTAAATTTTGAGCAAGAGCTTGTCCAATACACAAGGGCTTCAGTATATCCCTGAGGCATAACGGTCCATGTCCCACGGCGGTTTTGGAAAGTAAAGGCAAACCAGAATTGAGAGTCGGGGTGCACGGGAATAGAAATATAAGCATTAGCAAGCAAGGTCAATAACAGAGAAATAACGGGCGGACGAGGGTATCGTAGAAAGAATAGTGGAAGGATTAGGAACAATAGGTGACCTAGGAAAAACTGCAGAATTAACTTGTCGAAGATCTTTAACAAAATGCCATGAACCGTCAGCCTTTTAAACAGGTAAAATGGGGGAATTGACTGGAGAGTATTTAATTTGAATGATTGCTCCACATTTCACGAGATCGGAATGTACGGCGGAGATGCCAGCCTCTGCTTCTGGAGACAGAGGACACTGGGCGCGATGCGGGCGGAAGGACGATTTTGGGTAAATCACCAGTGGCTCACAGTGCGCTATCCTTCCATAATCATTTGTCCCCTGGGACCAAAGTGCATCGGGAAGTGAGGAAAGCCAAGAGGGATATGAAGTCTGAAATGAAAATGTGAAGAGGGTGGGATGGCATAATGAACGGATAAATGGAAGGTCATCCCGAAGTAAAATCTTAGTTATCAAATGATCTGAGGTATCAAAAATACCCGGAGCAACGTGCAGCCAGTCCGTCCTATCGAAACATTGTTCCACCCATTCCCCAATTTCAACTCAGTGAACGGTGCTAGAATTGGCTAAAGAAAACATGGGGAACTGAATCTCCTAAATAGAAAACGCTTTGTGAATATGTGAAGTGCACTGACAGCAGCAGCTGTGTTGGATGAGGAAAAAAAATGCAAGGGATATGAAGGGTCTCTGGGCTAGTACCTGAAGAGAGAAAAGATTCTAACCAAGGTGTGTCCACTTCAGCAGGGAAGTACTGGGCAGTGCAGTGGAGGGTGTTGGGGACTTGCAAGTGGGGAAAAAAGACATGAAGGAAAAGAGTGTAGGGCTTTAAGGAGAATGGTGTGTGAGGAGATGTTCAGGGTCCATGCTGCAAAAGAGGGCTTAGTGTGGGGGGTGGTTTGGCACAGGAATTTAGGAATAGAACAGTAAAACCCTCGTTCGGTTAGAGAAATAGAGAGGGAGAGCTTAGTCATCAGATCCCTTCCTAACAGATTAACAGGGCAGAGCTGATATGACAAAAACCGGTGCATCAAAGTGGAACCACTGGAATGAAGCTGATCCCAAAGAGGTTTAGACACCAGCAAAACATGAGGTTGTCCAGAAGCAATAAGCACAGTCACTGTATCTTTCGAGGCAGACTAGAAAAGCAGTTTCAGTGCCATTCACCAGCAAAGTCAATAAAGGATCTGTGTCCGCATGGCGAGTGAGCAAAAGCAACTGAAGAGAATGGCTGGGGGTCCCTGTGAAAGGAATATCCTCAGGTTCAGGTAAGGAAGGCGGGGGAGGAAGCTGATGTGGGCAATTGCGGCAGAAGTGTCCCATCGTAACAGGCAAGATGTGTAGGTGCTTGATCTGAGGGGAGAGGCGGCTGAGCAGTCGAAGAATTTGGATTAGGGAGTAAAAATCCACGACCTCTCGCCCGTGTCCTCGGAAAAATCCACGTCCTTCATGTCCTCGACCCCTGCCTGAGGCAGCTCCACCTGCATAATAATTCATTTGTGCCGCGATTAACTTGGTCTGAGTGTCTGACTCTTTTTGTTGAGTCTGTTGCTCAGCATGCTCCGCGTGTCTTTAAAAACTTCATCAAAAGTGGCACTTTCCCATCCAAATACAGGACGTGCGTACTTTATTTTGAATATCACTTCTGAGTCCTGACACAAAAGGAGGAACTGCTGCCTTGGCACGGTCGTCTGGGCTGTCTAAGCCAGAATGGTTTGTCATCAAGTCCTGAATGTGGTGTGCCCATTCATCTACCGTCTCATCTTTCTTTTGTTTGGCAGCTGAAATAAGGTACCAGTCGGTGCCCTTTTTATATTTTGCAGCTATTGCAGTTTTCACGGGTTCCCATTGGGCAAGGAAAGGACCCTCATTATTTTGTCCATGAGGCAATGCCTCATTCCACTGCCACTGTTCTCCATTATGCTGCCCATGATTGACAGTAGCACAAGTAGTGCCCATCTTTCTGTGTAGCACCTGGGTCCATTCAGCCGCACTGGGTTTATATATGTTGTCTAGTTGCTGCACCTGTTCCACAAACTTCAACCCACCGATTACCTTAAGATCAGGCACTTCGGACACTACATCTTTCAGCTCTTGAATATCTCAGTTACGATGTATCATTAATGTAGTGGGGTTATTGTTTCCTGGGGGTTGTGTGGGATCGTGTCGGGGGTTAGGGACCTCAATTAAAGGGCATGAAAATGTGGGTGCTAAAGGTTTTGGGGACTTAAACAGGGTAAGGTTTTCAGGGGACTTATCTCTGAGGGTCTTGCTTCTAGTACGTTGTGAAATGGAGGGCTTTTTGTGTGAGTTAGAAGAGCCTCCCATAGCCCCTAACAAGTGGCCGTCAGTCTCATTATCCGGATGTGTAAGTGAGGAGGGGTCGCACTGATATTGTTCATCAAATAAATCATCATTAACTTGGGCATCGGTAACCACAGGAGCCGTTGGGGTAAGGGGTGAAAGAGGCGGTGGAAGGGGTTGTGGGTAAAGTGTTGGGGAAGAAAGCACAGGATATAAAGGGTCCTTCAGACTGGGGTCCTGTATCAGCCTGCACTTTCTGTAAAGCTATAAGCAGCTCTTCCTTTTCCTTTCTATTCTTAAGTTCAGCAACTTAAAGCTCATTCCGTTTCTGTGCCGCTTCCAACGTACGGTCTTTAATAACCAATTCCCATCTGTCATACATATCCATCCGATAAGGACCTCCATTACAACAACCCTGTGTATTTCTGCACAGTATTTTTCTAGTGTCCTGTATCTCATTCATATCTCCGGTTCCTTTCACTACGCCATCTACCTACACTGTCCTTATTCCACTTTCTACATGCCTTTTTTAATATCTAATCCTGTCTTCTTTTCACTGAGCTTTCTAGGGGACCCGACTTTCGATCCCGACAGCGCACTAGGAGCCTGGCGACCCCCCGAAAATAATCCTTCTAACATTAGGTTTTTAGGACTCAGGGGGGACTGTTTGACTGGCTTGCTGATTGTTTTTTCCCATAGTAAGCGGCAGGATCTCAGCAGAAAATGACTCAGCCCTCGATAAACCCTGTTCCACCCGCCGTCCGCTCCTATCCCCGGATTACAGCTTCAGGTGACTTCGTGTCCGTTTATTCGCATCAGCAGAATCCTACATAAATACGCCCCGTGGAGTCCGGGATATAGAGGTTTTAACCCCGATCCCTTCATCAGACGTATGCGTCTGACAGTATGCGTCAATCTGCCAGGATATTTTCTCCGTCACCTTAGCAACCCGTTGAGACAAGAGTATGACCAGACAGCGGATGAAAAACTCGACCTCCCGTTTATTTAGACACACATTCTCTAAATATGCCCCTTTCACCCCCATTCCTCAAATTATTATAGGAGCGTGCCACTCGCCCCTTTCTAATACACTTCACAGGGGTGACTAGCTAACATTCACATTATGCCATTTTCCGTAGGGTCCCAAAGTAACCTTCCATGAGTCCCTAGAACCCTCCTATGGGTCTGATACATTATGCTCTCTTATTCTTTATTTTGCATATGCTTTTATTCTTTTTCTTTCTATATTCGTATTACTTCTAGCACACCAGTCAAACTCAACTAACAGGAATCCCCCGATCTACTCACCGTGACTCCATCCACCTGCCTGGAAATGCCCATCAAGTCGTGCCTCGTATCGGCTAGGAGGAGGTCAGGGACTCCCCACGCAGGAAACGCCCAAGGCAGGCCAATCCTACATTTACCGAAGCTGGACCCGACCCGGCCGGAATCGGCTCCACCACAGTCCTCTGGACGATCCTGCACGAGGAGCTGTTTGCAGTCTCCTGCCCCACGTTTGGGCCCCAAAACTGTGGATGAAAACTCAGACCAGACAGCAGGTGCGGTTATAAAGCAGCTGTATTTTTCAGAGTCAGGGTGAGAAGAGTTTCAGAAAAGCAGACAATCAAATATACATGACAGCGTCAGGGCTCTTCTGAACCCCGTCTGTTGGGTGGGGTCCCGTTTTATACCCCTAGAATGCGTGATTTAATATCATTATAAAATGCAACAGTCACCATATTTATTATACACAATCCTTGAGCCCATTTAATGTCCCTTGTAAAACTTGATTTCTTGGCCCCTTTTCTTATGGCGTTCAGATGTAAGCTAAGGGAAAACATGATAAGGCAGACTCGTGTGGAATGCTCAGACCTTGAGTCCTTTGCACAAATATTTTTCTGTTTGCTAAAACAAAGCATGCTATTACATGGTTTAGTAAAGCTTACTTCTCAGATATGAATTAGTACAAGGGAACGAAGAGAACATTCATCTTCCACAGCCACACCAGAGGCCGCCTCACTCCCTTCGAGGAGCCGGAGTTGGGAGGAGGAAGACGGAGCTAGTAAGAGAGGAGTGGAGGTGGCAGAAGAGAGAAAGGACTGAGGAATATAGTGTGTGTGTGTGTGTGTGGAACCAAATTGTAAATAGTATTATAAATAAGCCCGTTTGTTTTGGACATTGGTGTTGACTGTCACATTCTCTCTTTTTGACTTATGGTTTTGACCATCACTTTGCCTTGACACTGTTCTTTCTCCTATGTCTCACTCCTGTTTTCTGGACTGACTGCCCTTTTTGCAGTCAATATTGATACAATGTATGTGATACTTCTTTGGGATCCTTAAAACACATTTTGTAAATACTGAGTGATGAAATTAAATTTCAAGGTGCTGCTCAAAATGCAGCATTCTGCTCCTAAAAAAACTGTTCATTACTTTAATTTCCTCATCGCTGATGGTCTGTGGTTTCTGAGTAGTGTTGAGTGAAATTCACCAAAGCATTTTTCGCAGTGAATATGCTGTATTTGCTGGTGACCTTATTCAAAGAATATTTTTTTGGAAATTTACTCTGCAGCTGGCATAGACAAACATTTTTCCCCCATAATGATGCTTTACAAGGCCAGCATGACATCATAGATGTTTAGCAGTCACCTGCAGAACTTTCATGCATGCATACTGTAAGATCATTGTGGAGCTGCTTCGGGTGGGCATGATGTCACCACTTGATCATACTCCAGGCTACCTCCCTACATTTGAGGAGTACATTAGCTGACCATAACAAGAATATTATGCATACAACAACTACACATATAACACTGATCCCTGTGCACTGGCAATGCAGCACTGCATGGCTAATTTGCAGGGAACATTAGCCATGTGCTAGCTACAATCTCAAAACAAGACTTTCCCCTCCTCAAGAAAGAAAACACATTTAACCCTGTGAAATAATAAGAGAATGATTAATTACAGTTCACAAGGCATTCATATGTTCTTTATGGATAAAAGTTCAAAGCATCTGCATATAGATTGGGAAAAAAGACATTCAAGCAGCACCTAGTGCCAGGACTTCAAACAATGGAGAGAGCCTCTACTTTGTTGCACGGCTAATGTTTTCTCCTGATTGGAACTCTGTGAGCATGCTAGTTTGTGGCCATTTGTTGTATTTTGTATTATGGGGTTATCGTTCCTTTTGCATCTTTTTTTTAATTTGAGGCACGGTGGCACAGTGGTTCATACTACTGCCTCATCGCTAAGATCACATTTTTACCCCAAATAATTGATCCACCATACTTGGCAGACACTTCCCTAGCCCCCAAGGACAATTAAAACTACACTGCACCATCAAAAGACTCTCAAACCTAGTTCCACATTCTCCATTGACCTCAATGCATTTTGCAGAGTTCAGTGAGGTTCACGAACATTTCTGTAAATATACCGACCTCACTGTGAAGTGAGCTACTCAGGTTTTGCTTCTCACAGTTTGTGAGATTCTGAAACAGTTTTTTTCCTTCATAGTCAGCTGAAAAAGAATATTATTGGTATAGCATATGTAGTCTCTTAGACTCTCCAAAATGCAAAGCAATGTCACTGGTGTCGCTGTGTATGAACAAGAAAATGAAGTTTTGTTATTAATTATTTTGTTCACTTTTGGAAAAACTAATAATCAACTTCACTTTCAATAAGACTTCAGTAAGGATGTTGTTATTAGATTTAAACTAACAGCTGAATAATCATGGGATTTAATCATTTTATAATGTTGAATTTTAATAAGCATCATAGAAATAGGGTCATAGTTCTGAAGTATAACATAGAACAAAAAAACAGACATGCCATTTATTCTAATTTCACTTTGATTTGTTAGAGTTTATATACTGACTTCTAATTTTCACCCTTGCTATATGATTTAAGTAGTTTTTAGCACAGTTCTAACACATGGTTTGAATGAGAGGACTAAACATGATGCTAAAAATACAGTCTTTTGGTTTCCATTTATGCTGTTTAACCTCAAAATGCTTATTGAAATAGAATTTTACTTGATACTTTTTACATATTTTTGCACGGTATGAGCTAAAAATAAAAAACACCATATAGAAATAATTTTGTTGTTTACTGAAAATGCTACTGCAGTATTGCTAATTGTCTTGAGTTCACATTTATCTTAGTCTAGGTAAAGCTATTAACAATACCACTGGCTTCAGCAAGAAGCCTGCGAAAATATTTGTAACACTGGGCCACCTTATATTTCCTCTCACGTCCTCATCAGTGCCTTTGTTTTGCAAATGTGTCAGTCAGCACTGTCAGCAAGCGGTCTGCTCACCCATCCCCCACTGAGGCAGCTGAAATTGGACACAAAATTCTCACTGCTCAAGTCTGTGTATCTGGGAGTTAGGTGTCTGTAAATAATATGTTGTTATTTGGAATACAGTAATCCCTCCTCGATCGCGGGGGTTGCGTTCCAGACCCCCCCGCGATAGGTGAAAATCCGCGAAGTAGAAACCATATGTTTGTATGGTTATTTTTATATATTTTAAGCCCTTATAAACTCTCCCACACTGTTTATAAATATTCCCCGCAGAGTTATACAGCATAATCCCTTTGTATTCTCTTAGATATTAGGTAAAATTCATTGAAATTATGTATATAAACACACTGTTTATATACAGTAAAACCTAAATATTATTTTAAAGATATTGAGTGTCTCCGATATCACATATGTTACAGCCATTACGATAGACAGGCCACCAGCAATAAATACGTACAATGCAAGAAAAATAGTATACAGTAAATGTGTGTACAGTGACACTAAACGTACATACATGTACTAAGCACTGTAAGAAGAAAATTAATTATGGTTACTCACCAACAATGACACGATTACTTGTCCGATAACAATGAGTTTAATTTTACTGCACAACAAAGGAGAGCGTTACAGCCCTTGTAAAGGAGCCACTTCAGGCGATTATGTAGCACTGCCGTTGTTCTTCTTCTGGCAGTCTTCAATCCAAATCCCTAAAGCAGATTCCATCCAGACTACTGCCTTATTACATCCACTTACAACTCGTTTTGCACCCTGGTTAAAAGGACACTGCGGCCGTAGATCTTATATTCCTTTCCTACTTTTTAAATAAAAAGAATCGTAGCCTTCAACAAATCCAAAACGTTTACCTTTTCGGCAATCGTTAACATCTTCTTCTTGCGCTTGGGCACGGCCCCTGAAGCAGTAGCAGATTGTTTTGGAGCCATAATGAAGGGCTTGACTATGCACAAAGATAAACACAAAAGAGCACAACTCTTTACACAGCGAAACACGTTGATGCTAAATGAGCGAGACAAAACTTCCTGGTTAACACTGCATTCAGCACGCAGGAACTCAACTGCGTGCTCTGATTGGTTAGCTTCTCAGTCAGGAGAACTTAACTGCGTGCTCTGATTGGTTAGCTTCTCAGCCATCCGCCAATAGCGTCCCTTGTATGAAATCAACTGGGCAAACCAACTGAGGAAGCATGTACAGGAAGTAAAAAGACACATTGTCCGCAGAACCCGCGAAGCAGCGAAAAATCCGCGTTATATATTTAGTTATGCTTTCATATAAAATCCGCGATAGAGTGAAGCCGCGAAAGTCGAAGCGCGATATAGCGAGGGATTACTGTACATACATTTCATGTCTGTGCCGTGTCTACAACAATCTGTGTAAATGCAGGATGACAGGATAGTAATAACAACAAAATGTTGATGTGAAGTGTATAATGTGTGAAGACTGAAGTCCAAATAAACACTTTCACAAAAGGTATAACAGAACAAGTGTGCTTTTATTAAAGAATATAACCGAAGAAAAATAAATTGTTCAATTTACATGTTGCTGTCAATGGTAAAAACTGAAGCCCAAATCAATCAATACAAAGCAGCAATGTCTGCTTGGGTAGTGCAGAGGGAAGGATGGCTCCCTCCTAATCAAGAGTTTGCAGGTTTAATCCCGGGTCCTCCCTGTATTTAGCGTTTTGAGCAGTGAGCTGCTATTATTATTACTATTATATGATAAAAAATATACATTTGCTTTGAGTCCGTAACAGCTGGTATAAATTTATGGGACTTGCAAAAGTACATTTTTTTTTTTATTCAGTTTTATTTTCTCAGTCACATTCATGCTCCACCCGATCTGACACTGTTAGTTTTCAAATAAAGACATGGCATAACACACTTGTTTTGTGATACCATGTCCTTACAGTATTTGAAAACAGTGTCAGATCGGGGGTGTGCGCTAACGAGACTGGGACTGGGAGAAACTATGGCCATGGGTGTGAGTGGTGTACATGACATACTGGGAATAACTGTGGATGTTAGTGATGTTTTGAGACAATGGAACGGGACATTACAGGGCATTCTCCAATATGAAGGGATAAAAGCTGACACACAAACGTTGGTGAATCAGTTCTGCTTAGCATCTTGTTGAGTAAACAACCATAATTGGCACTGCTCTGTCACAAAAGAGGAGGTTGTCCTTTTTGGAAGCTTTTGCTCTGCTGCAAGAAATGGATGATTGCAATTCAGATAGTGGTGAAGAACTTATTCTTCATATTGAGGAAACCAATGAGATAGACACAGAAGTGAACTCATATGAGGAAGAGGGTTCTGCTTAAGTGAAAGAGAACAGAAGCCCTGCCTGCAAAAAACAACCAGTCACACAAAAAAACAATGCAGCTGCACCAGGTGTAAAGGCGAAAGATGGCATCATTTGGATGCAGCAAGTGGTTGGGTGTCATCCTGCCAGTGAATCTGCCACACACTTGTACCTCAATGAAACAGCAGGGCCTACAGAACTCACCAAGGTATCATACAAAGTTCTGTTTGTGATTATGTTTTTTGATGGTCTTTATATACAAAACATTTATATATTACTTATATAAAAGCCAGTTTAAATGATGTTTACTTATTTATCTTTATGTATTTAATTACTTTCCAACGGTGTAAAGTCAAAAGCAGACTGTATACTTCTTGTGTTTGATTGGCATTCTGTTGACCATCAGAGACTGAACAGCCTATGAAGGCCGCAGAACAGACCCCAGCTGGAGCCTCTCTCTCTATGAGTTGATGGCATTTATCTCCATTCTTTTCACAAGAGCAGCAATGACCACAGTTGGTGCTATGGTTGATGCCTGGTCAGAACTATTTGTTGTACTGACAATCAAAGATAAAATATCCCATAACCACTTTCAAACTATCATGCGCCATTTGCACTTTGACAAGGATACCTGTACAGAATGTGTGAAAAACGACAGATTTGCTGCAATCTCGGACATCTGGTAATGTTTTCTTCAGAACTGTGTTTTGAGTTACAACCCAGGACAACATATTATTGTTGATGAGCAACTGCTTCCAACCAAGGTCTGTTGTCCTTTCTTGCAATACATCTCAACCTAGCCTGTAAAGAATTGGCATAAAGTTTTGGATTGTAGCAGATCTGAAGACAAAATACATGTGCAATGCCACTTCTTATTTGGGAAAAGATCCCAATCGTCCCATGGGAGAAAGAAATTCCGAGACTGTGGTCATAAAGCTTATGGAGTTGTTTCTGAACAAAGGCAAAACTGCAACAGAAAACCATCACATCGCTTTCGCTGGCTAATAGACTGCTGTACCATAACACAACTCTGCTTGGCACCATAAATAAGGTACGACAGAAACTTCCACCTCCAGCTAAATACACTTCAGTACACGAGCAGTTCTCCACGCTATTGTTTACATATGGCAGTGCCATGCTGTTGGTGTATGTGCCCAAAAAGAACTCTGTAGGCATTCTCAGTACCATGCACCATAACATGCAGACTGGGCAAGATAGGGGGGAAAAAAAAAACAAACACTGTCACTGACTACAACCATATGCGAATGAATATAATGTTGCATCAGTACCACAATGTTTTTTGATATGTATTACTATATTTCATTTATTCAAAATGTCCATCCATCCATCCATCCATTTTCCAACCCACTGAATCCGAACACAGGGTCACGGGGGTCTGCTGGAGCCAATCCCAGCCAACACAGGGCATAAGGCAGGAATCCAATCCCGGGCAGGGTGCCAACCCACCACAGTATTCAAAATGTCACATATGTTTATCTCTGTTTTTTATTCTTTTAGTGTGGTGTTGACATCGTGGACCATGTTTGCATCTAATATCTGTTGTTTAAGTGGGGAAGGCCTTGTGCGTTACTGATGGCTTAAGAAACAATGGCAATTCTTGCTATGAGAAAGAAAAGGTCCAACCACACCTAATGTACTTTGGGTATACAACTAAAGGTTTCATGAAATGAAATGCTTCAATTTTATATAAAGCATATGTGGTTTTCAAACCAGATATAACAGCATTAGGGGAATTTCAAAACTTGACTTGATGTTTTTTTGGAAGAAATAAGTGAATAGGACTGGTGAGCTTTGTTGGGCTGAATGGCCTGTTCTAATGTTCTAATGGAGTGTTCTAATATTCATTATTCACTAAGAAATTGTTCTGGACCAGAAATATAATTGTTCTTTGGGGTGTAAAAAAAAAAAAAAAAGAAAAAGAAAAAAAAAGTGTCTTAAGCATTCAGCCTACACATAAATGAAGTTAACATTGATGGTCAATACTGTCCTCATTTGACAGAGGTAGTTCTTTTCTCCAATGGGTCAGATATCGCCTGGCTGAGATGTCCACTTGGCTGTCACCATGCCTATTCTGAGGCAGACTGTTATGAAACTTGCCTTTGGTTTTCTTGACAATGGTGTTTATCTTTCTTTTTCAGAAGAATTCATTGTGGACCGATTATCCTATAATGTTTTGGAGTTTAATTTTATGTTCATCTAATTACTGTTCTGACAATTTAACCTGTAAGGGTATTGCTGTCTAGTGCTACTTACTGTTTGTGTATTTTAGTTTTTTTTTTAAATCACTAATGTGGATGGTGAGAGCTTTAATTTCTATTCTATTCTTTCTTTTTCTTGAGAAGGGTGGTTGGAAGTGTGCTTGCAGTTGGTTGCGGTACAGTATCAGGCACCTTTTGTGTCTCTACCCTGATGCCTTGCATCCTTACGTTGTGCAGTATACTTGTTTCCCATGTTTCATAGACCTTTTACCTCACTCAGGCTATGCTGGAGTATGGGGAGTGAGTACTTTGACATTCATCTGTTTTTCAGGTTCATTAGCAGCTTTTTTTTTTTTTTTTTTTTTTTTTTTTTTTTTTTTTTTTTTTTTTTAAATTTTTATTAATTTTATTACAATCCATACAAAGCAATCAAGTTTTTACAAAGAGAAAAATTAAGAACAGATCGATCCCCACCCCTGAGAGAGAGAGCAAGCCAAACGGCGTTAAATTTAAGACTTGGAGACATACCTAAATTAATAAATTCTCTGTGCCTTTTGAACTTATTTTAAAATATTACTGATTAGATCCTGCCATGTTTTGAAAAAAGTCTGTACGGATCCTCTAATTGAATATTTGATTTTTTCCAACTTCAAATAATATAACACATCGGTTTCCCACTGACTTAAAAGAGGAGAGTTTGGGTTCTTCCAGTTTATGAGAATAAGTCTACGTGCCAAAAGTGTAGTGAATGCAATCACAATTTGTTTGTCTTCCTCCGCTTTAAACCCATCTG
Source organism: Polypterus bichir lapradei (assembly GCA_026402145.1). Taxonomy (NCBI): domain Eukaryota; kingdom Metazoa; phylum Chordata; class Cladistia; order Polypteriformes; family Polypteridae; genus Polypterus; species Polypterus bichir. The sequence continues at coordinate 40,185,636 of JANRMT010062837.1, read as the reverse complement.
GAAGAACACCAAACACAGCTGTTAATGGGTTTGGAGGGATTGTAAGTCCAAGGCTATCTGAAAGGTAATTAAAAATGTTTGTCCAGAATAATGTTAATTTGGTGCAGGACCAGAACATGTGACCTAGTGAGGCTGGGACTTGGTTACAACGTTCGCAGGTTGGATCATGCCCTGGGAACATTTTGGAGAGTTTTAGTCGAGACAGATGTGCTCGATATATAATTTTGAGTTGTATAATTGTATGCTTTGCGCATATGGAGCTCGAGTGAATTCTCTGCATTGCTACTTTCCACTCCTTTTCTGATATATTAATTGAAAGATCTTTTTCCCAGTGTCCTCTTGGATCTTTAAAAGGGAGGGATTGTAAAATGATTTTATATATTGTAGAGATGGAGTCTAAATCCTTGAGATTGAGCAATATTTTTTCCAGCATGGATGAGGGTGCAAGATGAGGAAAATCTGGAAGGTTTTGTTTAACAAAGTTTCTGATTTGAAGATAGTGAAAGAAATGTGTAGCTGGAATGTTAAATTTGGAATGTAATTGCTCATAGGATGCAAAGACGTTGTCTATATAAAGATCTCTAAGCAAGTTAATTCCAAATTTTTTCCAAATATTAAAAACTGCATATGTTTGTGAGGGTTGAAAGAGGTGGTTCTCTTGCAGGGGTGCCACAGATAGAAGCTTCTCCGTCTTAAAATGCTTTCTACATTGGTTCCAGATTCTAAGTGAGTGGAGCACAATTGGGTTATTAGTGTATTGCCGATAACGTGTGTTTATTGGAGCACAGAGCAAGGAATACAAAGAAGTACTGCAGGAGTTTAATTCTATTGCGGACCAAGCCTGTGTATGTTCTTCTATTTGTGTCCAGGTTCTTATCGCCTGTATATTTGCTGCCCAGTAATAAAACTGGAAGTTAGGTAGAGCCATGCCGCCTTCTGCCTTTTGTCTTTGTAGGGTCGCTCTTTTGATGCGTGGATGTTTTGAATTCCAAATAAATGAGGTTATTGTCGAATCTAATTGCCTAAAAAATGATTTATTAATGTATATTGGGATGTTTTGAAATAAAAAAAGGAGCTTAGGAAGAATATTCATCTTAACAGTATTAATTCTTCCAGCTAGTGTGAGATGAAGGGTTGACCATCTATGCAAGTCTTGTTTAATTTTTTCCATGCAAACGGCGAAATTTTGTTGATATAGAGCTTTATATTTACTTGTGATGTTTACCCCTAGGTATTTAAACTGTTCTGCAATAATAAAAGGTAGGGTATCTAATCTAATATTATATGCTTGAGAGTTCACTGGAAAGAGTACACTTTTATTCAGATTAATTCTGAGACCAGAGATCTTTTGAAATTCTGTGAGTGCTGCTAAGACTGCAGGTACAGAATTTTCTGGGTCTGATATATACAGTACCATGTCATCTGCATATAATGAGATTTTCTGTTCCAGTCCTTCTCTGCTAATCCCCTTTATCTGATCAGTATTTCGACAATGTATTGCCAGTGGTTCAATGGCAATCGCAAACAGCAGCGGTGACAAGGGGCATCCTTGTCTAGTGCCACGTTCTAGTTTAAAGTAGTCTGAGCAAATGTTGTTGATGCAAACTGAAGCTTCTGGGTTAGTATACAGTAATTTAATCCATGCACAGATGTTTGGGCCAAACCCAAACTTCTCCAATATAGTAAGAAGGTATTTCCATTCAATCATGTCGAATGCTTTTTCTGCATCTAATGATAATAATATTTCTGGGGTGTTTGATTTAGTTGGTGAGTATATTACATTAAACAGGCGTCGAAGATTGGAAGATAAGTGCCGGCCCCCAATAAATCCAGTTTGGTCTTGTGATATTACCGAGGGGAGCACTTTCTCCACCCTTCTGGCTAAAATTTTTGAAAGTATTTTAACGTCGTTATTCAGAAGTGAAATTGGTCTGTATGATGCACATTGTAATAAGTCCTTATTTTGTTTTGGAAAGACAGTGATTAATGCTTGGCGAAAGGTTTGTGGAAGAGATTGCTTATCTCTGGCTTCTGTAAATGTTGCTAATAAGAGGGGGGCTAGCTGAGCGGAGAATTTCTTGTAAAATTCTGCAGGGTAACCATCAGGGCCTGCTGCTTTCCCGCCTTGGAGTGATTTTATAGCATCTAGTAATTCTGATAACATCAGAGGTTTATCAAGTTCCTCCGCACTACAAGCGTCTATTTGTGGTATCTGTAATGTATCCAGAAATGCATTAGATTGTGTATTGTCTTCCTTAAACTCAGTAGTATATAGGGATTTATAGTAGTCTCTGAAAGTGTGCATTATATTTTGGTGTTCGACGATTTTATCTCCGTTCGTACTAGTGATTACCGAGATTGCGTTGCGCACTTCTTGCTTGTGAATTTGTTGAGCTAAAAGCTTATTAGCTTTCTCCCCATGTTCATAGTAATGATGTCTGGATTTGTAAATTAGTTGTTCAGTTTCTTTAGTTGTCAAGAGGTTTAATTCCGAATGTAGAGCCTGCCTTCTCCTATGTAGAGTCTCGCTTGGTAATCTGGCATGTTCTTCATCTATTTTAGTAATTTCGCTTTTTATATCTGCTACTTTCTTGGCCTCGGATTTATTTCTGTGGGAAAGATATGAGATAATCTGTCCTCTTAAGAAGGCCTTAAGAGTTTCCCAGAGTATCCCTGCAGAGATCTCGGGGGATGTATTTGTCTCTAGAAAGAATTTGATTTGTTTGGATATAAATTCAGTACAATTCTCATCAGCTAATAGAAGCGGGTTGAGGCGCCATCTGCGGGGTGAGTGCATGGGGCTTAGTAATTTTAGCTCCAAGATCATAGGTGCATGGTCAGAAATAACAATAGCATCGTATTTGCAAGATTTAATCTTAGGCAAGAAGTTATTGTCTATAAAGAAGTAATCGATCCTTGAGTAACAATGATGTACTGGTGAGTAGAAAGAATATGTTCTTGAATTTGGGTTTAAAAACCTCCAGGGGTCTGATAAGTTGTGATCAGTTATAAACTTTGTAATTATTTTTGCAGTGTTAGATGCCGTTCCCCCTGTGGAGGAAGTCCTATCTAAAAGTGGATTCATAACACAATTAAAATCCCCAGCCATTATAACTTTATGAGTGTTCAGATTGGGAATGGATGCCAACAAATTTTGTATAAATTCCTTATCATCAACATTAGGTGCATAAACATTTATCAAGATCATTTTACAGTTAGATAAGTCTCCCATAACCATTACATATCTCCCTTCAGGATCCAATACTACATCTGATGCTACAAATGGAACAGTTCTATGTATGAGAATTCCCACACCTCTAGTTTTCTTCGTAAAGCTAGAATGGAACATTTGGCCAGTCCAGTCTTTTTGCAGCCGGAACTGATCCTTGCTTATTAAGTGAGTTTCCTGTAAAAATACTATTTTAGCATTTAGACCTGTTAGGTGAGAGAGTACTTTCTTTCTCTTTAATTCGTGATTCAGGCCTTTAACATTCCAGCTTACGAAGTTAACTGTCCCATCATGGAGACACTGATTCTGAGTTTTTGATGTCATTTTATAGTCTTATTATAATTATAAAGACTGAGAGGATAGATTAGGTATAGATCAGGCCTGCTCTCTTTCTCTCCCCCCCTTAACCCCCCACCCTCCCTTTTTGCCTCCCCAAGTGAGGCTAAAACCCACTTCACATAGTCCCAGTCCTCTGACATACCCAGAGACAGAGTACGTCCAAAGCAAAACAAGCTCCAATGCAGCGGCGCTTAAGGGTTAAAAGATAGAGATATCTCTAAGAATAAAATAAAAAAAAAAAAAAAAAAAAAAAAGGAGTTTTACACTTAAAATATATATATAGTCTTCAGCAATTTTAGTGCATTAAGATGATACACCCAGATAATAAACCCAGGGGATGGTATTAAAAATGTGTCCAGAAGAAGCATTAGCAGCTTTTTGAATGGTTGCAGCAGAAGTTATCCATATGGAGAGTGGGCTTTCCTAAGTTGCTCTTTTAGAGTGCCACCATGGGTTGCTCTTTCAGCACATTTGCTTTTCTTACCTTCTGCCTTTACCATTCTCTTTATTTCAGACCATGGCTAATTTAAATACAGCTTCTTGGAATATTAGAGCCTTGTCAACACCTTAAAAATTCAGCCATGCAAAATCTTTTTTCACACACACATTACACTGATCTTGCTTTCTTAATTGACATATATTTATTGGGAGTGAGATGCTATGCGGGCTTAAACACTACATGTTTATCTCAACATCCCCTGTCCCCTTCCACAAATATGGAGTTAATAATTCTCATCTGGAGCTATTTTCGTCTTAAAATTTTGGGCTCTGGATGTGATTCTATGGTAACTTCTGTTATTCGGTGGTAGAAATTTTGGATTTATTGCTGTGTACACCCCCACCCCCCTCCAAGGTCCCACTTTTCCAGGACTTGACTGGTGGAATTTTTAAATATCTTGATTATGAATTTGTTATTGGTATAGATGCCAATGCTATACTTGACCCAGACTTTCTCTCCTAAAGCACCTCCTTCAGCTTGCAGCTTTTGTAAATCTGTTGCTGATCTTAATCTTTTGATTCATATCATTTAAGTAACCACTCTAATAAATATATATATTTTTTTTTAATCGGCTTTAAGTCCCAGTCTCACGTCAATTACATTATTGTTTCTCACTTACTAGTTTCTACTTATGCTGATGCCATTCTCCACTTCTCCTGCCTCTCTAATAATAACTGTGCTACACTACAGATGTTTTTACCCTCGCTGGTATCTTAGGCAACTCGGTGGAAATTAATCAATATTTGCTTCAGAACGCAAAATTATTCACTTGTTTGGCTCCTAATCTTGATTAATTAATTTCAGTCAATGCTGGGTCAACTCAAGATCCTGCCCTTTAACTGGATGGCTGTTAAGGGTTTACTTCATTGATAGATAGATAGATAGATAGATAGATAGATAGATAGATAGATAGAT
>JANRMT010062837.1:40165845-40180644 GCA_026402145.1 Polypterus bichir lapradei | reverse complement strand
TAGATAGATAGATAGATAGATAGATAGATAGATAGATAGATAGATAGGACTGCAGAAGCTCTTTAAATAAATACATAAAAAAATGGATAAATATACATATACACACACACCAGAATAAAAATTAAATTAATTAAAAAAAAAAAGCAATTAGCAGGCATGCTGAGGCATTATGCAAGTGTATTGCTGCTAGTATATAGGATCCCTTAGTAGTGTTTCTTGACAGACATCTGCTGAATTATTCATTGTCTGAAAGTACTCAGTGTTAGTGTGTTAGAGAGAAGATGTGCAGCATTGTTCATAATTGCTACTATGTTTTGTTTTAATTCTCTCCTTTGCTACTACCTCTAGGGGATCCATAGTGTGTCCTATAACTGACCTTGCCCTTTAAATTAGCTTGTTAATTCGACGGGCGTCTCTTGAAGTGATGTTAGAAGATACCACATTAAAGGAACACAGTCATCTAAGAAAAAAGAGCCAGCTCTGCCCTTTCTTATATAGTTACTCTGTGTTATGAGACCAGTCTAACCCGTCATTGGTGTGGACCTCCAAGTACTTGTTGGAGTGCACCAACTCTTCATCTACCCCCTGAATAGTGACTGGTGTCGTACGAATAGGAAGACGTTGTATGGACCAAGCAAAGGTAATTCCATGCCAGGCCAGGGGATGGCAGGGTGCCCTAAACATTCTCCTGTTATCTCTGCAGACTAGCCATGGGAAAACCTGCCTGATTCAGTAGCGGATGACGTCACTTCCAGTTCTGGCACCCAGAAGAATGTCACTCCCAGTTCCAGCGCCCAGAAGTATATCACTTCCAGCACACAATCTGACATCAGAAGAACATCAGTTTCGGTTCCCTTACGTCTCTTCCTGTCTGATCACTTAAAGCCTCCATCTTTGCAAACTCTCGCCAATTCTGTTTTGGACTCTGTACTGAGAACATCTCTGTACTATCTAAAAGCCTTTTGCAGCCAGGAATAATATACAGGTGGCTGCCCCAAACCTTTTTAAGTGTGCCGAATCCATTAATTTTACACTGGGCATAGAGGCTCTTTGGTGTGGTGGATGTCAATAACCGGTTCCTTAGTTTTGCTAATGTTAAGATGCAGACAATTCCTTTTGCACCAAGATGCAAAGTTCTCCACCTATCTCCTATACTCCCTTTTATCAATACACCCCAGGTTAGGTGGGTAGGTAGGTAGGTAGGTAGGTAGGTGGGTGGGTAGGTAGGTGGGTTGTGTACTGTTGGATTCCTTTTTCATTTTACCAAAAAAATGATCACAACATTTATTTAAAAAGTATAGTTTTTTGCCAGCTTTCAAAACTTCGGATAATCAAGATGCGTAGTCTACGTTTTGCTACTCTTTTAAAACAGCACTCAAAGAACAATTCATCATGAGGGTAAATTCAGAATGCTCATAAGATTCATGTGAATTAAGTTTCCTTCAAAAAAAAGGAAAATATGACTTATTCAAAAATGATGGGCCTCTGCTGAAGACAACTACAGTATGCTGTACACACAAAGAGGTAAAATGTGTAGACACACGTAACTTGGTTAAATAGGTTCTTTAATAGGTTTGATCACCCTAACCCACTCTCACCTCGGAGTACTGCATCCTCCAACCATCCTTCTGCTGATACCAGCATAGGTGAGACATACCCACAAACAATTACAGCAGCCCATGTGAGCAGAGAGCTGAGAAGACTTCGTGCCAGCAAAGCAGCGGGTCCAGATGGTGTATCGCCACGACTGCTGAAGGCCTGTGCGTTGGAACTGGGGAGTCCTCTACAGCGCATATTCAACCTGAGCCTGGAACAGGGGAGAGTCCCAAGGCTTTGGAAAACATCTTGTATCATGCCTGTCCCTAAGGTATCACGTCCTAGTGAGCTGAATGACTTCCAGCCTGTTGCTCTGACGTCACATTTGATGAAGACCATGGAGCGGCTGCTGCTTCACCACCTGAGGCCACAGGTCCGCCACGCCCTCGACCCTCTGCAGTTCGCATACCAGGAGAAGGTGGGAGCGGAGGATGCCATCATCTATATGCTACACCGATCCCTCTCCCACTTGGACAGAGGCAGTGGTGCTGTAAGAATTATGTTTTTGGACTTCTCTAGCGCCTTCAACACCATCCAACCTCTGCTCCTTAGAGACAAGTTGACTGAGATGGGAGTAGATTCACACCTGGTGGCATGGATCGTGGACTATCTTACAGACAGACCTCAATATGTGCGTCTTGGGAACTGCAGGTCTGACATTGTGTTGAGCAACACAGGGGTGCTGCAGGGGACTGTACTTTCTCCGGTCCTGTTCAATCTATATATATCAGACTTCCAATATGACACGGAGTCCTGTCACGTGCAAAAGTTCGCTGATGACACTGCTATTGTGGGCTGCATCAGGAGTGGGCAGGAGGAGGAGTACAGGAAGCTAATCAAAGACTTTGTTAAATGGTGCGATTCAAACCACTTACATCTTAACATCAGCAAAACCAAGGAGCTGGTGGTGGATTTTAGGAGGCCCAGGCCCCTCATGGACCCTGTGATCATCAGAGGTGACTGTGTGCAGAGGGTGCAGACCTATAAATATCTGGGAGTGCAGCTGGATGACAAATTGGACTGGACTGCCAATACTGATGCTCTATGTAAGAAAGGTCAGAGCCGACTATATTTTCTGAGAAGGTTGGCATCCTTCAACATCTGCAATAAGATGCTGCAGATGTTCTACCAGACGGTTGTGGCGAGTGCCCTCTTCTACGCGGTGGTGTGCTGGGGAGGCAGCATAAAGATGAAAGACGCCTCACGCCTGGACAAACTTGTTAAGAAGGCAGGCTCTATTGTAGGAGTAAAGTTGGACAGTTTAACATCTGTGGCAGAGCGACGGGCACTAAGCAAACTCCTGTCAATCATGAAGAATCCACTGCATCCACTGAACAGTGTCATTTCCAGGCAGAGGAGTAGCTTCAGTGACAGATTTTTGTCATTGTCTTGCTCCACTGACATACTGAGGAGATCGTTCCTCCCCCACACTATGCGACTCTTCAATTCCACCCGGAGGAGTAAATGCTAACATTACTCAAAGTTATTGTCTGCTTTTTTATTTTTTTCATTTTTATTACTATTTAATTTAATATTGTTTTTTGTATCAGTATACTGCTGCTGGATTATGTGAATTTCCCCTTGGGATTAATAAAGTATCTATCTATCTATCTATCTATCTAAAAGAGATAAGGAAAAGATAATAACTAATACAGTGATCCCTCACTATATCGTGCTTCGACTTTCGCGGCTTCACTCCATCGCGGATTTTAAATGTAAGCATATCTAAATATATATCGGATTTTTCGCTGGTTCGCAGATTTCTGCGGACAATGGGTCTTTTAAATTTATGGTACATGCTTCCTCAGTTGGTTTGCCCAGTTGATTTCATACAAGGGACGCTATTGGTGGATGGCCGAGAAGCTACCCAATCAGAGCACGTATTACATATTAAATAAAACTCCTCAATGATATACGATGTGCTTCCCGCATGGTGCTTTGCATACTTGACAGCCCGAACAGCACGTATTGATTTTTGATTGTTTGCTTTTTCTCTCTCTCTGACATTCTCTGCTCCTGAAGGAGGGGATATGTGCAGAGCGGCTGTTCGGACACTGGCCTAGAGGATACAGACGCTCCTCTAAAAAATGCTGAAAGACTAAATTCACATTGCTCTCTTCCTTGCAGCTGCTTTCTCCGGCGGTGCTTTGCATACTTAAAAGCCCAAACAGCCCCATTGATTTTTGATTGTTTGCTTTTCGCTCTCTGTCCCTCTCTCTCTCTGACATTCTCTGCTCCTGATGCGCACTCCTTTGAAGAGGAAGATATGTTTGCATTCTTTTAATTGTGGGACGGAACTGTCATCTTTGTCTTGTCATGGAGCACAGTTTAAACTTTTGACTAAAGGGTGTTATTTCATGTCTAGAGGGCTCTAATAATGTTAAAAAACGTATTTAGAAGGTCGGTAACAGGTTTTCTATGCTCTAACTGCGAAAATATTCGATTTATAAATAAAGAATCCTACTTTGCGGAAATTCATTTATCGCGGTAGAGTCTGGAATGGATTAACCGCGATAAACGAGGGTTTACTGTACAAGATTTTTAAAGGAAACTGTAGAATAACTTGCAGATGGTTAGTTTTGAAGTTTGATAAATTACTACAAATAGAAAATGACAGTAGGTGTTTACTGCTATTTGATGGACAGCTATGAATTACTTTAAATAAGTCTTTACTTACAGCCCATTTACTAATTTAAGCTTGCTGCCATGCTTGGTTTTTCAAGACAGATGAAGCCTATCCCACAGAATGACACACACCGCAGCCACCCTTCTAACATACAACCAGTAGGTAAGCCGAAACCACCCAATAAATGTGACAGATTGAAGTGACCGATGGCAAGTGATCATGAGGAGTGGTGTAAGTTTGACAAACATCTGACCGAAATCTTGGAGCACACTTTGAAGGAGAAGGTGGAGAGCAGACTGAATATATTTGGCAACATTGTCTACAAAGTGTGCAAAGAAAGGTACGGAGAAACATTAGCCAAGGTTGCCACAATGCCAAGACGGAAAGGGTGGAGAGAGAATCAAACTGAGGAGTCCTATACAACAGGCGTCATCTGCATAACAGGTGAAGGAGAGAAGCACCAGATAAGCCAGTCTGAAGGCTGTGTGAGAGGAGTTAAAGCAGAATCTTCCATAACATATCCCGCGTTCGTTCCTTCCTCTCCTTTTCTAATGCTGAGAAACTTGTCCATGCTTTTATCACATCCCGCATAGATTATTGTAACTCGCTGTTGGCAGGTGTCCTTTCTAATCTTATATCACAGCTCCAGCTTATTCAAAACTCAGCTGCAATAGCCCTTACTCGAACCAGCAGCAGCGAGCACATCACACCCATCCTGCTCCGTCTTCACTGGCTCCCTGTGTCTTACAGAATTGAATATAAAATACTACTAATAACCTAGAAAGCCTTAAATAACCTCGCGCCAAACTACATCAGTGACCTTCTCCATCACTATGTGCCTGCCCGCCCACTAAGGTCCTCAGATTCTGGCAATCTTGTTGTGCCCCACACTAATCTACACTCCATGGGTGACAGGGCCTTCAGCTGTATAGCGCCCAGACTCTGGAATGACCTACCGAAATTAATCAGGTCAGCTGACTCTATGAATTCTTTTAAAAAACAACTCAAAACTCATCTGTTCAGGAAGGCTTTTAGCTCCACTTGACTTCATTCACCTTCTCTCAGTTTACCTCTCTGTCAAGATGCTCATGTAACCTGTGTATGTGTTCTAGAACATCAATTCTGTTGTCTGTTAGGCTTTCTCTGAATTTACTGTCTTAATCTTCTTTATTTATTTGGTTTGTACAATGCTATACACTGTATACCCTGCCGTTCTTTTCATTCTGTAAGTGCCTTGAGCATGGGAAAGGCACTATATAAATATAATGTATTATTATTATTTATTATTAACCTGAGTAAATAGCACTGGGCAGCCAGGACTAGGAGAAGGTGGAAAAGGAAAGATAGGGAGAGAAGAGTTTTCTTTAGGGGTTCTTTATAGTATGCATGCTTTCTGCTGGAAGAAAAGTGAAATGGAAGGCTAGACATCTCCTTAGAAAAGCTGGAGCACTACAGTACACAGTCCCAGCCATGGATACACCATTCGGCTCACCAGGTTACGTGCTAAGCTTTGCAAAAATAGAAAGGTCATTAAAAAGACCAGGTCAGCCTCAGTGCCAGGCCTAAATTAGCTCTCATATAAGATGTATAACTGCCCCCTAGTGTTGAAAATCTTGTGGAAGCTGATGAGGACTGCATAGAAAAACCAGTCCATATAAATGAGTTGGCAGCAGGCTAAGCATGTCTTTATTCTCATTGAAGAAAATTGGACTACCATCAGCCAGTACAGATGCATTGCGCCGTTAAACATTCAGGGCAATATATTTTTTTCAGCGCTTGCAAGATGGATATCCAGCTTCCTTTGGGTGCAGCAACTAAAATTGATATAAGCTGCCAAAAGGCTAGAATCTATGGATTCCTGGGATGCATCAAGCACTTTTCTATGACCTGAGAATAAATACAGCGGACCAAGTGAGAGAGATGTGACTTGCCTGTGGTGTGGCTTGATTTGGCAAATGCATATGGATCCCTGCTGCACAAGCTGATTAAATTTGCTCTGGAATTTTTACATGCACCAAGAAGCATCAGTAAAATCATAGCTAAATATTTTAGCAACTTCCACATGTGCTTTGCTGTAAGGGGCTTTTTGACAGAATGGCAACAACTGGAAGTTGGCACTGTGAAGGGATGCACCATTTCTCCAATATTGTTTGTGACTGCCTTTGAAGTAATTCTCAGTGGAGCTCAACAAGTAATAAGTGCCATGAAATTAGCATCTGGTGACAGGCTTCCTCCTCTGAGAAGTTACAGACAGCCCCTTGCATGACAAGGCTCCTCAGACACCTTGATGACCTGATCGCATGGGCAAGGACGAAGATCAAGTTATCTAAGTCTCAAAGCTTATTGATCAGGAAGGGCATGAGGAAGGATAAAGGTTTGTTGGTTGTTGGAGGCGAAGAGATTCCATGGCTGGTAGATCAACCTATCAGGAGTCTTGGAAGACAATATACATCAGAGCTGTCGAACAAATAGGTTGGGAAATTGGTGCAGAAATAGTTGGCAGAAAGGCTTGAAAAAATTGACAGCTGTCAGCTTCCAGGGAAATACAAGGTGTGGTGTTATCAGTACACACTTTACCAGAGTATGACGTGGCCACTTAAAGTGAGCGAGGTATCATCAATAGTTGCCACGTGGATGGATTGCATAGCTGTTATATCAGGAAGTGGCTTGGCCTCCACCGTTGCTTCTCCGACATAAGTCTCTTGGGCAAGAATGCTCTGCAGCTGTCTCTCAAGGAAGTCAGTGACGGATACATGCAGTAGAAAAAAAGTCCAGGAACCACGTGATAAGGAAGGCAAAAGTAAATGTCGGCACAGGACACAGGTGGGGAGCACAGACCGAGGTTGGCCTCGCCAGCAGCAGGTTGCAACACAAAGTCGTCCTTGGGAAAGTGCAAGACTGCTGAATAGGACTGGTTGGAGGAAAACCTACAATGGTGTACAGTAAGGCCACAAAGGAGCAGAGAAAAACTATGGTTGTGGAGGAGGGTACACGAGCAGAGCGCTACCTCATTAAGGCAGTGTCCCAGGGCCAGCAGGGTGTATGGTCACAATGGGAGGCCTATAGAACTAGAGTTGTCAACTGGGCAGACATCTGGAGGACACCACTACCATGGCTGAGCTTCCTGATAAGAGTGACATGTGATACTCTCCCTTATCCTCAGAACCTCACTCTATGGTGAGGAAAACTGCTCACTGTGTAGCAACAGTAACACAGGTCTCCAGCACATTTTGTAAGGATGCAAGATTACATTGACACAGGGGTGCTATAGGTGGCAGCATAACCTAGTGTTGAGGAAGTTGACCAGGCTATTAGAAAGGTGCAGGGTGGTGGCAAATAAGGCTTTCGAAACTCCATCAGCCAGACATTGCATGTGTTAAACAAGGTGAGACTCAACCAAAAACAGCAGCAGGAAAGTCAAAGTCAGTGGACAGCATGGGAGTTGAGGGTGGACTTGGTTAAGCTGCTGATTTTTACATTAGAAATCACTCAAACACCATTAAAACCAGACAATGTAATGTGGTCTACAGCTGCTATGAAGGTCCCGATCATTGAGCTGCTTACCATCCCCAGGGCTGAGGGGCTACCAGTAGCACATAAGTACAAGCGCCTCAAGAACTCTGAGTTGGCAGCAGAGTGCAAGGAGGCAGGCTGGGTGACTTCCATCTACCCAGTAGAGGTCAGGTGCAAGGGCTTTGTGGCTCCTGTGCATTACAGATATTACTGGTACCAACTCACAGAAGGCCATTAAAGAGCTGGGTTTAACCCCACAGTAAGGCCAGCTGTAGGGAGTGCCGGGGAGATGACCCCATTTGGCCACTGGCCTCCACTGGGAGATGTACTAGGTATGGTGAAACATCATTGAATGGTAGCACTCGCTGAGGACCCTGCAGCTGACCTAACTGGCACTGGTGGAGGTGCATCAGGCAAATGGCAAGGAGAAATAACATTACCTGTACAACAAATTGCATAATCCCAAGAAAAATCAGTAAATTGATTAAAAAATAAAAAATTAGTGATAAATATATTTTAGTATATAAAACAGTGTACTACTATGTTTTATAATACAAAAAGCCTACATTAATACAATAAACAGTCCTGTATTTACTAAAAACACTCTAAAAAAGCCTTCAGGTATCCAGATATATCCATAAAAAAAATCACTTGAATGTACAGTGCATACTTCAAATATTGATTAAAAGTAAAAGTCAGAACAGTGTGGGAGGCATAGACAAGGAACTCAGAAAGTACAAAGAATACAGAAGTTTTCATTGTAAAATAATAGAGAAACAACTTGTATTTAAAACGATGATTTTTACATTTTACAAGATTTTCATACAGTAGCTTGTGAGGATAACAAAGGCATTTACTAAAATAATGACACAAAAATTGTACTCAGTTCAGGTAATGAAACAAACCAAAATGAATTTGACTTTAAACTTCCACACCTGTAATGACATAACAAGTAAAAAACAAATTTTAACTTTTAACTGATATGATGTAAATGATATATATTAGGGGTTCTCAGAGTTGGTCCTGGGGGCCCACTGTGGCTTCAGGTTTTTGCTTCAACCAGATTCATAATCAGTGACAATTGACATCACTTATCTCAATTAATTAGCTAGTATTTTTTTTTCTTCTCTTATTCTACATTAAGAAAGCAAAGCGGCATGATTTTTACATTTATTATAAGACATTTAGAAATATTTCCATTTTTGCTATAGATTTAAATGCTTAACTCACTTTTATTGCTTTCATTATATTTTATATTTTACGAAGGCTGGACTCCTTTGGCACTGTGTCTCTCCGAAAAATCCTTGGATACCGTTGGTTTGACTTTGTGTCAATTGAGCAGTTGCTAATGGAGTTCCGAATGAGGCACATTACCTGCATTGTGAGGGAGCATCAGTTACGGCATTACGGCCATGTGGCGCGTTTCCCCGAGGGTGATCCGGCTTGTAAGATCCTTTTTGTTGGGGACCCAAGAGGCTGGACCAGGCCAAGGGGTCGCCCACATAACACCTGGCTGTGGCAGATAGAGGGTCATTTCTGGAGGGTGGGACTGGACCGTGTGTCTGCCTGGGGGGTTGCAAACTGCGATCCCGAATTGTTTTGTTGTGTAGTGGGTGCGGCAACGAACTGTACCAGTGCATACTCCCCAACTTGACTTGACTTGATTATATTTTATTTTTTCTCTGTGCAGTTTGCTCACTTCATTGTATCTTAATAATGATAATTAAAAATGAGCAGAGAAGACACCCAGGCAAACGACACTGAATCATTAAAGGCTGCAACTACTTTAGCGTCAGACCCACTAATTAGAAAACAATGGATTAATTGAACAATTAGAACACCCGGAAATACAGAATGATCATCAAGATGAAAATATTGTTAAAAAGAAAAAAAATCCACTATTCCCATATGACTGTTTAGTACATTTTAATATTTTTTTTTTACCAAACTTATTTTTCTTATTTCTATATTGTTCCCAAAACAAAGAATCTGGGCAATAACAGTTCACTTAACTAGCCCAGGATTCCAATTAAAAACAGAAACTGGCTGAAACAAAAACCTGTAGCCACAGCAGAACCCCTGATATAGATAATGTTAAAATGTAAACCTAGCATACAGAAAGCATTTAATTCCTAACTATTTATTTTTTCAATACAAATGTTTCCTTCCTGATTTACAGCATTTAAAAAAACAACCATTCAGCTCTTGATATATTAACACTGATTTCAGACAGCCAGACTATTTCCTGGAGTTCATTTTCAGGATATTCTGCTTTCTAGGTTGGATATGGAAAGGAAATCTTCTTCAAACTTTCCTCTGTATGCTTTGCTTTGTGCTCCAGTCATAAATAACTATCACCTGTTTACTAGCAATCTATTTTTGTATCACTTGTTTAAAATATGGAAACAATGTGCAAATACAGTTAACACAGGGATGCTGTTCTCTGCTGTTCCAATCCAAGCAACTACTACCAATATCTTCAGCATTTTTCATTATATAGATATATTTTAGCTAGTAATGACTGTAATACTGGCATAATTTGCAAAATTTAACAACAATAAGCACCCATAAGGACGACCTTATTTAATGATGGAGAAGATACTTCTCAATTAATATCTCAGACAAGTTATAAAACTCAGTTACTCTGATGCAAAAAATGTTTTTTTGTTTACATAGCTCTCTAATTTGGGTATGGATGAAGTGTTAAGTGTTGATTATGAGTTAATACATTATGTTTGGAATGGTATACTGATTGCATTTGTGTCTGAATTGTGCTTTGCATATTCTAATATGATTTAAAATTCAGCCCTTTAAAAAATGTTTAAAAAGAAAAAGCATATTACAGAAAACCTTTAATAAAAGGACCAAGGCTGATAAACTGAATGTCTTTTGGCCTGAAATATTTAGCATAAAGCACAAGAATATAATTTCATTACCTTACAAAATGTTAACATTGCTGACTCAGCCTCCTTAAATTTTCAAACAGTCTTTCCTACTCTTGTTAAGGAGGACTGCTGATTTACCTTCAGTACAAATTCATATCCAGGAAATGTCTTGAAGATTTTGTTTTATCAGTCCAACTGTTGTGCAGATGTTGCTGTGGTGTAACTGATTGGTAAGTTTAAGCCCAAAACTGGACCCATCATACTTAACCAGGTGGTAATGTAGTTCACACTTCTGTTGAAAAAAGAAAAAAAAAAGTTTTTTTCCAATAAATAATACACAACTAATAAAATATAAACATATTTTAAGCAATGTATAATATTTATGAGAAGAAAAGGTGTAAATGAATGTCAAATTGTAATTTACATTTATGAGGCATAAAGTTTCAGTTAATCATAAATACTCAGAAATCCTTCAAAAACATGCAAATAGAACCTACCCATGGTTCCCTCTAAGTCATGCACAAATTTCACAATAAAAATCTTACAAATGTCTTTATATAGCCCCTTTAAAAATGAATAACATTCCTTTACACTTCAGTCTTAATTAGTTAGCTATACAGTGATCCCTCGCTATATCGCGCTTCGACTTTCGCGGCTTCACTCCATCACGGATTTTAAATGTAAGCATATCTAAATATATATCAGATTTTTCGCTGGTTCACAGATTTTTGCAGACAATAGGTCTTTTAATTTATGGTACATGCTTCCTCAGTTTGTTTGCCCAGTTGATTTCATACAAGGGATGCTATTGGCAGATGGCTTAGAAGCTACCCAATCAGAGCATGTATTACGTATTAACTAAAACTCCTCAATGATATACGATATGCTTCCCACGCGATGCTTGATTGTTTGCTTTTCTCTGTCTCTCTCACTTTCTCTGACATTCTCTGAACCTGACAGAGGGGGTGTGAGCAGAGGGGCTGTTTGCACAGAGGCTGTTTGCCTAGAGGATACGGACGCTCCTCTAAAAAATGGCGCTTTATTGCGGTGCTTCGGCATACTTAAAAGCTCAAAAGCACGTATTGATTTTTTGATTGTTTGCTTTTCTCTGCTCTCTCTCTCTCTCTGACATTCTCTGCTCCTGACACGCGTTCCTTTGAAGAGGAAGATATGTTTGCATTCTTTTAATTGTGAGAAAGAACTGTCATCTCTGTCTTGTCATGGAGCACAGTTTAAAATTTGACTAAAGGGTGTTATTTCATGTCTAGAGGGCTCTAATAATGTTAACAGTGTGGGAGAGTTTATAAGGGCTTAAAATATATAAAAAAATAACCATACAAACATATGGTTTCTACTTCGCGGATTTTCATCTGGAACGCAACCCCCGCGATTGAGGAGGGATTACTGTACACAGATGCACACCACTCATGTAAGTCAAAAGTACTTTTTGAATGAGGTCTAGCTGCCGAGTGCTTCACACATATATTAATTTAAATGTATTATTAAACTAGCTGTAAATCTAAGTACTGTGGTGGGCTGGCGTCCTGCCCGGGGTTTGTTTCTTGCCTTGCACTCTTTGTTGGCTAGGATTGGCTCCAGCAGACCCCCGTGACCCTATAGTTAGGATATAGCAGGTTGGATAATGGATGGATGGATAAATCTAAGTAATAAATGTAGATCTCAGAGTTTTCAACATTCACATTTGCAGTGCATCATCTATTGGAATGTATACATCACAAACATTATCACTGCTTCTAAGAATCACATGCCAAATTTTATACAACAGAGACAGAGCAACTGGCCAGACACACACAGACATTCGTCCTTTAATTAAGGTGTATGAAAAATAGTGATTAATCATCAGAGTATCATGAGGAACACAAACCCATTCCAACATTTCTTTAACATGTAAATGAAAAGTACTGATAAAGTTATATAAAAAGTTACAAGCTAGTTGTAATATAATAGTGCCATTTATTATTAAAAAAATAACAAACTTAAAAGGAAAATTGAAGAAATGTACAACATTAACTGTAACTAAAATGTGGCATTCCTTTGCTGTGTGTGGTGTCAAGCTGCTGGAAACACCACACACCTAATACAAGGAAATATTGGTAACACTTTAGTTTAGATACTGCATAAACACATATATTATTGATTAACTATTATGTAAATATAAACAAACACTTCTTTAGGTCTTCATAACACAAAACATCAATAAAGTATTTATTCATTTCTACAATGTGACCTACTGACAAAACTTCACTTTGGAGTGGTCTGAGACAGCTGAACTGAGACACATTTCTCTTGATATTACATATTTAGTATAAGACCTGTGAATCCTTCATATTAGAAATGAATAACCCATCTATTGATGTTTTGTAAGTGTTATGAAGACCAAAACAAGCCTTTGTTAAGGTCTTGTTAAATTAGAAGAAATGATTAATAGATGCATTTATGTATTACCTAAAGTGTTACTGAAACATTTAATTTGAAATTTCTTACTCTATCTTAAATATTTTGTAGTTAATACCAAGATGTCCTAAGGATTCAGAGTCAACAGAGCTGTTAATATACATACAATTTCAGTTTCCATGGTCATTACTGATACATGCAAATAGGGAACCATTTGTTAAAATGACTTGTCACAAAAAAAGCCATTAGACATTCAGAATCAGACTCCCCTATATTTTTGAAAGACAATATAACATGTGTCAGGTTCTTTGTCCTGAGAATGCCCTCTATTTTAATTGCATAACTTACAAATAATGGAAAAATGCTTAACATTGCAAATAGTTGATTTTGGATACAAATTTGAACTATGTTGTGCAAGGGGCTTTTAGTATTATTTTTTTCCCCCTGTTGCAAAAAAAACCCTCAAATATTTTGCACTACCATTCTTTGCTCCCCATTTATACCAATGAGCAGACAATCATGTTGAAGAACTTACCCAGTACAAAAACACAATGTATCCAACACACTTAGTATTCATTTTATAGACCTGTGTTCTCCTTGGTGCCAGGCTGATGTTTAAGAAGTTAGCAGACAACAGTATATGACATGATTAAACTGCAAGAAAGCCCATCATCTTTGAAGGAATGCAAGAACAGGTAGAATTTCACTTTGTCCCCCTTGTGCACAACACAAAATGGGACTTTAACTCTCTTGTTGTTGTTTAGTCACTCGTCACATCAACTACCTTTATCATGATCCAATTCAGCCCCCACTTATTTTACAAGAATTCAGTAGTGTAGGCATTAATAAGACCCATCTATTAATATAAAATTGAGGCTGGTTGAAACCATCTAAGTAGGAATAAAAGGCAAATGGCTTACTACATATTCAGTTTAGAAAAATATTACCAAAAATTACGTTTTTAATTTTTAAAAATCCTTTTTTATTGCGACAATACCGCATAATCATATATACCATACCATATAATCATTATACACAGTAACATTGTTTCCCTGTGTTTATTCAATTCTAAAATTAAAAGCAAGGTGTTATATCTAAATTTAACCCAAGTAAATATTAAATTATTTTTTATTAATTGATGGGGGGGGTTTATATTTTATTCTCATTAAATAAATATAGTTTTGACACTAAAACATATGGTCACCCTGCCTAAGTAAAATGTCCACTAGGAAGTTTATTTGACTTTTTCAAGATGCAGTAGAAGAAACCAAGACAATACAGTATACCAAAGCCTGTAGATTTAAACAGGGCTTAACTGGGGTCTAATTGAAGTCTAAAAATATGTAATCTCTAAAAGAAACAGCAATCATTACATCGGTTTATTTTTATTTAACAGCCGGAGTACATTGTAAATGCTAGATATGGTTAAGTCAAAATCAAATAAGCTGCTTTTTTTCAAAATAAACTTAGAAGAAGAAAAAATTCATAGTCACTATATGGAACTATTTTCAGCCATATACCAGTAAGTCAATAAAGGCGTTATGAGTTTAAACTTGAGGCTGGAGTAGGATAGTGCCTGATTGCACTTCATACACATTGGATAAAATCATGAGTAAATGCAGACAGTGTGAACGTGAAGAGATAAATATAGTATACAATTTTAAATTAAATGAATCCTTGAAGTATAGACCGAAAAGGAGTGCAGTCTTTGTAAGCTTTGTGGCTTTCTACTCAGTGTCAGAGAGTGTAACTGCAACATCTTAC
>JANRMT010062837.1:40072587-40145845 GCA_026402145.1 Polypterus bichir lapradei | reverse complement strand
TGTATATATATGTTTATATATGTTTGTCTGTGTGTATATATATATATATATATATATATATATATATATATATAGATAGATAGATATGACAACAACACTCATATCAATGACAAAACAATTACATTAACAATCAAGTTACGTTATTTTATAAATTTTTCCTTTTCTTTTTCATAACTTCTTTAACACAGTACTTCTCCGCTGCGAAGCGCGGGTATTCTGCTAGTAATAAAGTATAATGCAAAAAATATACACATTTTGTTTTTATTTAATGTTACTTTATTATAGCCTGCCATTCTAATCAAACTGGCTCATTGTTGGTAGATGTTTATAATAATTATCCAAATTTTCTTGGATATTTTCTCACAGTTATGCAGCAAAAACAGTCAACGACTAGTGCCCTGTCCAAGGCTTGTTCCTGCTTTGCACCTGATGCTTACTGGGACAGGCCCCAACTTCCCTGTAACTCTGCTCAGGATAACCAGTTTTGAAAATGGATAAATGGATGGATGGTTAATGGATGGGATGCAACACTTTGTGCACAGGACATCCATGACTGTAATACCTTAAATAAGTGACTACTGAAAGGAGAAAAGTAAACACTTAGTTTGATATTTAACAATTTAAGTCTTTATTTTACTGTCCACAAATCGAAAGACTAGTATGTTTAAATGTTATAATGTATGTTTGTGATTTTGATGCAACTGTTAAGAGTTTGTTTTAATGAAGAAGTGAAATATAGGCTGACTCGATTTACTTTTTGTAAAAATCTTCAGCATTTGCTTAAGACATCTCTTAAATGGCTTAATTACTTCTCAGTTGGGCTTAATGTGAATTGAAAAATGATTTAACATAATTTCTTTGTTAATGGGAAAAGACCGCAGGCAGTCATTATACAAATGATCACATATTAGGTTGGTAAATGATGTGATTAGACAATAAATGGTGAAACCTTTCTCAAAATGACTTTGCTCTGTTTAGTTTCACTAACATTTACAAAAGATGCCACTTACATTATTCTAAACTGATATGTGCTACCACATCAGCAATTACTGCAGAGATAATACAGTATTTTAGTTATCTGAGAAAACTAAAATACATAATATGTAGGTCAAAATATAATTTAAAAAGAAAAAAAGCATTAGAAGCCAAGTAAAAGAACAGGTTCATATATGATGCAGTTATCAATGAAGTTCAAAAACGATGATCAGCAAGACTATAAGTTTTGTAACATAAATAATAACCAACTTTGTAAAATTTTTTTGCAGAATTAGCAACTACTAAACGACCTCCTTGTGGCTGTTCGGTCAAAGGCAATGCAGTCTCTTGAGAGATTAGAGATGCTTGAAAAAACGTAATTTTTTTCTGGCAATAATAAATGGTCATTAAAATTTTTTTTCTATGTAAAATACACAATATACGTTTTTAGGAAACTCATTTTATTGAACCATGAGTACAAAAATAAATAGAAAACCAGTACAGGTTATTTCTTGAATTACCCCATGTGATGCTGTGCTTGATTCTAAATGTGACAACTTTACTTACAGGTTGTCGAGTGGTCTACCAGTTAATATTGCTGCTTCAGTCAGCTGGATGGAGTTTAAATAGCTTTACAGATTGCTTTACATGTCTTTATTTGGTTTCTCTGGTTTATTCACATCTTTGAGGAGATAAAAGGCTGCATAAACTGGTAACTATGGATTTAATTGTGTGAATCCCAATTCACCCCTGCCCCCACCAATACCATAATAAAGCCCTTCCATCTCTGTCTCTCTCATACTATACACTCCTTCTGTCATGGCTTCTCTTTCAAATACCAGCACACCTCTCAGCTCTAGTCCCAGTTCACTTCTGGCCAGGCACAGAATGACTTTCAGGATCAGTGTCACCCAGTCACAGTGCCATTTTATCCCTGAAACCCTTAAAGAACCAGGTCAATTAGACAATTTCTAGGCTCCTACACCTAAAAAGGCAACATTTTGTCTGATGAGTTAGAGGGAAACAACTAATCTCATACTAGTGTTAACTTTTAAAAGGGCAAATTGGTGTCACGTACATGTAGCCCGCTATCATCTAAAGCCTACTAACTCCCTAAGAGCTTTTTTTCTCCTTCAGGAGGTCAAATATTCCTGGCGGTTATTAGATTGCCTTTCCTTCAGCATTCTTGACACATTTTCCAGATTCCTCTTAGGGCTCACCCTTCCCATCCAAGGTCTTTTTGGATTCTGCTACTATCCTGTGACAATATTTTCTCCTTTACAGCCATCTGCTCACTGGGCAACGAATTAAAGCCTTCACATGTTTATTGAAGAAATCCAAAATGAAAACTAAAATTTGTTTGTGTTTTTATAACTATTTGCTTTCCAGCTGTTACATAATTGTTTAAAATCTGAATATCACGTGACAGTAAAATAATATTACAATAAATAATTCTGTTGTAATAGTTAAAGGAAGGACATTTTTCTTAAACTTCTAACTCATTCCATTAACACTTGGATTTTTTTTCTCCCTAAATAATAAAAACCATCATTTAAAAACTGCATTTTGTGTTTACTTGTGTTATATTTGACTAATGGTTACATGTGTTCGATGATCAGAAACATTTTGTGTGACAAACATGCAAAAGAATAAGAAATCAGGAAGGGGGCAAATAGTTTTTCACACCACTGTACATCAACTTTCTTGACAAAGTATTTTTAAAATATTGTAATGGAGAAAAATATAAAGATTAGAAGTATGCAGCTGAGAGGAGATAAATGTTTTTTTCTTAAATAACTACTGTTTCTAAATTCTCTGTTGTCTTAAAAAACAGTTTAATATATTTGGGCAGCTCAACTCATGGAACAAAGCTCTGCACCCAGAATGTCACATGTTAATGCTTATAAAAAAATCTTTAAAAAAAAATTCACAAAAACACATAGTGAGTAAAAATACATTGAAATTAATTGTTAACTAATATACATTTTTAAAATAATTCATAATTAGAAGAAGAAAATATAATAATAAAAATAATCTGTTGAACAATTGTCTTTAATTGTTACACATGAGATTTAAGCTCTGATTTTGACACTACTGATCATGTCATTTTATAGTACATATGCTTGAGAGTTATGCTGGGCTGTCTATCAGATGCTGTTCTGATACAATTTTTTTTCACAAAAGTTAATTACTGATAATAATTTGATGCTACTCCATCATTATGTTCTAAATTTAAATGTGTGTTCCACAGAACTCAATACTGGGATAATTACTGTTTTCACTCCATACTACCATTAGATGATACAGTCTGAAAACATAAAATTCAGTTTTATTTACATATATGACACTCAGCTGTATTTATTAAACAAAATAAGGTGTCTTTAGACTTTTAAACGAATTAAAAAATGTGTGATAACTACTTTTCTCTAACCATGGAAAAAATGGTATTATTTGGAGGATATGCTGCCAGCTTTTAACTCTTTGGGCATAAACAGTACTTTTGTTAAATCTGCCTGAAACATTATATTTGACACTTAACTACCATTTAATACCTACAATATTATAACATCAAAGATCAGCACCTTCCAGCCAAGAAATATATCTATAAAGTTATAGGGGCCCAGACTTTGGATTGATCAGCCTTCCAGTATATAGATGGCCTAATCAGTCTCAGCAGAATCCCTGTGCTCCTGACCTCTTTGCCCGCTTCCTCTCCCAACCTAATGTAGCTGATGAAACTAGGCTCTGTGTGGTTCTTTTGGATCTTCTTGTTCTACAATCCCAGAGCCAGTTATGCCATTACCTGGTCATGCCACCCAAAGTTATTATAGTTTTGCCTTTTTATATTAGTTTTTATTTCTATATTTTTTCTGACCTTACTTGGAAATTCAGTTTAGTTTTAGTTTTCCTTCATCGTGTATTTTTAGTTTTAATTTAGTATTTATTTTACAAAGACATTTCTAATTTATTTATATATATATATATATATATATTAGTTTCAGTTTTAGTTTTAGTAATTATGGTACAGTTAGAAAGCTACTATGGAGTTTAGTGTTTGTGTCACAATGAGACAGAACTGTACACTTAATGGGTTTGGATATAATTTGAGTTTAATGTTAGTGGAAGCTTACTACACTACACGATACAGTTTATTATTTGGTTTTGTTTTGTCTGATAAAAACAAGCATAATCAAAACAAGGTACTGAATATGACCAATTTTACACAATAGTATAATTTTTAAATATTTTCTATGTCATCTTTGCTGAGAAAATCTATGCTGACTGTTGGTACTTTTGTCTTTTCCTTTTATTGCACAGAATGGGCCAATTTGTAATGAAATTTAGGTGAATTTTAAGGTGTGAGGGTTTTTACTCTAAATGTCTATAGCACACAACATATCCTGCAACAATGACAATGTGCTTATAATGATTAGGCATTCAAAAATCTCCCATACTGTGCTTTGTTATTTTCTTCCAGCCATTTTGATCTCTGATTCCATCTCAGGTACAAATAATTTATAGACAGAATTTTTTCACCTGCAGGCCTGAAAAGATATCAAAAATTAGAAAACAGATTCTACTGTGTTCTGACAGGTGTGACCATGAAAATCACAGGGGCTTAGGAAGAACTAGGCTCTTAGGCTTGAATCAGTGTGCAGACCCCACCTAGCTGTACTGTGGGAAACAAAGAAAAACAAGCATGTAGTGTCAAGGTTAGGGGCAGTGAGACATGAATAGTCAATTTATAAGAATGGTAAAACCTTAATGAGCAGAGTAAGAGTAGGTAATAAGAGTACGGACAGGCACAAAATGACAGAGACAGCATCTGAGATTAAGAACAATATACACATTATCTAAGCCTGTTTATCCAGAGCAGGATCACAGGAAACCTGGAGCCTACCCCAGCAGTTTTGGATGCAAGGCAGGAAAAATCCCTGTTATGCAATATGTATGATATGGCTGATATTAAGAACAAAAAGAATATGCTGATTTCTGTTTTGAGAGAGAGAGAAACATTGAACAAATAAGGGCAGATATTTTAAAACATAATTCTGCTACTGGATTATTCTCAGAATATCAGGAATTTTGAGCTGTGAATATTAACTAAAAATGATAAATTGATAAATATAGCATAAATACAAAAACACATCAGTATGTTTAGTTTTTCACCATTTGGTAGACTCTCTTCGCCTACCTACCTGTAGTGCAGTGGACACACTGCCAACTCAGGAATTTTACAAGGTTTGTATTGCTTTGTTGTTAAACAACATTTCTAAAGCAAAAGTGATTGGTCAGCAACAATATGCTGCTCTTGTATGATCAGTGCCGTTTTATTTTCAAAAATCGGGAGTGGTCTCCCCTAGACTTTCTTGTGTACTCAGATATGGGGATGGATATTTGAGGAGTAAACGTCAAGACAATGATTATATTATGTACTTTAAAGAACCATCAACAAATCAAATCACTTTTATAATAATTGTTCAATATATTATTAAAGTTGAATAAAATGGACTCTGCAGCTGCATAAATAAAAAAAAATCAGGTATGTGTTCAGGTAAAGTATACTTCAGGTTGATGGATTTGGCCCAAAAGTTAATACAGATCTACAATTCCGGTGTAACAACCACATGCCAAATTTCATCCATTTACCTAGTTGTGTTTTTGAGTTGTCGTGTTTACACACACACATACGTAATTCCAAAAAACGGTATTTTCGGACTCGGGGATGTCTAAAACGTCAAGATTCATCAAAATCTCGAGGTCAAATTGTTTTCATGATTACTATGCTTTCTCTATACTTCGTGTGTGAAGTGGCAGGTGAATTACTGTCAACAAAAAGCAGGCACCTGTGAAATAAACTGAAATGTTACTCATTCTTGATTTTTCTATCCATACGGTAAAGTATTTGTTAACCAGCACATTCAAATTTCAGCCGTTTGAATTACAATTTGATACACAACAAGTGCAAAGAAAGGCGGCACGTACATTGCATTCTATTCCACAGGTTTTACGCGCGTATTCAGCTCGCTCTGTCACTGCAAATGATGTGTGAACACCTGCCCTCCGTCACCAGCTGCCATTCGCTGGATGAATATATGCGGGCAGCTCGTGGTGAATGACATTCAGTTTTAGAGTTAAAAGTTATAAGGGTTAAAAACTAACAGCAAGAATATTCATTCAAAAACTAAAACTAAAATTATTTTAGCAAATTATTATTTTATTTCAGTTAGTCTTTCCAGCTACTTTAATAGTTTGGTTTAGTTTTAGTTTTTCATTTTGTTTTTGTTAACTATTTTATTTCAGTTTACGAAAATGTTTTTTTAATTATAGTTTCAGTTCGGATTTTAGTTTTCATTAACTATAATAACCTTGATGCCACCACCTGGTTTTCCCATTTTGTACAGGCTCGCATAGCAAGATGAAATAAAATTTCCAAGTTGGCATGTCTCCTACACAGTGGTTAACACAGATTATCTATCAAAGTCCGCTGGTGCAGGTTTATTGGTGTGGCCAAAACATCAGAGATGGACCAAAGTCAGAATTTAATCTTATGCTTGTACATGTTACACAGCTCTTTCCAGCCCATTATTTCTTGTGCACTTCCCCAATGGCTCCAGCTGCACTGTTGTTTCATGGATACTGCTTTAAAACACCTGTGCTCCTCCTCTGTGGCCTGGATCCCCCTCTGCACCATCGCCCAATGCTCCTTATAATACGACCTAGTGACACAGTCCAATCCCAAGTTTTCTGGGTTCATGGTCCCCATGATGTCATCATGCTGTCCACTTGCATCCAGTCTGGATGCTCATTCCTGCCTGATGGACCCTTTCATTCTCACAATTTCACAGCATCATAGCATATTGGACCTGCTGATCTTTTTTTCCAATGCTTCTGCTGTAGACACGGGTACCTCGTCAACAAGTAGTGACCACAGTGAGGGCACCATGTAGGTGTTCTGAATTCGCCTTACTTGTAGCATTAATACTTTTGTTTTGTTTGGTTAGTCAGTTTGTGCCACTGTATTGTTATGTTATGCATTTTGCACTGTTAATTGCAGGTCATCAAGATGCTATTGGTTTTCAGTGGATTGCCTTCACGCATTGCAGCATGTGACATCATTGGCATGACACGTTAAATACCAGAGCAATGCTTATATTATTATCTTCACTGTAAATCTCTGATTTTGATTTTCTTGTATGTCCTTTTTGACTACAGGTTTGCTTAACATTTTCAGCTTTGATATACTGTATATATATCTATTCTTTATTTATAATGTACATGCTTTTTGTATATGTTCACATTTGTTTAAAACCTTTTTACTGTGGTAACAATTAATGATTCCTGCTAAACTTCTTTAAAGAGAGAAGATGGCTAAGCTGGTAAAATTCTGACCATTAAACATTTTTTGTGGAATTCTTGAATAGCAAGGAGACATTTTCATCTTGCTGTGCAGCTTGATACCACAGCTGTTTTGCCCTAGCTACCACCCCTTGTCATGGAATTAGACATTGGTGTGATCAGAAACTTCAGGAATTAATGGTTACTGATAATGCATAAGCCCTTCATATTATATACGACTGAAGAAGACTGGACACATGGCATGATAATGCAGGATGAGAGTAACAGGGAAGATACTGTATTTGGTGTCGTATATTTAAAAAAGTAGTATAAGTGCTTGGTGAAGATTGCTAAATAGAAATAAACTAAATTTAATTCAATTAATGCCTAATGAAAGGCCACAAGTATATTCCAAAACTGACACTAAGACATGTCAGAAGCCAATACATTTTGCGGATGGTTTTGAATTATAATGCAAAATAAATTCCAATGCAAACCTATCACAGAAAAATACATTTTACCTTTACCTAAATGTTCTTGCCTTATCCACTACATTACACTGAGTTGAAGTGTTGAATTAATGTCACCAAAGTGACATTGGGGGCTTGGGGGATGAATAAGGATGTAGGAAACTAATATTTGTATCTTTAGGTAATGAGAAGAACTTTAAACCGGACATAATTATTTTTACTAACAGCATAATTCTTCTTTTTTTTTAATATTTATTGATAGTTTATTAGATAATCAAAGGTAATGAAAAGTTCAAAATTATTATGCACTAGCAAAATACCCACGCTTCACAGCGGCGAAGTACTGCCTTAAAATTTTTATTAAGAAGACAATTAAACCTTTTTAAAAGTGAGGGAAAATATACCAATAATTATTTGTTAAGGATCTCTTTGTATGCCACGTTGTCAGTTCGGCCCTCCAGTTGTAATATGACCAAGCTGTAGCTGTGCGCTGAGCTTTCTCTTGAGCATGCAACGTACAGTTGGCCATGTGAACAGTAATCTTGTTTCAAATCTCACAGCTTGGATTGCTGCTGTCATAATCGGTTTGAGTTTCATGGTTTGTTTCAATTACGACAGTATTTGTAGGACTTGTGTTGAAGAGACATTCGGTATCTGTCAAGCGTTGTAAGTATACAACCAGTTTCATTGATAACTTCACATCCAGCTTTTGAGAGTTTAAACGTTTCTAAACATCAAAGTGTCTACTACTGAAATCGTCACCTGTGAATCTAAGATGTTTAAGAGGCATTGGCGGTTGTCCAAAGGTGTAAAATATTTGGCCATTTCGGTACACTTAAGCATTTCACTCTTCTAGTGCTCCTATGTAGTATAATTATCTCCTGTACCGTCATCAGTCCACACCTTGAACCTGTCCCAGTCATTCAATACATAAGACACAATGTTCCTCCGGATATCAAGAGTGAGCCTGATATGGCCGTGCAATATGTAACAAAGAGAATGGAAAAGGCAGGTGCCATCTCCGGGCATGGAAACCACTTGGTAAGTGACAGTTCTTTGATCGATGGTGATTACCTCGATAGACATGTTAATGGGGGTACGGTTGGAATGATAAAGGAAATGGGTACCTGAACAATGTAAAGTAAGTCTAAAACACCTACACAATAACTATAATCGTAATAAATGAACAATAAAACAGCGGAGAAGCCGTGGATTAAATAAAAAGGCTGTAGTTATCAGCAGGGAGACGTGAATAACGTGGCGAAGCAAGGAAGGGAATGTAGAGATTGGAACGACAGACGGCCTTATATAGGCAGGCAGCCAACAACGTGGGAGGCGTTGGGATGGGGGACCCAACGCTGCCTCACACGGTGACCGAGCTGCAGGCTATGGACGTATATATGTACGTAAGTAGGATTCAGTTAGCGTTGGGAACCCATGTACCAAATTTCTTGAAGATGGGCCCATAAGTAACAAAGACCATTGAAAAGTTCAATATGACGGCCGACAGTGGCATCATATCACCGAAATAAGTACCAAATTCCAGCCTTCTACCTACACGGGAAGTTGGAGAATTAGTGATGTTGGAAAGTTCAATATGGCAGCTCACAGTGGCGTCATACCACCGAAATAAGTACGCACATTGGTTTCGGTTAACGCAGGGAAGCCGCCTACCAAATTTCGTGAAGATGGGGCCATGAATAAGAAAGTTCAAGATGGCGGACGTTGTTGATTGTTATGACCGTTACGCGTAGAATTTCGAAATGAAACCTGCTTAACTTTTGTAAGTAAGCTGTAACGAATGAGCCTGCCAAATTTCAGCCTTCTACCTACATGGGAAGTTGGAGAATTAGTGATGTTTGGAAAATTCAATTTGGCGGCCGACAGTGGCGTCATACCACCGAAATAAATACATACATCGGTTTTGGTTAACATAGGGAAGCCGCCTACCAAATTTCGTGAAGATGGGGCCATGAATAAGAAAGTTCAACATGGCGGACATTGTGAAAATTAGTGACGTTGGAAAGTTCAATATGGCGGCCGACAGTGGCGTCATACCATCGAAATAAGTACATACATCGGTTTCGGTTAGCGCAGGGAAGCCGCCTACCAAATTTCGTGAAGATGGTGCCATAAATAAGAAAGTTCAACATGGCGGACGTTATCGACCGTTATGACCGTTACGTGTAGAATTTCGAAATGAAACCTGCTTAACTTTTGTAAGTAAGCTGTAAGGAATGAGCCTGCCAAATTTCAGCCTTCTACATAGATGGGAAGTTGGAGAATTAGTGACATTGGAAAGTTCAATATGGCGACTGACAGTGGCGTCATACCACCGAAATAAGTATGTACATTGGTCTCGGTTAGCGCAGGGAAGCCACCTACCAAATTTCGTGAAGATGGGGCCATGAATAAGAAAGTTCAACATGGCGGACATTGTTGACCATTACACGTAGAATTTCGAAATGAAACCTGCTTAACTTTTGTAAGTAAGCTGTAAGGAATGACCCTGCCAAATTTTAGCCTTCTACCTACACGGGAAGTTGGAGAATTAGTGATGTTTGGAAAATTCAATATGGCGGCTGACAGTGGCGTCATACCACCGAAATAAGTACGTACATCGGTTTTGGTTAGCGCAGGGAAGCCACCTACCAAATTTCGTGAAGATGGGGTCAGCCTTCTACCTACACGGGAAGTTGGAAAATTAGTGACGTTGGAAAGTTCAATATGGCGGCCGACAGTGGCGTCATACCATCGAAATAAGTACATACATCGGTTTCGGTTAGCGCAGGGAAGCCGCCTACCAAATTTCGTGAAGATGGTGCCATAAATAAGAAAGTTCAACATGGCGGACGTTGTCGACCGTTATCGACCGTTATGACCGTTACGTGTAGAATTTCGAAATGAAACCTGCTTAACTTTTGTATTTGAGCTGTAAGGAATAAGCCTGCCAAATTTCAGCCTTCTATCTTCACGGGAAGTTGGAGAATTAGTGATGAGTCAGTGAGTGAGTGAGTGAGGGCTTTGCCTTTTATTAGTATAGATTTGACTGAGAGAGAGAGAGAGAGAGAGAGAGAAGTTGTTTACAAATATGGTCAAAGGATTACATGTAAATGAAATAAAAAGAACTGAAAAATAATTTAAAAATGTACTTAACTTCTTCACTGGCAAAAGCAGTTATTATCAATAAAGACAACTAAAATGAGCAAGTGCCTGTTTTTACACAGAATATTGGAATATGAGCTGGATCAAGAAAGCTAACAGTATTAATTAACATTTTATCTTACAGTAAACAGCCATATGATAAAATTGGCTACTAATAAATATGTATTTTCTAGAAAACTGTTAAAAGTAAACCAAAAGAATGAAATGTTCTTAATTAATGAATATTTCCAAACATGTTAAGCTTTAAACTAAAGTCATCCATCCACACATTTTCAGAACAGGGTTGTTAGAAGCTGGAGCCTATTGCATCAGCAATGGGGGAAGCCAACAATCAACCCTAGATGCAACCAAAGTTTAAAGCAGAGACAACTTATTTTGCACCACTTTAGAATCAGGAAAGTTAAATGAGAGAAAGCAAAACTGAATGGAGCTATCCCACTTCAAAAGAGGGACATGAAAAAGCCATACAGATAGTCACATCTGAAGATGTGACTGTTTTTAAGATCGAAAAATAGAAATCCAGGATTAAACTGATCACCTCATAGTCTTGACACCAGCATAACTAAACCTACACAGGATCATGTGGACAGAGAAATAATTAAAAGCAGCTAAAGTCAATGGAACATCTATACTAACATCTGCAAGAAGCCTGAAAAAATATATATCATAGGAATACTTGAAAAAATGGTGCAGCTGTGTATCAAAGCAAACTGCTTCACTTACGCATTTTAATGCAGACCACACAAAACACGGACTTGTTTTAAAAAGTTAACACATTCATGTTAGTTTTTTATTATTATTTATTTGTGTGTATTCTAATGTAATATATTGTTTTCATATGAAAAAAACTACTTCTAGCTTTAAAAATAATTATATTGCGTGTTCAAAGACTTTTGCACAGCACTATGTATTGCCTGCCTGCCAGCACTGACCCAATGGACACCTGTTAACTTTGTTCTCTTTTAGTAAATTGCTATCCTCAAAAGATCCACTAGTTTTAAACCACACAAATACTGGAAAAGCGGGAGAGTTTGCACATTTGTCAGTGCCGTTGATGTAATGCCAGCTCATAGCTTTGGTGACTGGCTGATGCAACTTGTTCAGCGGTGTTGCAATATTTATATAAATATAATAGGGGGCTTCACTCGCCAAACACCGTTTTTGTTTTTCCAGATGCACACTTTTAAGATTTTGTTTTTCTTTGAATTATTGCTATTTCATTAGTTTCACTTTTATTTCCGAACTTCTGTAAAAACAATATTTGGAATCTTTCGAGTCCCAATGTGCTGAATCTTTTTAATAAGGTCAGTGAGACATGTGTTTAATGACTTTGTACCATAATTCAGGATAGGTTTCTCTGTTTGTAATTTCAGCACAGACAAAATGATCTACATCATCAGCAGTTAATAATTTTTTTTGCAAAGTAACCAGTAAATGCATGCGAGGTAAACCCCGTTTTTGAAATTCTCTTGTCTTAAACTTCAAACACTTACAATATTTACATACTTCTGACATATCACCTATGTCCATTTATTCGATGTCTATTCGCCTTTTTGTTATTTCTCCGAGTAATAATTTCTCTTTCTTTGTTTGCTTTGACACTGTCATTGTTTGCTGCTTTCATATTCTGTTTTTTTGAGTCTTTTGAATTCCAGGTTTCATTATCTCTAACCTGTTCTGCATGTGTTTGGCCCCCATGTTTTTTTCAACCTCTTTATGATGTTTTACTTTGTT
The DNA here is from genome assembly GCA_026402145.1 of Polypterus bichir lapradei. Classification (NCBI taxonomy): domain Eukaryota; kingdom Metazoa; phylum Chordata; class Cladistia; order Polypteriformes; family Polypteridae; genus Polypterus; species Polypterus bichir. Next base: position 40,133,162 of record JANRMT010062837.1, on the reverse strand, counting down.
TTCTACTCTGACTTTTATTTCTGACCTCGCTTTATCCTCCTTTTGTTTCAATGACACCTGGTCCGTGGTGATTATTTTTCCTTTTTCGAGTAATAATTTCCGTTTGTTTGTGCTACTGCGATCTTTACTTTTTTTTTTTTTCATATTTTCTAATTTTCCTCATTGCCCTACTGTTTCTCTCCAGGATTTTTTTTATAATAGAAAGATATATACTTATTTGTGCTTTTTATCCATTTTTAAAATTTATACATAGCCCGAATTTGACAAACAAATATATAAAAAATAAAAAAAAAAACACAAAAATCTTTGCAATAGCTTTGAAAAGCAGAGGAGCTCACATGTGGTTAGGTAATTGTTTGCTTATTTGTACTCAAGTTTCTTACCTCCATTTGTGCTTGCAGCTCATATAGTGTCTCATTTTCCTAGTAACTGATATAAATGCTAGAAACATTTGTACAATTTGTTATATAAATTACTTGCACTGTATCAAATGCTTACTATTTTATATATATTAATTTGTAGGCTTCCGATACTTGAGAGATTGTAATGGTTTAAGTGCGACTATACATTTTGCTTTCAAAACTCTGACTATAAATTTACATTAACACAGATTTCTCATAGGATCAAAACTGCACTTGAGGATGTTTTACATGTGAATAAATGTTTGATTTTCAGGAGCTGTGTTGATTCCTTGCTTTTGTTCCAATCCAATCATTAATCTGAGTCTAATTTCTCTTTGTAACAAAAACTCTTCTTTAATTATGATTTTTTTTATTTTAATCTCTGGATTTAAACATGTCCATCAGAGATTTACATTTTATGTTTATTAAGCTTTTCAGTGTGCTTACTAAGGACACAATTTCCTTAATTCCGTTTAAATACTTAATTCTTTACAAACTCCAATAAACACAGATTTGCACATGCCAAAACATCCTGATTAACAGTGCCTTTGGAAACTGCACCTGCTCTTCACTGTTCAACTCCATTATGGTAAATATTTAAAAAGAAAGTCTGCACACAGCAGCTTTAATACATGTAACATAGTTTTTAAAAAGGTACTAAGGGGATTTAAATTTGTTAAATGAGAAACACAGTTAAGTTCATTTAAAGGTATAAAACAGTGGCTTTAGTCAAAACCTTGGGAACTTATCTTGCCCTCATGTGCTATCAGTCAGATGAAGTACACAAACTTTCCAGTTATAAATGAGAGCTCCGAGTCCAACAAGTTGTAGAAAGAAATGCTACCATATTCTTGGAATTATGACATAATGCTGTCAGTTCCCTTCAGTCAAAATAAAAAAAAAATAATAAAAATGTGGACATCCAGAAATGGCATTTTTCACGCTTGAATCTTATTATGACTGATGCAATACACTTTTAATTAATCCAGTTTGCTCTTGAATTGAACAAAAACATCATTGCTAAGTGGTTTTGGTATAGACCAAGGTGCAAACCTACTGTGACACTGCGTTCCTCCAAAAAAACCTGACTGTAAATTCACATGAACGCAATGTAGTAGGAAGATGAAATCCAACAAATGGGAACTCTAAAAAGTCCCATAGGAAATAAAGGCAGCATGAGGATGGCATTACTACTTCACTTTAGAATCCCTGAAGCCTATGAAAAAACTCTTAATCCTGGCCCACTCAAATCCCTTCACACCTCTCCATTCAGCATCTTTTGTGTTATAAATATGTCGATCAGCACAAGCAGCCTGCTATCCCATCCCCTCACCATTGCAGAAACGGCAAGTTTACACGTTTTTTCGTAGGCTTCAGGGATTCTAGTGTTACATGTGTAAGGCTTCTGGGTGGTAAAGCAATTCAACTCTAATAACTTATGGAACTGCAGAGCATGGCAGAGAACTTACTAGAAGCTTTAACTCCATAAAACAGATAAAACATCATTATCTATAAAGTAATCATTTTAAATGTTCAGCTTTCATCCATTTATACAATATAGTATTTGTATACAGATTCCCAAATATAATAAATAGAAAATTAGTTTAAACATGTTTTAAAGTGAAACTATGGAACTACAGAGTTAAATTTTTTAGATGTGGGGAGGGTAAACAGTTAATAATTACCATTTCATTCAGAAACAGTTTTCAGCTCCACTCTGCCAGGTGTCTGAAATTGATGTCATTATGAGCCATCAGGAAATCCCAGCGAAACCCTTTACAACATTTTAGAGGTTTCATTAAGCAGCTGCATCACTGCAGTTTATTTACAGAACTGCTCAAAAATGAAGAGTTTGTGAACATTGAATGACATAAAAAAATAAAAACATCAAAAGTTGCATTAGAATACTGGGTCTATTCATGAAGAAAAGCAAACTCTGGGAAGGACAATGGATTTCATAACTCACAAATGGTCAGGTGAAGATAATTCTAGGGGATATTCTTTAAATACATTATATTGACAGCTTTGTAAACCTAGGGCATATCTTTTATTTTGTTTTATTCTTGATGGACAATAAAAACATAAATTTTTTAAAATATGGGGGAATTCACTTTTGCTTTTTGAGCTACTCATACAACTGATTTATTGTACCTTAGACAAATATGAATTTATTTTTCAAGGAGATCAATGTATAATTCTGGACTAAGAGACTTTTACAGTAAATGAAGTCACAACATTTTCCATGTCCTGAGCTAAACGGGGGGCGCAACTTACCCTTATTTCTGAAGCAATGTCTTTCAGCTGTGTTGCCTTTTCCTATATGATATTTTCATTTATATCTTTCATTCACAACACACTATACCTGCTGTCAGACAGCTACACAAAAAAGTTACAATGGAAGGTGACTAAAATAATATGTGGCATGTATGTTATATTTAATTTAGAACATAAAGAAAGTTCAGAGAAAAAGTGAGTTGCTTTCACCATAGGTTCAGCTATTACATTCATTGGAGACTAAGCTCTGCACAGACTGAATAATTTATATTACTATCAAGAATATTTAGACTTTAAATATTTAAAGTGAAGCACATATTTTAATATTTCAAATATTTGATGCAACTATTCTTGTTTATTATGTTCTACTACCTCATGATGTAAATTATTACATTTCCATTGAACACCACAAATTAGGGTGGATTACACTAATTTAGATCTTTTATGTTTTGTTGGCAAAATCATAAAAGACTATTAATAGGACATGGCACATTGGCCCAGGGTTCAGTCACTTTACTCACAGCTCAACCAGAATGGGTTTAAATCAGGCCTGGTCACTGTCTGTTTTGGGTTTGTACTAGGAATACTCCATTCAGGTGTTAAGGATGATACCGATTTCAGATTTCACATTTCTTGATTGGCTGATTTCGATAATGATTCTGGTTTTCTTTTTTTTCCTTTATCCATTTAAAAAAACATTTTACACTAAGCTCCTGCATAACCAGATGCATAGCCTTATGTTCTCTATTAAAATGTATTCTTATAATTAAACTAGACCCTACAGGTGTTAACTGTTGATATTTTATTTTAAAATGAAATTCTGTATGCTTATTGTTCAGTGACCTAAAAATACTATAATAAATTAAAATTCCATAAAATCCATACCGTAATGAAATATGTACAAAAATATGTATCCGTAATACATATGGCATAAAAGAAAAGGCTTCTCAATAAACAGAAGCTGTCAAATTGTTTCTTTTTTCTGTAATTAAAAAAATAGTTTTCACCATTTCTCAAACAACAAAAAAATGATATATACAGTATATAATATTGTCACACACTTGCAATTAGGAGGCAGTCAGAAAGCCCAAAGATGAGTGAAATATCGCGAGATGAAGGATTGTCATGTGGTGCTTACCTGAACCTTTTCCCCCAACAGGAAAACCGAAGAAAGATAATAGCCACTATTTCCGGGTTTCAAAATGGCCGCCATAACGTTGCTTCCCGGCGACTCCATTTTTCATCACTTCCGGTTCCTCCACTATGACGCTGTCACTTCCTGCCAACCAGTTCCTGTTCCCATAATGCATCCTCTATAAAAACGCCATCTTGTCATATCCACTTTGTCAACTGATAATGATTTACAAGTACTTTTGATCACTTTTGCATCCTTTTGTCCGCAGGACAATACACGGGGACGGTCACCAAAACTTTGTCTTTGTGGAGTTTCTTTTCTTTGTTTAATACTTTCCACTATATATATATATATATATATATATATATATATATATATATATATATATATATATTCTTACATAATCAATTAATCGACATTGGCAATTAAACACTGCTGAAATGTGAATATACTTGCACTAACAGATTAGAATCATTAATTGCACTACAGCTTTTTGCTGTTAAAATATAAATATACTATAATTATAAGGATTTGATTCTTATAAATATGGATGACCATTTTAATTATGTAGTAATGGTTTCTTATCAAAACCTATGCTGTATGATGCACAACAACAAATAATAAACACAGTACAAATCTTTAAAAAACGCAAAAGTAACAAATGTTCATGAAGAAGACAAAAGACTTAAATGTTTAACAGGTTTATATTTTGCTGTGAAGCGAATAAGGCTATTGTTTACTAAGCAGCAATTTCCACTTTATCTTTATCTTTTCTTTTACCAACTAAGAATATAAGCTGCTGCACTTAAAACAAGCTTGCTGTCCAAACTCAAATGGTGTCTGTTTTTATTTAAAGTACAAATTAAAAAAGGTCTGAATTCTTTAAAGAAGTTTTTCTTGCTGTTTATGTAATTGCATAGGACAGCTCCTCCAATTCCTTTTTCTCAGTTTATTACTCCACTTTCTTTAATGTAAAGGCTAATATTCCAATCGCCTCTCTCACCCTCTGCTATACTGTACAGTCTGTACTGCTAAAACAAGCCTCGACATTCTGCTCTTTGATTATGCTACAAGAAGTTTGCTGCAAAAAAAAAAAAAAAAAAAAAAAAAAAAGACAGCACTGGCTCAACTACCATAATACCTCACGTAAAGAAGCATAAAAACTTAATTGCCACAAAACTTCAACAGGGTTTCAAAAGTGTGGCAAAGTAATGCTGGTATGTGCACAGTAGATTCCAATGTATCTAATAGCTGTTGCTAATTACCTGGCTATGGATCTGTTTTCCAAACTATTCAATTAAATAATGACTAAAAAAAGTCACCGAACTGAGCAGAGTTCAGCTAAAATAGTACCATGACTCACATATCCTTTTGGCCAACAATGGATGCATCCATCCATTCACTTTTATAAACCTGCAGGGTTGCATGGAAGTTGGAGTCCATCTTAGCAAGCATTGGAAACAAGGCAGGAACAATCCCTGTATAAGGTGCCAGTTCATCACAGGGTGAACACACTCACAAACAAACACACCCAAATGCCAATTTTGCTAAGCAATTTCGCCTAACCCTTGTATCTTTAGACTGTGGAAGGAGACTGGAGCACCCAGAGGAAACCCATGTGGACACAAAGATGATCAGATATTACGAGTCAGTTACATTTGAATCAATAGTCTTTCCAGTTAGAAGAATTTTTGAAATACTGAAAACATTATAAGATTTGAGTTTTAGAATAATGAAACTTAATAGAATTAGTATTAGCATGGACAAAACAGCATAACAAAGACTTATTTGGCAATATGGTGTTTTCAAGCCTGGGACTGCTACTGTATATTATTTTAAAGTAGTGAGATATCTTGAAACAGAAGTTTACGCACAACAGATGTAGCAAAAGACCAATGGAATATGTATCATGTAACTGAATGGTTTCTCTACTTAAGTTTGAGTGAGGTAATTATATTTATTAAATTGTACTTTATATAAAACTACTTTTTTTTTTTTTTTTTAGAAATTAATTGTGTCCCTTCCATTTCTAAAATTACTGAGAGGAGATATTATTCCATGTAAACATTTACTCTTATGTTTATTCATACTGTATCTCCACAAAAGGGAATCTGAAAAATATTTTTCTGCCAATTTAAAATAAGATGCAAACAAAACTGTACACAACATAACAAAACACAGGGTGACCAAAAGTCCCTAATTTTCAAACTATGTGTCCTAATTTATAAAAGAAAAAAAAACTTATTTGTTCAGGGTTTTAAACATGACACATTTCTCATTGCAGTAACCCATACAGATATTTCACTGTCCATAATTTTGCATATTTAGTATTTTTGTAGATGTACTTAAGCTCAGTACGTTTAGTCAAAGGTATGGGTATGTGTCCAAATACCAGTATTATAGAGAAGAATTCAGAAACATGAAAGCAAATAGATGTATGGATCATTATAAGCCACCCAATCAAGCAACATCCCTCCCCCACACCACTCCAACAAAGCTACTAAAATGACCAACAAACCCAATAAGCCAAATGACCCAGTCCCATACTGATACATGGAGAATCTGATCAAACTAATAAAACCTCAAGACAAAGTTATATCTTCAATCAATGACAGCTATGTAAATAATTTCTCACACATATAAAATTAAATACCATAAAAAAACTCCTTTAAAGGATATCTATTAAATAATACTTTGTTATGAATTTAAGCTGTTGTGGCTAATGATAAAGATGTCACTTCCTTGGTTGAAACCTCATATGACAGTGTATTTGTTTATGGGACTGGTTGGTTGGTTGGTTGGTAGGTAGGTAGTTGGGTGGGTAGGTAAGTAGATAGTTTATTAATCCCCAAGGGGAAATTCACATGTTCCAGCAGCAGCATACTGATAAAAACAGTATTAATTAAAAAGTGATAAAAATGCAGTACAAGTTAAAAAATGCAAGGTGGAGAGTGCAAGGCAGGTATAACAGACAATATCATTGTATAATGTTAACGTTTACCCCCCCGGTGAAACTGAAGAGTCGCATAGTGTGGGGGAGGAACGCTCTCCTTGGACAGTGACAGCAGTCTGTTGCTGAAGCTGCTCCTCTGTCTGGAGATGATACGGTTCAGTGGATGTATTGGATTCTCCATGATTGACAGGAGCACCCGTCGCTCTCCCACAGATGTCAAACAGTCCAGCTCCGTGCTTACAATAGAGCCTGTCTTCCTCACCAGTTTGTCCAGGCATGAGGCATCCCTCTTCTTTATGCTACCTCCCCAGCACACCACCGCGTAGAAGAGGGCACTCGCCACAACCGTCTGATAGAACATCTGTAGCATCTTATTGCAGATGTTGAAGGACGCCAGCCTTCTAAGAAAGTATAGTCTGCTCTGTCCTCTCTTGCACAGAGCATCAGTATTGGCAGTCCAGTCCAATTTATCATCCAGCTGCACTCCCAGGTATTTATAGGTCTGCACTCTCTGCACACAGTCACCTCTGATGATCACAGGGTCCATGAGGGGCCTGGGCTTCCTAAAATCCACCACCAGCTCCTTGGTTTTGCTGGTGTTTTGTTGTAGGTAGTTTGAGTCGCACCATTTAACAAAGTCCTTGATTAGGTTCCTATACTCCTCCTCCTGCCCACTCCTGATGCAGCCCATGATAGCAATGTCGTTAGCGATCTTTTGGACGTGACAGGACTCTGAGTTGTATTGGAAGTCCAATGTATATAGGCTGAACAGGACCGGAGAAAGCACAGACCCCTGCGACGTAGAAGGGCTTCAAACATGTCCAAAAAGTGTTACTACAACATTTACTAAAACCTTTAATAACAAGTCATAGATTAGCTAAAATCTCTGGATAAACCAGTGGAAACGTGAATAATTTAAAAGCCATCTCAAATTGCCCTAAATCTTCAGTACAGCTGTGTTCCTTCAAACTCATCAAAATTGCTTTGCTTAATATCAGAGCTTTAAATATTAGGACATTTTAGATAAACAATCTTATCAGTGAAGGGAATACAGAGTTTATAACTTTAAGTGAAAAGTGCCTCAGTAGCAATGGAAGTGCAATCCTAATTGAAGTAGCACCTTTAAATTATAGTTTTGTTCATTACCTTCTTCATGGATAGAGAGGAGGTGGTTTTATTACTGTATAAAAATTATTAATTTTTGTGCATTTTGATCTTCTTGTCAAAGTTATTCAAAAACTCACACTCTCTCATATTGAGAGTTAATCCATTACTATATCCAAAACATACAGTAATAAATCTTTTATCAATTATTTTTCAGTCTTTATTACTATAATAATAGGCAAGAGAGTTTATTTATTAACTTTTTGCAGATTCTTTTGATCTCAGTCATCAGGTCACCCAGCCAACACATAAAAATACACATGATGGACCCAAAATTTCGAAAGAATTTAAAACTGACATGAGGAAAGTCATGGACATCAATATATCTGACCATTTCTTCATTTTATTTAATGTAGAAATGTTGGTAATTAGTCTGAGTTTAGTTCTAATACCACCAGGATGTGAAGAGTAAGGTAGAAGTTTTTAGTGCTAATGTGAGAGCTGCAGCCAACATAGTATCCACTGGAAAAATCTATTAACAAGCCTTCCACTATTACAATATCATGGAAAAACTGAAACAATGTCTAAACTTAAAACGAGACTGTTGGTAAGCTGAGTAAAAGCGGTGGAAAAACCAATATAAGAGCCTGTTATGAAATGATGAAGATTCATAGGCAGTCCTATTTTTATAAAATTATAAACAATATTTTCAATTATTGATTTTCTCTTAAACCAGCCTCGTCAATAGAATGATTCCAGGAACTCTCAAAAAGTAAGATTTTTGCAACTTTGTTACAAATAAACAATATTTGATGCAATACATCCCTCATCATCAAACCCTGTTGAATCTCAACAAGTTCATTAGTGAATGAAGTGAATGAAATTCCTTTATTAAAATAGTTTTACTTGAACTTCGTAGTAAAATCACTCAGCTAAAACCATCCACCTATGTCCCAGACTCAGACCAAAGAGGCTTTTTCAAAGAAGTTGCTCAATTGATAATCAATAGTATACCTGAAATACTGTACTTAATTGTTCATTAGATACTGCTGTTTTCCCAGATTTGTTAAAGGCTGCATTAGTTAAACCATTACTGCACTTAAGAAAAATAACCTTGACTCTTCTGTGTTTGACAATTTTAGATCTATATTTACCTGCCCTTTTACGTAAAATTCAAGAAAAAGGAATTTTCAGAAATTAAATGATTATAAAAGCTCTATTGTTATTAAGCTTCAGTCAGGTTTTCAACCAAACGTAAAAAAGCTGTGTTTGTTAAAATAGTTTAAGAATTGTAGGTTAATGCTGACACTAACAATATAGCTGTTCTTGTTGTTTTGAACTTGAGTTTAGCATTTGGCAGATTAAATTGTATTCTTATTTGACTAAGAAACTGAATCAATGTCTTTAGTAGTATCTTAAACTGGTTTCAGTCTTATATAACAGGTTGGAAATCCTTTTGTAATTTGTGCTAATTGTATGTTAAAGGACCATAATACCAAAAATGGTTTATCACAAGGATCTATTGTGGGACCACTATTGTTTTCAATGATACTCTTGTTAGGCCCAATTATTTAGATTTATAAAGTGACCTACCACAACAATGCATATGTAACTAAGCTTTACTTGTCCATAGCACCTAATGACATTCAGGCTCTGTGCCTTTTGATTGAAAGTCTTACTAGCATTACAGAATGGAGATATATATATATATATATATATATATATATATATATATATATAATTTTATCATTTTAATTACTGTAAAGCACTTTGAACTACATGCTTTTATGAAAATATGCTATAGAAATGAATACTGCTGTTGTTATTACTTTATTGCATTTCTCCAGGCTCAATGAAAACAAAATGAAATTGCATTTCTCCAGGCTCAACGTATGAACACATACATAGAGACAAGTGCACATTATACAACAGATCGACATAATGGACAGCATAAACAGACAGAATACATGTACAATCCAATGGACACATTGGTTAAGAGTTGTAAAGTGTTCAAGTGATGAAACAAAACCCATGCTGAGTCAGGCAGTCTGGCACTGCATACTGTGGTAGTGTTTGCAAGATAGCAAAAATTTTAACAGTCCCTGGGCTGGGTAGTTGTGGTCTCTGAATACCTTAGTATCTCTGCAAAGGCAGCATGACAAGTACAGATCTTGTATAGATGTGAGGGCGGTTCAAATGATTCTTCTGCTGTATTCACCACTCTCTGGAGGAACTTCTGATCTGAAACAGTGCAGCTCCCATACCAGACTGTGAGGCTGTTGGTCAAGATGCTCTCAATAGCACCTCGGTAGAACGTTGTGAGGAGAAGAGGGAGGAGGTTTATTCTCCTCATGTGCCACGGAAGATGAAGGCACCGCTGGATTTCTTTATAAGGGAGGTGGTGTTTGTATTCCATGTCAGGTCATCCATGATGTGCACACCCAGGAATATGGCGCTTCTTTCTGACTCCACAGTGTGCCATGTGTTTCCTTCTTAAGTCAACAATGATCTCAATTGTCTCATTGACAATCAGTGACAGGTTGTTGTTCTTACACCAAATGGGCCATGAACTGAAGTGGATCGATCATTGCAGGGACTATGGATGTAATATGGTCCTTGACTAGCCTTTCAAAACACTTCATCATGATAGGGTTGTGAGCTACAGGGTGATAGTCATTGAGCAATGATCCTGGTGACCTCTTTGGCACTGGTATGGTAGTACTGGCCTTGAACCACGGAGGTACAACGGCTTGCCTCAGGGAGGTCTTATAAATGTCTGTAAGGATATGCATCAATTGGTCAACACATTCCCTGATTACACACCCTGGTATGTTGTCAGGACCTACATCTTTCTGGGGGTTGACCCTATGCAATGTCCTTCGAACATCAGAGGGGTCAATACAGAGTGCTTCATTGTTCAGGCTGGAAGCAGCTTTCATTGTTGTGTTGTTCTTTTCTTCAAACCGGCTGAAGTTAAGTGTTAAGTGTATTGAGGAAATAAATATTGTCAACACAGAGTGATGGAGGAGAGCTGTGATCAACTCTATGCCTTGTGACAAGCATCCTGGGGTCTTTTGAATCAGTGGATTTTCTGTCCATAAACACGCTTTGCTGCTCTCATGCCCCAATTCAGGTTGGCTTGGGGAGATCGAAGAGCATTTTTGTCTCCAAACTTGAAGGCAACATTTTGTATTCTTAGAAGAGCATGCACCTACCTCTCTGTTGAGGCAGGGTTTAGTGTCTGAGAAGTAAAATTCCAAATTTATCACATCAAACAATGCTTTTCTAATAATACAATATCTAGTGTTTATGAGCCTTGTCCAAATGTACCTATTTATTTTTCATTTTATTGTTAAACTGGGATATTAGTTGGAATATACCATTGATGACACATTACAAGGGTCTATGCATCCTGATATGCCTCCTTTGAGTGGTGTTGTGGCTCTGAGGCTAAAGATCAGCTCTGGTATCCAGAAGGTTGCCGGCTCAAATCCTCATTACTGCCAAAATAGATCCTACCCTGATGGGCCTTTGTGCAAGGTCCTTAACCTGCAATTGTTCCAGGGGCTGTACAATGGCTGACCCTGTGCTCTGACCCCAAGGGGTATGCAAAAACTAACAAATTCCTAATATAAGAAATTATATAAGGTGGAATAAAGAAAAAAAGTGCAAAAAAAAAAAAAAAAAAAAAAAAATTTCCATCCTTTTTATGGCACTGTTGTGCATGAAAATCCAAGTAAGATTGCTGCTACTGGCACATATGGCTCCAAGTAATCTTCTCTGGTAAAAGCCAGAAATCTATGGTGTTCATTACAAAGTATTGCTTATACATATAGTGCTATCCCCATATAAGGAGTCAATTATAAGGGATAAACAGGTGTACTTGGTAAGCTTATGATATATCAGATTTAGGAAACATTCTGCTATTTTCTCCTCTCTGTACAAAATACCATACTTTTATTCGTCTTGGTAAAAAATAATTTTGGTTGCCAGATAAACATTCATTTCAATATGAGGACTTGACCTCCTTAGCATTAGACCCGAGCATTACTCAGGCTGCGAAAACTATGCTAAAAGTTTTAGTCCTGAGTGGCACTCGGGCAAATTTACAGATTTGTCTCGTGCATTTGGGCTGTAAAAGTGCTGTCAGTGCTGCCATTCTTTGGAGAAATTATGTCTTGAGTGTAGGTTTTCACTAATTATGAAATATCTGCACTTCACCAACAATGAAGACTCTGTAATTGTCACTATAGTGCTTTCTTTAACTTGCGTCCAGGCATTTGCAATCATTTCAATAGCTTCTTTCACGTTAATTTTAATCTCCTCCTGTGTACAAGTTATGCTGACAAGAATTTTTGTCAGCATTTCCTTGCAATAATACACTTTCAGGGTGCGGATGATGCCCAAATCCAATGGCTGAAGCACTGCTGTGCAATTGGGTGGGAGGAATTCAACGCGAACATTATCTAAATGTGGAAGCATGTTGTGAGCAGCACAGTTATCAATCAAAAGCCGAATCATCCTTTTCTTCTTCTTCTTCTTCATATTATAAGGTTTCTGAACTCTTTTGGGATCTTCTCACTCCCCACCCAATGGGAACGACATGCGGAAGTGCTTCCCGAAGCATGATTGCTATGTCTGCGGAAGATTGTTTGTCCATTGTAGGAGAAGGGCAACAGCAGGCTCAAAGAACTGCAGTGAAGCGACACAGAAGCAAATCATAAAAGATCAGGGTTGCGCTATAAGTCCCTGTCTTGCACCCCAAAACATGAGGCTTAGTCTCAATATTTTAGCAAAACCAGCTTTATTCAACTTGAAACAGGAACAGTAGGGTTATTTATTGTAGCACGATCTGCCACTCTCCTATACACAGACACAGCAGTCAGGCAGGGTCGTGGCCAGGTTAGTGGCCAAGTAATCCTGTTCCCTGCATTTACAATGTTCCTTGCATCACCCATCGAGATCTTTTCTGTTTGCTTCGGTGAAGAGCTGCAGTAGAGCTGTGAGCCTGCTGTTGCTCCGGTAATGGACAAACAGTCTTCCACAGACGCGGTGATCGAAATTCGGGACACTCTTCAGCATGTTGTCCAGTTGGGGAAGGTCCCAAGAGAGTTTAGAAATTTCACATTTTCTTGAATGAGTGCTGCATTTATAGGAATGTTTTTCGAACGAGCATCACTGAACCACATAAAAACTGCTTTTTTGACGTCTTCAAATGCAGCAGTTCGCATATGTTTGCAACCTGAGATTTGTCTTCTTTTTTTGCTCGGTCTTTAAAGAAAGTTGACAGTGTCGATGGTGAAATTCCAAATTCACTGGCAATGTCTTTTTTCTTCTCTAATATGAACTGTTATCATTTTTTCGTGTCTGCTGTTTCTATAGGTGGATGACAATGAGTTTAATTCCAATGGATGTTTTTCAAATGTTGACAAGCAATAAGCAAAATGTATCACTGAAAACCACCGAAAACAAAAACAGCAAAAAAAAAAAAAAAACACAGTACGAGGAAAGTTCGAAGAACAACTGAGCTGCGACCACAGAACTAACTGCTCTGTGGATAATTCATTCAGGCATTTCAAGGTGTTTTGGGTACTTCGTTGTAATGAAAGTATCTGCTAAATGTATTTCATAGTAACGAGATTTCTATAGACTCTTGTCATATGGGGAAATTGTCAGGACCATAAAAATACTTTGTTGTAATGAAAATTTCCTTGTAAAGATATTCGTTGTAACGGAATTTTACCTGTATTTCATGTATTGTTTCAAAATCAAAATGACGGGCAGGTTTTTTTTTTTTTTCAATCAGTTATGTCAATTACTCAAATTCTACCCTGTCACATAAGGTATCTTGTGCTGTTCTTTTGCCTACTGATAACAAGATATTGAACCATGAGAATATTGTTCCTGGGTTTGCAGAATGCTAAGAAGAATGGCAGAATAAGAAGCACCTACTAGACACAATATTTGCAGAAAAACACTATAGGAGACTGTGACATAGATACTGATGGGTCTGGTTTTGACTCATTTGATTACTATACTGAGGATGCCCTCACTGTTTTGACTGAATATGCAGTTAAACTTGTATTTTCTGCATTGAGATCTGATAGCTATACTTTGTTTTTGCATAGTAAAGGAACTTTTTCATGTAGTGCTTTATAAATATGTAATAAGAAACAGGGAGATCTGCCTTTTTCTCATAGTAGATATGAGTTTGCTTTTCATGTAGTGATTTCCTCTAATGTAATTGGGATCATGGGGGGTGGGAGGGGCAGTGTTATGTGGTTTGATTTCGCACAGCATAGGTGAGGTATTTAGCTATGTCATTATGCTTTCTTATAGTGTAATGGAAATTAAATATATTTGGGTCATTTTTCTGTAGTGTGGGTGGGTTTTGTGCCTGAAATACAAGGCTCTGTTGTGCATCTAATAGGACAGAAACTGGTTTCCAAGAAGCTAAAATTTGTTTTTTAAAATACAGTAAATGTTTTCTTTGTATTAGTCATAGCTATATATTTCATAAATGTTCTTGTAAAATTAGGTTTAAAAAGTTACATGATGATCTATCAATATATTACTTTGTCACAACCACCAAAGGACAATATTAAAATATACACCAACATACATAAAATATTCAATACTGATAGCAGAATGCAAACAAAGAGCAGTATTCAGTAAACAGCACACTGCATACATATCAGTCAATAGTCAACACTTGTACAATTTCAATCCAAGAACGCAGAAAAAAAAAATTCTGACTAATTTGGTCTCAAAAGTGTAATTTTCAATTTTTGATCAGTTGGGAAAAGTCCAAAATTGTACTGTACTTAATCAACATGATTCATAATAATTTTGATGACTATTCTAATGAAGCAAAATGTGAAAGTTCAAGCACCCTTTAAAACGGTACTATGAATATCTGAAACAACAGTCATTAAGAAAGTGCTCCCTTGGATACATAGAACATAAAAGACAAATTCATGCTATGGCGATTTATTTGAAAACAGTAAAATCTAAGAAAAAGAATCCTGTTTTTTGTACTACTTCAAACTAGCAAAACAACATTTTAGTTGTGGACATTTGATAATCATTTTATTGTAACTGCTAATACAATGCATTTCATGTTAATGGTGACTGGAAGCTTATTCCAACACATACTGTATATAAGAATAGGATTCAAAGTGCACTTTTAGTAACACATAAAATTGTGTACTGAAATTTATGTACAAAATATAGTGTCTTCTTTAGACATAAATATTCTGAAAGAGAATTGTTTGCCCATTAGTTTGATATATAGAACATTAATACTGAGTGAAGTCTCACGGCCAGTTAAGTCAGAGTAGCAGAAAATGGCCAGAAATTGAAGCTGATTTGATAGAGTTACTAAAAAAATGCTTAGGTAAAACTCTTATACATTACACCAGAGCTTATTTAACATTTTTCCTATTGAGAAGGTTTTGAGAAAATTTGAAAGTAGAGAGTAGGAGTAGTAGCTGTAGAGACAAAGTACAATATAGTGGCTAAACAACAGGAGTCTGTTACATGCCATGACCAATCAATTTTTAAGACTTTCACCATCTTGAACAAAGCATTTTATATTGAACACTACTTTAATTGTACTTCTCATAATTATCTCAATGAGCTCTGTTCAAAAGCAGGTGTAAACCTCATAATAACTAGGTTTTCCCTGGTTGACTTGCTATACATCATATTGTCGTTTGTTTCTCATTTACTCCTACCTTGTACTATGCTTTCTATACATTTTTCTGTATGCAGACTTTTTATAAAACTGATCATTATGCCATATATAATGCTGCATTGCTTAATGCATCTTTTAAATTCTTAGTAGTCTGGTAGCATGCTTTTGCCATCTACATAATTATGTAGTTAACAGCCCACTCATTTTCAGCATGTATCTTTGCATCACTGATAACTTATTAAATCAAAAATAGTAAGCAAAATTGATGTCCATACACTTGAAATATGGGTCAGTAGTGATGGTGCGGCAGTGTTAGTTGAAGCAGAACTTCCGAATTACAATTATGTTCATTTGATTTGCCAAGGTAAAAAAAATATGATGGTTTAGCAAGTATTTTGTCAAACCGATTAAACTGTAAAGCCAACAGTTTTGTCACTTTCATGTCCTTAGAGTATATTGCCGTAGTTATCCAAGGAGCGACACAGTCTCTCATATTAACCGTTTATAGACACCCTAAGTATGTGTCCTTTATAGGAGAATTCTCAGACTTTGTATCTATAATAATAAATAATTATGATAGGTTCCTAATTGTGGGGGATTTAAAAATTCATGTGGATATTCAATGCAACTCAAAAGCTAGAGAATTTATTAATTTACTGTACTTTTTAATCTTAGTACATCAGCCAGCCTACTCATAAAGGAGTACACACACTGGATTTAGCCATTTCAAAAGTGTTACAAGCTGATGTTAGGCAGGTTGTGGATCGGTATATCTGACCATTTCTGGATTTTTTTCAACAAAGAAATACTACTAACTAAAACTAAAGAACAGTTAAAAATGTTACTTTAATGCATTCACAGCATATGCATTTGCTAATATTCTGAATAATCAGTCTGAATTTAGTGCGAGTGCTGGAAATGCCAGCAATGTTACCAGTAAAGTGGATTTTTTTTTCCCTAAGGTAAGAGCTGCAGCTGACATAGTGCCCCCTGAAAAATTGTTAAGAAATCCATTCATCCATCCATCCATTTTCCAACCCACTGAATCCGAACACAGGGTCACGTGGGTCTGCTGGAGCCAATCCCAGCCAACACAGGGCACAAGGCAGGAACCAATCCCGGGCAGGGTGCCAACCCACCGCAGTGTTAAGAAATCCTCCAGCACTAAAATACTATGGAAAACTCACAGAGTTCTAAGTCTTAAGAGAAAATGCTGTATGACTGGGAGTAAATGGGGAAAAACTAAATTAAAAGTCCACTGTGAAATATAAAGGCACATATAGCTGAATATAACAAAGCAGTCTATCTTCAGAAGCAGTCTTGTGTTTCTGAAATTATAAATGATAATGCTGGAAATTCAAGATTTGTATTGTCAATGATTGATTGTCTTCTAAACTAAGTTCATTCAAAATAATGCATCCTGGAAACTTCAAAAAAAAAAAAATGCGAGTTTTCTGTCACATTTTTTCACACAAAATAATTTATATTAGAAATAATACAATACATCCCACAAGAATGAATCCTGTCGAACATCATCTCTTTTTAGAGAATGAAATTCCTTTACGGTAATAGGTTTTCCTGAACTCTGTAGAATAATTTCTCAAATAAACCCCTACACTTGTGTCCTTGACCCAGTCCCAACAAGATTTTTAAAAAGTCTTGTGTGTGGTAATTGACATAGTGAACTCATCATTAGATACCAAGGTCTTACCAAATTGTCTAAAGACTGCAGTAGTTAACACTAGAATTCCTGAGCACTGTGAAGAAGCTGTCTGTTGTTAATGGTCCTGACTTTGTCCAGTCTGATAGTGGTCACAGGACATCGTATCTTTGATTGCTGGTACAACAAATAGTTCTGAGCAGGCATCAGCCATAGCGCTGCTCTTATAAAAGAATGGAGATAAATGCTATCAACTCAGAGTGGGAGAGGCAAGTTCATTATACCACGTGAACTTCACTGACAGAATAAAACTGAATAATAAAAAATAAACAAGTGCTAACTTTTAAAAGTAGTGAAAATTTACACTGGGTTTTACAGACTCAAATCAAATGTACAAGGTCTGTGTATTAAATAATGAGACTGACACAATAACTCACTTTTATGTATATAACAATTCTAATGCTTGTCCCCTTCAATATACCCCCCGTTTGCAATTATGCATCGATGCAGTCTTGGTTTCCACTGGTCGAAGGCGTGGAGCAGATCAGTTTCTGTCAGCTGTTTCAAGACATCGGGCGTTTTCTTCTTTACTGCATCTATTAACTCAAAACATGTTCCTTTAAGCAGCGATTTCAAGAGACATGCAGTCTCCCTTGTAAGTCTCAGTAAGCATTTGAAAAGATTCCACTGGTGTTTTGTTCAATTTTACTAAAAATGTTGAATGAACACGTTGCTCAGCTTTTAAACTTAGCATGATTCTGGCACACAAGGGGAGATACAACTGCATTAAATGGTGACTGACAATCAACTGAATGGCAGAGAGTGTTGTCATTTGTCATGCAAGTTTGAACAGGTTTAAACCTGCTTGACAAGTGCGCATGATCAGTTCTCATTGCTTTGTTTAAGAGATAGAAACACAGTCTCGTTATTTAATAGACAGACCTTGTATGTTTTTATTATTTTGTAGAAATAATAATAATAATAATAATGCACGGTGGCGCAGTGGTAGTGCTGCTGCCTCGTAGTAAGGAGACCTGGGTTTGCTTCCTGGGTCCTCCCTGCGTGGAGTTTGCATGTTCTCCTCGTGTCTGTGTGGGTTTCCTCTGGGTGCTCCAGTTTCCTCCCACGGTCTAATGACATGCAGGTTAAGTGCACTGGCGATCCTAAATTGTCCCTAGTGTGTGCTTGGTGTGTGAGTGTGTGTGCCCTGTTGTGGGCTAGCGCCCTGCCCGGGATTTGTTCCTGTTTTGCGCCCTGTGTTTGCTGGGATTGGCTCCAGCAGACACCCCGTGGACCTGTGTTAGGATATAGCGGGTTGGACAATTACTGACTGACTGAATAATAATAATAATACCATACCATTTTTATTTGTTGAGCGCTTAAAAACACAGCATTACAACTGACCGAAGCGCTGTACAGTTAAAACAAGCAAGACTAAAAGCACAATATTAAAAACAAACATTAAGAGAGAATTAAAACAGAGATACTAAAAACAGGTCAGGGGACCCAATAAAAATAAAGAAATAGCAAAAAGCAAGTGGAAATGAGACAGGTTAAGAATTAAAAGCCAATGTGAAAAAGTGCGTTTTTAGGCATGATTTAAATGTGGCGACTGAAGCGGCTTGCCTAACCACTAAGGATAGAGAGTTCCAGAGCCTGGGTGCACAGACGGAGAAAGCCCTTTCACCACAAGCTTTAAAACGTGCCTTGGGAATGGTTAGGACCAGCTGATCTGCGGATCTAAGAACACGAGGGGGATTGTGACGAAGGAGCAAGACACTCAAATAGGCGGGGGGCTAGACCGTTTAATGCCTTATAGGTTAGGAGGAGTATCTTAAAATCGATTCTGAATCTAACCGGCAGCCAGTGTAGGGTTTTTAAAATCGGTGTAATGTGTTGGCTTCTGCTGTTTCCAGTTAGAAGCCTTGCAGCCGCATTTTGAGCCAGTTGGAGTCTAGAAAGAGTGGCTTTACTGATACCATAAAGGCAGGAATTAGAGTAGTCGAGCCGGGACGTAATGAATGCATGGCTTACTGATTCCAGGAGGTGGTTAGACAAAATAGGCTTGAGTTTGGCGATTCGCCTAAGATGGAAAAAGCAGGATTTTACTGTGCTGTTGACTTGAGCATCCATTTTCAGGACCGTATCCATTTTGATTCCAAGATTGGAGACAGACAAAGTTACTGCAATGGGAAGAGAGTCAAGGCCAAGGGGTGGGGTCTGTTTGCAGTCGGGACTAAAAGCAATGACCTCAGTTTTTGAATCGTTCAGGTGAAGGAAGTTTACAGCCAGCCAGTCCTTAATGTCAGATAGGCAGTCGAGGAGAGGTTTGGTGGAGTCAGTTGGCTTGAGGGAGAAATAAATTTGGCAGTCGTCAGCATATAGGTGATATGAAATTGCATGTTTTCTAAAAATAGCACCTAAAGGCAGGATGTAGATTGAAAAAAGTAGTGGCCCTAAAATGGAACCCTGGGGGACCCCACATGGTAGTGGGACTGATTCAGATGAAAAATCGTCTAGCATGACTCTGAGAGTCCTGTTGCAGAAATATGACCTGAACCAGTCGAGGGCTAAGCCAGATACACCAGCCCAGGATTCGAGTCGGGAAATCATGATGTCGTGGTCGATTGTGTCGAAGGCAGCAGATAAATCGAGAAGAACCATAATCACGTGGAGTCCTGAGTCCAATGCCAAAAGGATGTCATTTAGGACACGTAAATGCGCGGTTTCTGTGCTGTGTTGGGGCCTAAAGCCTGACTGAAAAAGGTCCATTACCTGATGGTCCTGTAGGTGATGAGTTAATTGCTCATAAACTACTTTTTCGAGTATTTTTGACAAGAAAGGTAGTTTGGAGATTGGACGAAGATTGGAGAGAACGGCAGGGTCAAGATCAGGTTTTTTCACGATTGGATGTACAACTGCGTGTTTAAAAGCACGAGGGACTATAGCCGAGGATAGACTACTAGTTATGATCTTTAGGACATCATATCGAATCACAGGAACACATCTTTCAGCAGTCTGGACGGCAACACATCGTCCAGAGAGCCCGAAGGCTTCATTGAGGCGACGATTTTTTCCAGATGGGGGAGCGAAATGGATTTAAAGCTGGTGAGGGAGCCGTGTGCAGGAGCGGCTAAATCAACAGAGCCAGAAGAAGAAATGAAGATCTGGGATCTAATGTTCATGACCTTATCCAGAAAAAACGTGAGGATCTGATTACAAAGAGCAGTGGAGGCAGAAGAGAAAACAGGTACAGCTGGAGAGAGGACAGCATTTAGTGTTTTGTATAAGACACGATGATTGCCAGAGTTTTTTGAAATGATGTCAGCGAAAAAATGGCTCCTTGCACCTCTGACTGCTCTCTGGTATTGGGACCACGCGTCTCTCATGCAGTCGAAGGTAACAGTGAGACCATCTTTCCTCCATTTACGTTCTAGCCGCCTACAGTTTTGCCTGATGGAGCGAGTTTGTTCATTTAGCCATGGGTCATACTTGACTTTGGATTGTCTCCGTTTGAGTGGGGCTACAACATCCATCACAGAACAGCAGGAAGTGTGGAAAGTTTGCAATAAAACATCAGCATCCATGGATTCACATGATGTGGAGATTGGTGAAAAAGCAGCTGCAAAATCTTCAGCAGCAGAAGGGGGAATGACACGGGAGGGACAGGTGATGGTGGATTTACCATGCTCAACAGAAGCCAAATCCAAATTAAACAGAACAGGCGAGTGATCGGAAAAGCTGGGAGGCAGAATGTCCAAGTCACTGATTCTGAGACCGCAAGAAAGAACCAGGTCCAGTATGTGAACCTGTCCATGTGTTGGTCCATTCACTAGTTGAGAGAGACCAAAGGAGTCAATAATGTCCAGAAAGTCTTTTGCTAGAGGTTTAACGGGACAACAAACATGGATATTAAAATCACCCAAACAAAGGAAGCGATCATATCTGCAGGTAATATCAGCCAGGAAAGCTGCAAATTCATCTAAAAAGTCCTTATTATAAACTCAGCAAAAAAAGAAACGTCCCTTTTTCAGGACTGTGTATTTCAACAATAATGTGTTAAAAATCCAAATAACTTTACAGATCTTCATTGTAAATTGTTTAAACAATGTTTTCCATGCATGTTCAATTAACCATAATCAATTAATTAACATGCACCTGTGGAATGGTCATTAAGACCTTAACAGCTTACAGAAAGTAGGCATTTAAGGTCACAGTTCTAAAAACGCAGGACACTAAAGAGACTTGTCTACCGACTGTGAAAAACACCCAAAGAAAGATGCCCAGGGTCCCTGCTCATCTGCGTGAACGTGCATTAGGCATGCTGCAGGGAGGCATGCTGCAGGGAGGCATGAGGACTGCTGATGTGGCTAGGGCAATAAATTGCTATGACCACACTGTGAGATGCCTAAGACAGCGCTACAGGGAGACAGGAAGGACAGCTGATCATCCTCGCAGTGGAAGACCACGTGTAACAACACCTGCACAGGATCGGTACATCCGAATATCACACCTGCGTGACAGGTACAGGATGGCCACAACAACTGCCCGAGTCACACCAGGAACACACAATCCCTCCATTAGTGCTCAGACTGTCCGCAATAGGCTGAGAGAGGCTGGACTGAGGGCTTGCAGGCCTGTTTTAAGGCAGGTCCTTACCAGACATCACCAGCAACAACGCCGCCTATGGGCACAAACCCACCTTCGCTGGACCAGACAGGAGTGGCAAAAAGTGCGTGAGTTTCTGCATGACAGCAATGTCAGTGTTCTGCCATGGCCAGCGAACAGCCAAGATCTCAATCCCACTGAGCACGTCTGGGACCTGTTGGATCGCAGGGTGAGGGCTAGGGCCATTCCCCCCGGAAATGTCCAGGAACTTGCAGGTGCATTGGTAGAAGAGTGGGGTAACATCTCACAGCAAGAACTGACAAATCTGGTCCAGTCCATGAGGAGAAGATGCACTGCAGTACTTCAAGCAGCTGGTGGCCACACCAGATACTGACTGGTACTTTTGATTTTGAGCCTCCCTTCATTCAGGGACACATTGTGAAACATTTTTAGTTTATGTCTTATGGTGTTGACTCTTTTAGTGTTCATACAAATATTTACACATTAAGTCTACTGAAAGTAAAAACAGTTGAAAGTCAGAGGACGTTTCTTTTTTTGCTGAGTATATTTTGGGGGGCGATAGATGAGTGTGCACAGCAGCGGTGGAGAGCAGACTAGTTCAAACATACTGAACTCAAAAGTTGAAGGGGAAAATGAAAGGGGAAGGGAAGGGCGGTTGCAGATAAAATCAGATTTAAATAAGGTCAATAAGCCCCCGCCGCGACGCTGCGCTCTCGGCGTGTTGATAAAGGAACATCCCAGGGGCGAAAACTTCAGTGAGTGGGTGCATCTCGCCCGGTAAAATCCAGGTTTCAGCGGTACATAAAAAATCCAGGCCATTGGAAAGAAAAAAGTCTTTCAGGATGAAAGTTTTGTTCAAGACCGATCTGGCATTTATCAGCGCGAAACGAACCGGCTGGGACGACGTTAACAGAGATGCACAAGCCGTGGCGGCTGACATTGTCATGATACGGCGTAGGTTGGTAAAGTTCACCCCCCGGCGGCGGTGACGGAGCGAGGCAGGGAGGTACACCGGAGCGTCCGAGGGCAAGTGGCATTCCGGCAGCATTACCTCATGTTGGGAGCCAGGAGAGTTGTTCCTAGAGAGGATCCGGGAAGCTCGGAGCCGAGCCCTGGTGCCTCCGTGCTTCCCCCGGCGGCGGCGTTTCCATCGGCGACCGGCCAAGCTGTAGGCAGTGATGAGGAAGGCTGGGACTTCCTCAAACAGTCGGCCAAAGGTTTAACTGAACTCAGTGGTCAGATGTTGAGAAACCCCCACACTCGTTCGAAGAGCCAAAAGGGTGAGGCGATCATAACGAATCATCGAGTCAGGAAAACCATCACAGGAGCAGGTAAGCCGAGGAAAAAGCAGAACTAACAAGAAACAAAAAAGCCAGAGTGGCTGACGGCGTGCCTCAACAGTCGGCGCCATATTCCCCCACTCTACCGAGTATGGTATGGTATAATAATAGTAACAGCTCACTACTCAAAACGAGGAGCTTTCGGTCTCGAACCTGGGACCTTCGGGTTATAAGGCAGCAGTTCTTACCTCTACACCATTCAAGAAAATGTGTAAACTCCCTGTCGATTGACATTTGAGCTTGAGATTTTAAACTCATTGACAGCCACACGTAAATCGAATGTTTTTTTTTTTCCCTTTGGTTATATTCTTGAATAAAAGTGCACGTTTATTTGATATTTGGACTAAAGTCGTCACACATTATACACTTCATGTCATTATCAGTATAACATGGAATAAGTTTCTGCTTTAGGTATGTGTTCAGCATTTCTTGCATTTCCTTTCATCCTACATTTACCTAGATCTTTGTAGACACGGAACACAAATGAAATGAATGTATTCCAAATAATGATATACTGTATTATTTACCCTATACAACTCCAGATCTCACACGCAGATAAGGAGCCTTGGCTTCAGTTGGGAGAAGTTTTTGCCCAAGCTGAGCTCCGTCAAGGTGGGGTATTGGACAGTAGGCTGCTTGTGCTGATCGACACATTTACATCACAAAACACACTGATGTAGAGGTGCGAAGGGATTTAAGGTGGCCCAGGTTTACAAGTTTTTTCTACAGGAATTCCAGTGTTAAACCCCTGCTGAAGAAAATAATCTTGACTACTCTGTAATTGACAATTTTAGATCTATTTCTAAGCTGCCTTTTTAAGTAAATTATAGAAAAGGTACATTTTCAGCAATTAAATGACAAATATTCTATTCTTGATAAGTTTCAGTTTTGTTTTAGATCAAATAATCATGCAGAAACGACACTGTTCAAAGTAGTAATGGCTTACAGGTTAATGCAGACAGAGAGAGACCATATACTGTATATGTTATTGGTTAACTAGACCTGTGCATAGCATTTGACACCATAGACCACAGTATTCTAAAAAATCGCCTTAGTCAACAGACAGGCCTCTTGTGCAGTGTCTTAAACTGGTTTCAGTCTTATTTAACAGGTACAAAATTTTTTATTAGCTGTGTAGTTCAGAGATCCATGATAAGTATATGGTGTACCACAAGGATCTGTTCTGGGCCCACTGTTATTTTCAATCTGTATTCTCCCATTAGGCCATACTATCTGAAAACAAGGTGAACTACCACAGCCATGCAGATGACACGCAGATTTATCTATAGCACCTGATAACCCTGATGCTCTGAGCTCACTGATCCAACATCTGTCTTTTATTTCTGAATGGTTGAGTATTAATTTCCTCAAGCTAAATAAGTAAAAAAAAAAAAACAAAAAAACTATGTCATCTGTAAAAATGGAAATAATGAGAGTATTAGAAATAAACTTGATCCCTTACAATTAAATGTCAAGGTGGAGTAAAGAATTTAGGTGCAATCATGGACTCTGACTTAAAATTTAAATCACATATTAACCAGATTACTAAGATTACATTTTTTTCATTTAAGAAACACTAGCAAAGTTAGACCTCTTATAACTTTGCAAGGTGCTGAGAAATTAATTCACGTCTTTGTTTTTAGTCAGGTAGATTATTGTAATGAAAGAAATAAATGTTACAGTTAGTCCAGAGCACAGCAGCAAAAATCCTAGCCAGAAAAAGAAAATCTGAGCACATCTCACCAGTTTTAGTACTGTTACACTGGTTACCTGTGGCTTTCAGAATTGAATTTAAAATACTACTAATGGTATATAAAGCTTTATATAATCTTGCTTCCTTCTTATATTTTGGAGTGCCTATCTCCTTAACATTCCAAGTCATAACCTTAGATATTCTAATAGCAGTCTGCTTATTATTCCAAGAGTCAAGCATAAAATAAGTGGTGAGGAAGCCTTCTGTGGTTTTGCACCAAATATCAAGAATACAGTACCTTACCAATAGAGATATACCAGGCTAAAACTGCAGAACATTTGAAAAAACTCCTAAAAGCTACCTTTTTAATTTGGCCTTCTTGTAACTACAATTTAGTTCTACCCTTAATCAAAGATATGCACAGAATTACCATACTCTTCAACCTGTAATCTTTATTAATTTTGACTTTTTTCTATTTCCTTTTCTATTCTTCAAAACACCAGCACCACCTGGACAAAATTCTGTGCAGCCACTTGTGATGTTTAAATGAAAGTGGATCCCCAACTTGCCACAAGACCTGCTGCATCAAATCGTCTATGATAAAGCCTTAAATAAAAAAAAAAATAGAATGACTTAAGAACATTTATGCTAGACAGAATGCACAGAGGGGGCTGGACGGTCTTTTGACCTGGAACCCATACAGATTTTTTTTCTCCAGCTTAACTGTTTTGTTTTGTTTTTTTTGTTTTTTTTCTGTCCACTCTGACCAACTGACATTGTTACTAGCCCATCATTTACAGACTTAAAAAAATCTGCATTTAAGGACTCTTTTTCTCCTTATTATACATCTGTCGTATGTAAGTGTGCATTATGTATTTTTATGTAAAATTTTTCTTGTCTAATTTTTATTTGTTTTTTCTTTGCATGTAATTACTTCTTTCACATCTTGTAAAGCACTTTAAGCTACATCATTTGTATGAAAGGAGTCAAGGAACAGGAAAGGGAAGTTGCTAGATAATGGCTGGGGGCAAACAGCTTTCTGTGTAGTAAGTTTTCCTGTAAAGAAAACACAGCAAACATAAATAATGGTGCGTTTTGGTACATCTTCATGTGAGAAATATGCAGAATGTCACATTAATAAAAAAACAAAAAAAAAAACACAACAACTCCAAAGAGTTGTGAATGAGAGACATAAATAGAATTGACTTTACTGGAGCTACATGTTTCACAATTTTGAAATTGCCATCAAAATGTATTTTATTGTCAGGTTTGCAAAAACTATACGTGAATCAAAACTTTGTTGCTTCTCTCATTATAGCATAGTTCCTTCTTGCATGCTATACTAACCAAACAATATTTTTTTCTTGCACTAGATAAGATTTCTACTTTAATCAAACTCAACACTATATACACTTATTTTTATTTACATTTCACTTGTTAATATTAATTGGTCTTGCATTCACTACTTTTAAAATAATTTTTCAGTCCCCCAGATTGCTAATAGCATCTTCCCAAACTGTCAAAATTGTGAAATTCACATTCAGATTCTTAACTGTTTTACCTTTTAAACACTTTAAAATTCAATATTAGATTTTGGATCAATTTAAAAGTATTTTATTTTACAAATAAATATAGAAATCACAATATAAAATGATGCAAAATTCAAAATTACAACTAAGCTGACACCTCATTTTGTATCACATTGTAGTAACAGATTTTTCTCTCACAAATGATGAAACATACTGAAAAATACTACACCTTATTGGCTGTGTCATTTGTATATGAATAAAGGCCTCCTGCTCAGAGACTGAGAAGAGAAGCACATATTTGCACAAAGAAATCCAAAAAATACCTTTGTAACAAAATGAACAGTGAAGCACATTTTGAGTTTGCACAGTTTTAAGTTGATGCTCAGAGATACATTGAAACAGGCATATCAGAGGCTCACCTGTTGAGTAATAGTCTCCCATGGTCCCTCTAATAAACGTTCCTTATAGTTCTCATGAACACTTTGCCAAATTTCCTCTAGAGTAAGAGAACGTCCATCTTTTGGTGGGAAAAAAAAGAAAAAAATGTAAAAAATTATATTAAATACTTGTTGCTAGAGATTCACCAGGGGCGAAAATGAGTCACATATCTTAAAATATTTTTTTATTCCTAAGCTTTCGACAAACTTAAACTCTGGATATACCACATCAACGACACATTTGTCATATTAAAAAGTAACCAGCTGAATGAATTCTACAACTCAGTACTCCCTGCAATCCAATTCACGATGGAAAAAGAAGTAAACTTGACATTTCTATTGAAAGAGGTAACCACGCCAGTTTGATTACAAGTGTTTATCACAAGGATTGTTGTGCTGAAAAAATACTACACTTTTGGTGTAGTTTGGTTACGACTTTGTTCAAAAGGATTAACATCCTTTGTAACACAATGGACACAAAAAAGAATGAAAGACATTATCTTTTTTGTCTATTCACATGAAACGGCTATCCCAAGACATTTATTAGACAATGCCTATATAGGAGATGCCACAAACCTCAACAAATAATCGACTTCAACTCAGTCCCCCATCGCACTTAACCACACATTGCCTTATCATTGTGGCATGTCAGAAAGTACAGCACCCATCCTGTCCAGATCTGGTATCAAAATAGCTCACACACTGGCAGATATTTTACAGACTATCCTTTTTAATGCCAAAAACAAAACGTTGACCACAGAGACAAGAAATACAGTTTACAGCATTCTCTACAGTGCATGCCCAGCAGTATACGTGGGACAAACATCTAAAAGACTCGCAAAATGTATACAGGAAAATCACAATAATGTCAAAAAGAAAAACCCACAGTCTCTGATTTAAACGCATAAAAGCTCCAGCAGACACACATTATAACTGGGCCACTGCAAAAGTAAAATTCAGGGCCAATAATAAGAGTGCCAGAGAGCTGGCTGAATCATAGCTCTCTACATGAAAACACCGTTAACAGGCACTTGGAATTGACTTCAGCATATGCAGGCTTAAAAAGAAGAACATCTAAATAATAAAAAGACTTACTAATCACACACCCCCGCCCTGCGCCCCCTCCCCCCCTTTACAACATCCTCCTTCATCCCCACCCTTCACCAGCTACTGTATATACAGTCATATGAAAAAGTTTGGGAACTCCTCTCAGCCTGCATAATAATTTACTCTACTTTCAACAAAAAAGATACCAGTGGTATGTCTTTCATTTCCTAAGAACATCTAACTACTTGGATGTTTCCTGAACAAAGATTTTTAGTGAAGCAGTATTTAGTTGTATGAAATTAAATCAAATGTGAATTACTGGCTGTGCCAAAATTTGGATACTCTTGTAATTTTGCTGATTTGAATGCATGTAACTGCTCAATACTGATTACTTGCAACACAAAATTGGTTGGATTAGCTCGTTAAGCCTTGAACTTCATAGGCAGGTGTGTCCAATCATGAGAAAAGATATTTAAGGTGGTCAATTGCAAGTTGTGCTTCCTTTTGACTCTCCTCTGAAGAGTGACAGCATGGGATCCTCAAAGCAAATCTCAAATGATCTGAAAACAAAGATTGTTCAGTATCATGGTTTAGGGGAAGGCTACAAAATGCCATCTCAGAGGTTTAAACTGTCAGTTTCATCTGTAAGGAATGTAATCAGGAAATAGAAGGCCACAGGCACAGTTGCTGTTAAACCCAGTTCTGGCAGGCCAAGAAAAATACAGGAGTGGCATATGCGCAGGATTGTGAGAATGGTTGCAGACAACCCAGAGATCACCTCCAAAGACCTGCAAGAATATCTTGCTGCAGATGGTGTATCTGTTATATCGTTCTACAATTCAGAACAATTTGCACAAAGAACATCTGTATGGCAGGGTGATGAGAAAGAAGCCCTTTCTGAACTCATGCCACAAACAGAGTCGCTTGTTGTATGCAAATGCTCATTTAGACAAGCCAGATTCATTTTGGAACAAAGTGCTTTGTACTGATGAGACAAAAATTGAGTTATTTGGTTATAACAAAAAGTGCTTTGCATGGCGGAAGAAAAACACCACATTCCAAGAAAAACACCTGCTACCTACTGTCAAATGTGGTGGAGGTTCCATCATGCTTTGTGGCTAGTTTAGGGACTGTGGCCCTTGTTAAAGTCGAGGGTCAGATGAATTCAACCCAATATCAATAAATTCTTCAGGATAATGTTCAAGCATCAGTCACAAAGTTGAAGTTACGCAGGGGCTGGATATTCCAACAAGACAATGACAATGGCCGTAAAAGTCCCCTGACTTGAATATCATCGAAAATCTATGGGATGAATTGAAGAAGGCTGTCCATGTTCGGCAGCCATCAAATTTAACTGAACTGGAGAGATTTTGTACGGAAGAATGGTCAAAAATACATCCATCCAGAATTCAGACACTCATCAAAGGCTATAGGAGGCGTCTAGAGGCTGTTATATTTGCAAAAGGAGGCTCAACTAAGTATTGATGTCATCTCTCTGTTAGGTTGCCCAAATTTATGCATCTATCTAATTTTGTTATGATGCATATTGCATATTTTCTGTTAATCCAATAAACAATGTCACTGCTGAAATACTACTGTTTCTACAAGGCATGTCATATATTAAAATGAAGTTACTACTTTGAAAGCTGAGCCAATAATAAACAAAAATCCAAAGAATTAAGAGGGGTTCCCAAACTTTTTCATATGACTGTATTGCCTTTGATTCTTTTATGTCTAATCATTTTCCTTTGATGATGACACCTGGCAGGTTGTTGAAAGCTGAGGAATAAAACATTATTTAAGATACGTAACTAATTTTCTCCCTTTGTGAATTTCTAGCTCCAAATATGCAAACCATATCACAGACCTTTGCTTTCATATAATAGATATCATGTACATCATGTGGTAGCAGTGCAATGCATAAAATAATGTCAGGAGCCTTAGGTAATGTTCTTAGTGATTTCGACCATCGCCATTATTGTTGGTGTCAAACGGGCTGATCTGAATATTTTTGTAACTGCTGATCTCCTGTGATTTTCACTCACAACAGTCTACAGAGAATGGTGAAAAACATCCAGTGAGCAGGAGTTCTACAAATGGAAATACCTGGTTGATGAGAAAGATCAGAATAGCCAGACAACTTTGAGCTGACAAAAGGCTACAGTAGCTCAAATAACCACTCTGTACAACTGCAGTGAGCATAAAAGCATCTCAGAATGCACAGCATGTCGAACCTTCAGGTTGATGGGTAACAAGAGCAGAAGACCATCGGGATCCTAACCTGTTATCCAAGAACTGAAAGCTGAGGTTGTAGTGGTTTATATGTAACCAAAACTGGGCAGCTAAAGACTAGAAAACTGCATCCTGGTCTAATGAATCTTGATTTTTGCTAAGGCACACAGAAGGCAAGGTCAGAATTTGGTGCCAGCATCATGAATCAATCTACTCAACTTGCCTTGTGTCAATAGTCCAGGCTGGTGGCAGTGTAGTAATGGTGTGGGGAATGATTTCTTGGCACACCTTAGGCCTGTTAATACCAATCCATCTTTGCTTGAATGTCACAGCGTGTTTTTATTGCTGACCATGTGCAACCTCTGGTGGCCACAATTTACCCTTCTTCTAATGGCTACTGCCAGCGTGGTAATGCAACATATCACAAAACAAAAGTCATATCAAACTGTTTTCATAAAGATAAAAATGAGTTCAGTGTTCTTCAGTGGCCCTCTCAGTCACCTGGTCTGAATCCAATAGAACAGCTTTTGGATGAAGAAGTATTGGAAATTTATAGCATGAATGTGCAGCTGACAAATTTGCAGAAATTGCATGCTTTAATCATGTCAACATGAACCAGAATCTCAAAGAAATGTTCCCAATGTCTTGTGGAATCCATGCAACAAAAAGTTGATGCTGTTTTGAGAGCAAAAGTAGGCCCTACCCAGTATTAGTATAGCATTCCTAATAATTTAGACAGTGAGTGTATATTTACTGTATATACAGTACATACAGTCATGGCCGAAATTATCGGCACCCTTGGAATTTTCCCAGAAAATGCACAATATCTCCCAGAAAATTGTTGCAATTAGAAATGTTTTGGTATACACATGTTTGTTTCCTTTATGTGCATTGGAACAACACAAAAAACAGAAAAAAGCCAAATCTGACATCATTTCACACAAAACTCAAAAACCAGGCTGGACAAGATTATTGGCACCCTCAACTTAATATTTGGTTGTACGCCCTTTGGAAAAAATAACTGAAATCAAGTGCTTCTTATAACCATCAAAAAGCTTGTAACACCTCTCAACTGGAATTTCCTACCACTCTTCTTTTGCAAACTGCTCAAGGTCTCTCAGATTTGAAGGGTGCCTTCTCACAGCAGCAATTTTGAGATCGCTCCATAAGTGTTCAATCGGATTTAGATCCGGACACACTGCTGGCCACTTCAGAACTCTCCAGCACTTTGTCTTCAACCATTTCTGGGTGCTTTTAGAGGTACGTTTGGGGTCATTGTCCTGCTGGAACCCTCATGACCTCTAACGCAGACCCAGCTTTCTGACACTGGGCCCTACATTGCGGCCCAATATCTTTTGGTAGTCTTCAGGTTTTATGATGCCTTGCACACAGTCAAGGCATCCAGTGCCAGGGGCAGCAAAACATCCCCAAAACATCTTAGAACCTCCACCATGTTTGACTGTAAGTACTGTGTTCTTTTGTTCGTAGGCCTCATTCTGTTTTCTGTAAACAGTAGAATGATAAGCTTTACAAAAAGCTCTACCATGGTCTCATCTGTCTACAAGACATTCGCCCAGAAGGATTTTGGCTTCCTCTAGTACATTTTGGCAAACTCCAGTCTGGCTTTTTTATGTTTCTGTGTCAGCAGTGGGGTCCTCCTGGCTCTCCTGCCATAGTTTTTCATTTTGTTCAGATGTCGATGGATAGTTCGAGCTGACACTGTTGCACCCTGAGTCTGCAGAACAGCTTGAATATGTTTTGAAGATGATTGGGTCTGTTTATCCACCATTCGGACTATCCTTCGTTGCAGTCTTTTATCAGTTTTTCTCTTCCGTCCACATCCAGGGAGACTAGCTACAGTGCCATGTGTTGTGAACTTCCTGATTATGTTGCACACACAGTGGACAAAGGAACATGAAGATCTTTGGAGATGGACTTGTAGCCTTTAGATTGTTGATATTTTTCCACAATTTTTGTTCTCAAGTCCTCAGAAAATTCTCTGATCTTCTTTCTGTTCTCCATGCTTAGTGTGGCAAACTCAGACACACAACAGAAAGGTTGAGTCAATTTTTCTCCAATTTAACTGGCTTCACGTGTGATTCCTATATTGCCAGCACCTGTTTCTTGCCATAGGTGAGTTCAAACGAGCATCATATGCTTGAAATAAAACGATTTATCCACAATTTTGAAAAGGTGTCAATAATTTTGTCTGGCCCACTTTTGGAGTTTTGTGTGAAATGATGTCAGATTTGGCTTTTTTTCTCTGTTTTTTGTGTTGGTCCAATGCACATAAAGGAAATAAACATGTGTATACCAAAACATTTGTAATTACAACAATTTTCTGGGAGAAATGGTGCATTTTCTGGGAAAATTCCAGGGGTGTCGATAATTTCGGCCATGACTGTATACAGACACATACACTATATACATCTATTGGAATGCACATACATAGTACACAACCACTTTCATACCTATATTACAGGCTCTAAAATAAAGAACAGGTACTTGATAGCTGCTTGAGTAGACAACATGGTATTCAAATCTGATCATTTCTTGTCCACTGAGGTCAATGTCAAGTTCTTCTAAATCCATTGTGTCCTGTAATATGAGCACACATTTAATGATGATTTAGTTTGGCAGTCTAATGCATAATTTTTACCCGACAGAATGCAATGTTACAAAATAATGGTGAAAGAAATACGTATGATTTTGTAATTTACCACAGAAAAACAGGAACTCTCAATTAAATATTTCTTTCCATAGAGTTTGATGGATGTTCACAGTCTCCATATACATTTAACATCTTATATTATATTAATTATAATATTAATAATATATATAAGACAGATCACAGAAGCAATCCTTATTACTGTATTTGCCAGCCATCACTTTCATCTATGGTTACTTACATGTTTAGGATACTATGTATAAACCATTCAGCCACAACATTAAAACCACTGACACATAAAGTGAAAAACATTGATTATCTTGTTACAATACCTTCTGTCAAGGAGTAGAATATAATAGTTAACAAGCTCCTGAAGGTGATGTGTTGGAAGGAGGAAAAATGGACAAGTGAGAGGACCAGAGCAACTTTGGCAAGACACAAATGGTGAAGGTTAAACGATTGGATCAGAGAATCTACTGTAGCGCAAATTGCTGAAAAACCTGATGATGGCTATGAGAAAAAAGGTGTCAGAACACCCACAGACCAGTCAGAGTGCCTAGCTTACAATGAGCACATGAACATCAGAAGTGGGTCATGGAGCAATGGAAGAAGGATGGTCTGGTCTGATGAATAACGTTTTCTTTTAGATCTTGTGGATGGCTGAGTGCATCTGCATTGTTTATCAGGGGAAGAGATGGTAGCAGGATGTGCTATTGGAAGAAGGCAAGCCAGCAGAGGAAGTGTGATGCTCTGGACAATGCTCTCCCTCTATCTCTCTCTCTCTCTCACACACACACACACACACACACATACATACATATATACATATTTAATACATGAAGCAGGTTAAGTCACTTGCTCAGGGTCACACATTGACTCAGAGGTGGGAAATGAACTGGTAAAATTAGCATGTAAAGAGCACTTTTTATTCATTAACACCACACTCCCTTCCTGTTAACAATCCTGGGCCTACTATACTTTTATGTACACATAAGCTATAACAAAAGAACTATTAAACATAAGGAAAAAGACTGAATGCAACTCAAAGGTTAACTAAATGTATATTAAAGCTTAAGCGCATGAGGCCTAGTTTTAGAGTAGCTACCAGCATAATTTTCCTAGGTTAGAATGAGGTCGATGATTAATGAACAGCCCTCCAGAAAGCAGGGATAATCTGATGGAAAGCCCCTACACTCCTCCAATGAAACAGTGCTAAGATCAATGGGAGAATCAACTAAACACCCCTCTTAAAGAAGTGGTGTTCAGAATAATGAGAGTATCGACATGAGTCACAAATTACTGGTGGCTTTAGCTGATTGGAGGAGATAATTTCTACATGTTAAGAGTCGGATGACGTGATGTATTACATAAGTTGATGTAATTAGAAAATTGTAAAATAGGAGACAAATCGGGCAATTGATTGCTCACTCAATGGACTGAGACATTTGTGCATTATTCTGTGTTAATAATGAATTGTTCTGCATTCTCATCTGGTCTTTGTAACTGCCTTCTTTGAAGATATAGGAAAGTTTTTTCCATGACACTTTTTACTCATATTTTTTGCATCAATATAGTAACAACTATAACTGAGGGATGATGTATAAGTCAATGTAGGTTATGCTTCAGCTTTATAACACACTAGTACTGTGTGCAGTTTTGGTTTCCAGGCTACAAAAATGACATAATGGCACTAGAGAAGGACCAGAGTGCAGTGATAATGCTTTTTTCAGGACTGCAGAGGATGAGTTATAAGGAAAATAAGGAAATATTAAAAGAACTAAACATTTTCAGTTTAAGTAAAAGAAGGGTAAGAGGTGACTTGATTGAAGTGTTCATAACTGTGAAAGGAATTAGTAAGTGGACCAACAATATTACATTAAAATAAGTTCAACAAGAACATGGAGACACATTTAAAAACATTTTAAGGGTAAATTTCACACAAACATTAGGAAGTTTTCCTTTAAAAAGAGTGTCATAGACACATATGGAATAAAGTCCTAAGTGTAGTGGTTAAAAGTAGGAGTTTATGGACCTTCTAAACTATATTTGATGTTATTTTGAAGAAATTAAGGGGATACGACTGGCATGCTTTTTAGGCCGAATGGCCCATTCTCATCTAAACGTTTCTAATGTCCTAACTAAACCAAAGTCAAAGCTATAGATTTTATTTTAAAAGAAATTTTGTTTTGTGCAATATATGACTTAGAGGCTTAAATCAATTAACCTAAGGCTGTTGAAGTAACACTGTCCTTTGATCCTCACTAGCATTTGCAGTAAAGGCTTCAGCGGGAAGACAGACACCAAAGAACAAATTCATCTTACAGTACAAGAGGATAACAATTGTTTCTTTCACTCAGATAATAAATTATGCAGCAACAGGATTATTTATTTCAATACAAAATGAAGCAAATCAACAAGGTTTGTTGCCGTAATTTAATACTTTGGTTCTTTTTAGACTGTGGCTGCTGTACAAACAAGCTGTGTGTCCTGAAGCATGTCACAGTACACTCTATTGTCACCTAAGTGCATTGCCTTTGATATACTCAGACTAATGGGAGACTTGGATCAGGTTTAATGTGCATTGTAAAGACATAGTCTTAGTTGTCAGTGTTGTAAATCATCCCTGAAACAGAGCTCTATGGTCACCTATCAATTTACCTCTAAAGCTGAAAGCTGCAGGGACTTAGTATGATGTTTGTTCTCAAATGCATTTATAGCACAAGTAAGCTTAAGACGTACAAAAACACATTTTTAAAAGAAAAATCTGTGGGGCTGCAAATATATTTATCTATCAGAATGTTAAAGCTAAAGAACATATGGTAAGTTCTAATAATGTGCCATTCAGTAAATTAATTTTATTTAAATATTAAGAGGAAGAGGCTGAGATGTCATTTTAAAAGTACTAAGAGGCTCTGGAGTTAAACTCTAAAAATATAGATTTACCTAGAAATAAACATATAATGCAAATAATGGCAGTAGCAGTGCTAAGTGACGCCTTTCAATACATGCTTTGCAGCAGGTCAGATTTTGGATTCAGATTTTCATTAAAAACAAGCTTTATCTGTCAGATTGTGATTGTTTCTGCAATCTGGAAACAAATCTCAAATGGGGCAGGAGTTTTTCACGTGACACACTCAAACACACACTCACTTGCTGAGCATAAGGTTACTTTAGATTCAGCAATTAACATGCATTACAGTGTCACTAGGGAACCATATATTTTTAAAACAAATGTTCCTCCATTTCTGGATTTGCTTTATCAAATTCAGAGTCATAGAGGCCAAAGTGAATCCTGGAAGTAACATGCTTAAGGCAGACACCATTCATGGAAAACCCATCAAAGGGTGCACGCCCGGCCAATTTGGGGTTGCCAATAATTGTCAGGCTATTGGGATGTGGAAGGAAAAGTGAAGCACAAGGAAAACAATGACATGCAAACATTTCACAGCAATCAGGTATTGAAGTTAGACCTGGGACTCTGGAACTGTGAGGCAGCAGAATTAATCATCCGTTTTGCTAAAACATGAATCAAAATTAGGTTTTTGATATCTTGCCAGCTTATTGACACTGGGGGAGGGACAGCTAGATCTGAATTAGAAGTAACTGCTCAATATAAAAGTTTAAAGAGTGCATAAAGGAAACTAGCTGAAAGTTAATACAGTGAAGAAATGAACATTCAAGCTGTTAATAATGAACTTGTGCTCTAATAATTGGCCAGATGACTGACAATATTTTTGCAATCTAATTGTTTTATAAATGTAAATAAAGAAACAATGATCTACACAGTTACTTAATGTTTACCATTATCTACAATTATGGTAAAAATTGAACCACCACCACAGATAAATTTGAATTTAAAAGCAAAGGATGCATTTCCTCGTCAGTGACATACACAGAATATAGATTCAGACATGAGCTTTGGATCAGAACCGTCAGCAACATGTGAACAGAAAATATTTTAGGTCAAGTGAACAAGTTTGTCAAAAATATGACAAGCAACAAAAAAGGGTTTGTTTACTTGCTGATTTGGGATTTTGTTAATTTTAGTATACTTTAGATTTCAAAACTACTCCCTTTAACTACTGTATAATAACACAGCTATTAAACTACAGAGAGAACAGTAGCTTCAACATTTAAAAAACAGATCAGCCTTTGGCTCCTTCAATCACCCCCTGGTGGATACTCTTATATTTACAATCACAGCTAATGTGTTGAAAGCTGTTCTTCAAAGAACAACCCTCATCTGTGGCAAAAATGGATTAATTTAACTTTATATTGTACATACCTACATAGGTTCAAACTTTTTAAAATTATTCATGGATTGTACTCCACCTGCAAAATGCTCTACCAGACAACTGCCTGTCCCTGCCAATATCTTGGCTTTGCCAGCAATTCAGGACTTTACTAGATGACTATTTTTACTATTGGTCATGTTTACTGTGCAGTTTGTGGACTAATTACCCCTCATTGGTATTGTCTCAAATGGAATATCCATCCTTATTCATCATTCTAATATTTTCACTTGTGTTATTGCTTTTATTCCTGTTGTTTTTATTCCCTTTATTCCTCCTAATTTTGTTCAACCAGTAAATCAGCAAATCCTTATGCCACATTTTTATTTTTTAAAAGATACCTTAAAGATAATTTCTACTAATTATTTAGCCTTTTTGTAATTTTTGGTAATATTAGATAAATAATTTCAAAGCAATGCAGACATGAAGCTAGCAAATGTCCTTCTGGGGAGGAAAAGATGAACTGAACATCACACACCTCATCAGACTGCAGTGCTCCAATTCAAATCATTGAATGTATAGTAATTCAGGTATATTAGTGCCATAACACACTGCAATCACTCACTTTGTGATCTCTATGTTTCTGAATAGCTCCAACGTAAGTATGCTTACCATGGCCATTACTGCTCAGGAGATATCACCTTAATTTATTACCAAACATTGTACATTAGCATTTCAGTTACTTGAACTTGGGCTTAAGATATTAAGTTTGATAACAATTGTATTCCTTTAGTGAATGATTTTATAACTTGCCTGAATTTTAAGAATAATCTCTAGCACAGGGGTCCCCAACTCTGGTCCTGGATGGCTCCAGTGGCTGCAGGTTTTCATTCTAACCCTTTCTTGATTAGTGAACTGTTTTTGCTCCTAATTAACATCTTTTGAATTACAGCAGTTTTATTTAACTTGCTTTTGAAGACTCAGATCCCTTAATTATTTATTTTTCCTTAATTAGCAGCCAAACAATAATGAGATACAAAATAAACCAAAACATGATCAACATTGTTGATCATACAATATCTGAAAATAAAGAAAGGTGAAGGTCTCAGGAATGTTGATCTGCTCAGGTCCCCAAAACATTTTAAAACTGCTCTTAGAAAAGAGAAAATCAACAGTTTCGGAAGTGTATGCTATTGCACAATTAGAGGAGAAACAAGCCATTGAATTAAAGAATGGGGTTAATTGACAACAATAATCAGTCCCCAATTAACCAACTGGTTGAAGTGAAATTGGTTGGAGTTTGAGGCCCTGACTTAGTTGGTCTTCTGTTGGCTCACTCACTTCAAATTTCATTTCTGTTTGGGTGCCATTTAAGGAAAGATCAAGAGGTTGCCGGTTCGATTCTGGGCATCTCCTACAAGTACCATTTTTCATAGTGAGCTGCTCTTATTGTTAACACTATAGAATAAAAACATACATTTGATTTAAGTCTGTAACAGCCGGTATAAATTTATGTTACTTGCAAAGGTTAGCGTTTTTTTTTTTTTTTTATTTTATTCAATTTTATTTTCTCAGTCACGTTCACACACCCTTGCTGTTTTCAAATAAAGACGGTCTATAACAGGGGTGAACTCAGATGAGGATGAGGGTTCTACATCAGAGAAAGAGAACAGAAGCCCCTCCCGCAAGAAACGTCCATTCACACATAAGAACAATGCAGCTGCACCAGGTGTAAAGGTGAAAGATGGCACCATTTGGATGCAGCAAGAGGTTGATTTATTTACTTATCATAGTGTAGCTGTGAATGAGAAAGGCAGGAGCAAGCACGGGTAAAACATGTGCCGAAAGAAATCTCTCAGTCCCAAAGTTTGTTTTAAAAGATTTAGTGAAAATTCACAGCAAACAGTCCACACAAGAATAAAGAAAAAAAAGGTTGTTACACACGTAGGATAAAAGACAAAAAAAAAATGGAAAAAATGTTTCTTCTACTAACTTAGCTTTTCTTGTCAAACCTCAGGTGCTTCTATACTTAAAGATGCTTTACTTCATCTTCAGTAAGCTCTAATCATATGACACTGCACGTTCAATAGAGCATGTTAAATTTCATACTACTGAGCATGTAAGGCACAGTTTAAAACTGTGTGCCCTCCATGTCTTACACACAGCAAGACAGGTCACTAACTGAGACTATTGTATAGTCAGAGATGCCAGAAGTAGTTAGAATATATCAGTTCAATTCAACTTGTGGGGGTTGTAAGAACCTCCTAAAGACTATGCACTAATATATAGGCAAAAATTTAGTATAACTTAAGCAAACATTTAATATAACTTAATGACTCTTATACTGCAAAGCCTCCTGTGTTTGATAGATACAGGCATTGTGACCTTATGCTGAAGGAAGATAAGTAAATAAATAGGTAAACAACATTCGATGTGGCATTTATACAAGTAACATATAAATATTTTTCATATAAAGACCATCACAAAACATAATCACAATCAGAGCTCGGCATGCCCTGCTGTTTCATTGAAGGACTTGCTTGTGTCAGATTCAATGGCAGGATGACGCCCGACTTCTTGCTGCATCCAAATCGATCTTTCGCCTTTATGCCTGGTGCAGCTGTGTTGTTCTTATGTATGAGTGGACATTTCTTGAGGGGAGGGCTTCTGTTCTCTTTTGCCGATGTAGAAGAACCCTTATCCGAGTTCACCTCTGTTATAGCACATCTTTATTTGACAACAGCAGTGTCAGATCAGGGGGTGTGTGAACGTGACTGAGAAAATAAAATTGAATTTAAAAAAAAAAACAAAAAAAAAAAACACTGACCTTTACAAGTAACATAAATTTACCCCAGATGTTACTGACTCAAATCAAATGTATGTTTTTATTCTATAATAGTAACAATAAGAGCAGCTCACTACTCAAAACAGTAATTCTAGGAAGTGCCCGGAATCGAACTGGCAACCTCTTAATTATGATATAGCAGTTTTTACCACTGTACCAGCCAAACAGTTCTGTCAACGTTGTACCCTAACCCGATTTCTTTTTTTTCAGTTATACTCTTGAATAAAAGCACACTTGTTTTGTACACGTGTACCTTTTGTAAAAGTGTTCAATTGATATTTGGACTTCAGTCTTCACACATTATGCCCTTCATGTCAAAATTTTGCTATTAGTACTATAATATGAAATAGGTTTTGTTTTAGGAATGTGTTCAACATTTCTTGCATTTCTTGCAGCTTGTTGTAGATGCGGAATACACATGAAATGCATGTGTTCCAAATAATGATGTATTATTTACCCAATACAAGTCCAGGCACCTCACACCTAGATAAAAGGCCTTGAGCTGGGAGAACTTTTTGCCAGAGTTAAGCTGCGGCGGTGGGGGGATGGGACAACAGGCTGCTTGCTACTTGTGCTGATCAACACATTTAAAAAACAAAAGAGGCTAATAGAGAGGTACAAAGGAATTTAAGGAGGCCCGAGATTACAAGTTTGTTCGGAGGCTTCAGGGATTCTAGTGTTAACTCAAGATCTCTTAATGACAAAGCATTTGTGCTATTGGAAGTTATTACAGACTCCAACCCTGATACGCTATGCTTAACAGAAACCTGGCAACAACCAAATGAATTTATGTCTCTCACAGAGGCAATACCATCCAGATATGTTTACTTCACAGATGTTCGCAGCTCAAGACAAGGTGGAGTCGTCGCAGTAATTGCTAGATTTGAGTCTTTCAAGTGTCTGGCTCTTAAACTAATAAAGAAATCTGCTCCTGTCTTACTTATTGTTGTCTATTTTCCTCCAAAATACAATGGATATTTCTTATCTGATCTGACTGAAAGATTAATCCACTTAAGTTCTCAGTCATTCTCATTGGTGATTTCAACATCCATATTGACATTCCTACCTGTAAACTGAGGAATGAATTCCTGCCCTTACTGGACTGTTTTGACATGGTGCAGCATGTTGATTTTCCTATCCACTCTGGTGGATGTTTATTAGACCTATTCTGCACATATGGCTCATCTGTTGGTAACGCAGCAGTGATCTGGGATTCTCTGGTCATAAAGCAGTACTTTACATTGTGTCATTACCTCACCCTCCTCTTACCTGTAAACGTCAAATTTCTTTCAGAAGCCTTAAAAACTTATAACATCTATCGCTGCTGGATCCATTTATGATCTTTTTCTGTCTTTCCCTATTCTATCAATGCTAGTTAGCTTTGTTGACTACTATAACTCAGCCGGTTTACAGAGATGCACTAACTGCAGCCAAGAACACACATTATGGCCAAATAATAGAAAATGGCCATTATAACCCAAGTTTTGGCCTATCACTCACTTATCTTTTCTGTCCAGAGTTCTTGAGCGTGTTTTACCCTCCCAACTCATCAATTACTTAAGTTCTAATAATTTGATGGAACACTTTCAGTCATATTTCTGAGCACAGCACAGATGTGAAACTGTTCTACTTCGGCTAACCAATGATATACTTATGGGTGCAGACTCTGTACAAACCAGCATATTAATTCTGTTAGACCTCAGTGAAGCATTTGACAATGTCAGACATGACATTCTACTTTCCAGAAATTAGAACATGCTAGGTATCTCTGGCACTG
Source organism: Polypterus bichir lapradei (assembly GCA_026402145.1). Taxonomy (NCBI): domain Eukaryota; kingdom Metazoa; phylum Chordata; class Cladistia; order Polypteriformes; family Polypteridae; genus Polypterus; species Polypterus bichir. The sequence goes on along the minus strand of JANRMT010062837.1, from coordinate 40,091,510 downwards.
CTCTGCAGTTCTTTAAGTCCTATCTGACTGATAGGCAAGAGTTTGTTAGTTTTGGCAACAGTAGATCCAGCTCAGCACTAGTCACACAAGGAGATCTTCAGCGCTCGGTCCTCAACCCTGTGCTCTTCTATATCTATATGGCTCCCCTTAGCCATTTTATTTGTAGTATGGACTGGGTTATCATTTTTAAATAGATGACACTCAACTTTATTTCAATGTTAAAAGTAAAAATTCATCAGAGATTTCTCATCTCACAATTTGCCTCGGTGAAATTAAATACAGGATAGAGTCTCTTTAAAATTAAATTGCAACAAAACTGAGCTGAAATTAGCACTAAAGCGCAACTTAATTAAATAAGATCCTTTTCAGTCACTCCTGATGGTGATCTCATTAGACCTATGCAAGGAATCTTGGAGTCATTTTTTATTTTCCCCTTTCTTGTTCCACCCACATAAACCAGATTAAGAAATGTTTTTACTTCCACCACCGTAAATTCTCACGTTTGCTCATCCTCCCCTTGTCCATGTTTTTATCATATCCCACATAGATTATTGTAACTTCCTACCTGCAGGTGCTGCATCTAATCATATATCACAGCTCTAGTTGATTCAAAACTCTGCTGCTAGAGTCCTTACACAAACCAGCAACAGAGAGTACAAAACACCTGTCCTACTTTGGCTTCACTGGCTCCCTGTGTCTTACAGGATTGAATATAAAATTCTATTAATAACCTAAAAAGCTTTAAATGGCTTTGCACTGGACTACATCAGTGACCTTCTCCATCACTATGCTCCTGTTTGCCCACTAAGGTCCTCTGATTCTGGTAATCTTGTTGTGTAATACACTGACCTGCACTCTATGAGTGACAGTGTTTTCAGCTGTATAGTGCCCAGACTTTGGAATGACCTCCTGAAATTAATTAGTTTGGATGATTCAATTCATTCTTTTAAAAAACATCTTAAAACTCATCTGCTCAAAAAGGCTTTTCCTTCAGATGCTTCTTTCAGTCTACTTCTCTGTCCAGATTCTGAGGACATTTTATGTATGTGTTATCGATATTTACTCTGGTTTATTTTTTAATGTATTCTATGTAATTCTTTGTATTTGTATGTATTTGTTTAGTGTTCTATGCAGAAAATATTTACATCCAAAATATTTGTAGTTGAGAAAACGGCTATATAAATGTAAAGACTTGTTATTTTATTATTATTATTAATCATGTACTAGAAAGATATTTTAAAACATAATACAATGAATAAAGAAACACTTGCACAAATACAGATAAAACACAAAACCACAATGAATAGCACAACATTATACTCAATGACTTTCATGTTTGCAATGGTGATGTACAGGTTGACAGACAAGATTAGAAAGGAGTCCCAGTGGACTATGATGTTTGCTTGGGACATTGTGATCTGTAGCGAGAGTAGAGAGCAGGTTGAGGAGACCCTAGAGAGGTGGAGATATGCTCTAGAGAGGAGAGGAATGAAGGACAGTAGGCACAAGACAGAATACATGTGTGTAAATGAGAGGGAAGTCAGTGGAATGGTGAGGATGTAGGGAGTGGAGTTGGCAAAGGTGGGTGAGTTTAAATATTTAGGATCAACAGTACAGAGTAACAGGGATTGTGAAAGACAGATGGAAAAGAGAGTGCAGGCAGGGTGAAATGGGTGGAGAAGAGTGTCAGGAGTAATTTGTGACAGACAGGTATCAGCAAGAGTGAAAGGGAAGAAATACAGGACAGTAGTGAGACCAGCTACTGTATATTATATGAGTTGGAGACGGTGGCACTAACCATAAAACAGGAGACAGGGCCAGAGGTGGCAGAGTTAAAGATGCTAAGATTTGCATAGGGTGTGACGAGGATGGATAGGATTAGAAATGAGTACATTAGAGGGTGAGCTCAGGTTGGACGGTTTGGAAACAAAGTCAGACAGGCAAGATTGCATTAGTTTGGACATGTGCAGAGGAGAGGTGCTGGGTATATTAAGAAAAGAATGTTAAGGATAGAGCTGCCAGGCAAGTGGAAAAAAGGAAGGCCTAGGAGAAGGTTTATGGATTTGGTGAGAGAGGATATGCAGGTGATGGGTGTAACAGAGCAAGACACAGAGGACAGGAACATATAGAAGAAGATAATCCACTGTGGCAACCCCTAATGGAAGCAGCTGAGAGAAGAAGATACTCAATGCCTTTTATAAAGTCTAATTATTTTTTTTAACTGTTGTAGGTGACGATTAAGTTAGACATATCTTTGTTTGGATGCAGCAGATATGTCACCACAAAGACACTTGAAAGTCAAGTCAAGTCAAATTGGGGGGGCATGCACTGGTACCATTACAGCTTAGGACCCCGGTTGGCAACCCCCCAGGCAGACACGCAGTCCAGTCCTACCCTCCGGAATTGACCCTCTATCTGCCGCAGCCAGGTGTTACGTGGGCGACCCCTTGGCCTGATCCAGCCATTTGGGTCCCCAACAATGAGGATCTTATGAGCCAGATCACCCTCAAGGCAACGCGCCACATGGCCGTAGTTCCGTAACTGACGCTCCCTCACAATGCAGGTAATGTGCGTCATTCAGGACTCCATGAGCAACCACTCATTTGACACAAAGTCAAACCAATGGTACCCAAGGATTTTCCAGAGAGACACAGTACCAAAGGAGTCCAGTCTTTGTCTCAGGTCACTGGATAGCGTCCATGTCTCACAACCATATAGTAAGACAAGACGCACCAAGACTTGGACCTTCATCCTTTTGCATAGAAATCAGGAGCGCCACACACCGCTTTCCAGCGACCTCATGACCCCCCATGCACTCCCAATCCGTCTACTGACTTCACAGGAAGAGTCACCAGAGACATGAATGTCACTGCCAAGGTAAGTAAACCTCTCAACAAGGTCAACACTCTCTCCGCAAACAGACACACTACTGATGGCTGTGCCCAAGAGGTCATTAAACATAAATCACTGAAACACAGATTTAAAATAATTAACATTTTAATGCACCTGTCATTCGTTTTTGTATGTGTCCACACAATTACCACTAAATTGAATTCCTACATTTTCCTCACAGTGACTGCCTTAGATGGAAAAAGCAAACCACAAGCTATGCTGCTGGAAAAACAATTCTATAGGTGCTAGGGCAAACATAAATTGGGAATACCCAACAGTAAAGGTGATGCAATGACTTGAACGTGGACACATTTGTTGTATGCATTTTCACCACAGTTTTGTTTGGTGCTCTTAGTTTGTGACCCCCAAAATCTCAGTGAATTCCCATCCAGGAAAAATGACACATTATAACCAAAAAGAATTTTTGTAAGTTTACAAAGTAAGTAAGTAAGTTTACAGGCACAAATCATCATTTAGGATTTTTTAAACTAAAAAAAAGAGCATCTTTTGCTTCTCACTATAACTTTACCTTTTCCTGCACCACCAGTCTCTCGCTTTGAATGATTATTCATTTTCTGTTTTTTGGCATGGTAACACAAATATACAATCTCATAGAAGCTACCTGTAAGACATCTGCTCTGATTGTGTCCTACCCACTCATAATTGTTATTTAGGTTTGATTCGACTGATTTATAATCATAAAAGTCAAAGTGGGGTAGGGATGGGTGCTGGAGAGCATGTTGCTGTGAGTATCTGTTTGTGAAAACTTGGACCTTTCCTGTTATTAGGCATTTTCTTTTCTCGCATATGCAAAGGCCCCTTTGTGGACAGGGCCACATGTTGCACACCTGAGTCACCCTGATGGTAGATTCAACCATGATCACATGCCACTAGAGAGATATCTTCTGTTGCAAAAATAGGGCGGCCCTTGAAAAGTGGAAGAGACTCTCGCCTCCAGTTCTCAGGCTCAGTAAGTCTGAGAAAGGGTAAGCATTAGATTGTCATGAGGAAGAAGTTATTCAAAACACAATTAATAGCAGCCAGCTTGCTTTCAGAAATAATGTGCTTCTAGTTTAACTCAGTTCAACAGAAATAAGAAGGATGCTTCTGGACACAAGGAATTAGAAAGAAATTCTAAAAAAAAACCTAAACCAAGTAACAATTATGCTATATACTGTAGCAACACTAAAGCAGAAATAGTTTTTCCACTTGCTTATTTGCCAACAACTCAGCTTAATAATTGGCTTATTAAATAAAATTCAGTTCTGATTAAAACTATTTTAAACAGTCAATGTGTAGACATAAATATCATTAAACAGAACATTGAATTTTTATTACTGCTATATATAAAGCAAACGGTTTACCTTCCCCTTCAAAAGACATTGTTTTGTAATTGGTTAGCTCCAGCATACATTCAGTTTAATAAGTTTACAACAATTCAGTTTACAACCAGCTGCTCTATTCTTGATTGGATAAGAGACTGCTACATAATTAAATACTGCCAAGTTCAGAAATCTTAGGTTAATTGCCATATTGCTGCCATTTTTAACTACAGTGTTAGCTATGGTATATTACTGAAAATTAACTATATAATGAACCACTTTAATGAAGAAATTTAGACTTTCACAAATATTGAAAAGTTAAGATTTGCTTCAGAAGCTCTTTAACATATACTATAAAAATGCACCTTGTTTTGCAAGATTTGGTTATTACTTCTGGAGTCATTTATTCATAAAGGAACATGGACTGAAGTTATAATTTAAACTTGACAAAATCAAGATTTGTGCAAGCTCCACACAGAAGAATACTTTATTTGCAAGTAACTGATAGCCTAGCTGTGCTCTATAAATTTGCACAATAATTAAATACAGCACTTAAATCCTGGTGAGAATCTGTGAATTAGTTGTTAAAAGTACAAGGGCATCCAAAATACAAATTTGTAAATATTGGGATACACCATCTTACAAACTGTGGAAACTATTTCTACTCTGTCAATATTCTCTGCACTTTGAGCTTATTTTGTCATGTTGTGGTTCTCAATAGAATTAACAAGGTGTGTAAAAGCATTGTAACATGTTAAGTATTTTGTTTAATAGACTTGAAATACTGTAGACAAAAAGCTGCATTTATAATAACTGGATTTTTTAAAAGTTATACGGTAACACATTCCAGCAATAGCCACACATTTCTGTACATTTCCTATTAGAATATAGCTTTAGAAAACTACAAATAACATTCAATTATACTCAAACCACCTTTTTAGTAAAACACAAAACATAATTAAATGACAGTGCTTTTTGAAAGCATGTTAGACTTTCACTTCTCACCTATTGATTATGGAACTACCTGTCTCAGAGATGGAACCAGTATGGTACAGGTAAACCCACATTAGAAATGAGGAAGCAAATTGACAAACCAGTGCAAGAAGAAGGGCATTGCCATATAGGCGGAAAACAGTAGACATGCTTTTCCTAAGGGTACAAGAAAGAGAAACATTGGCATCCAGTAAAAAAAAAAAAAAAAGGCAATTCTCCTAAAACCACAACAAAACATACATATAGCATCAGCCAATGGTAAATGTACTGGACCCTTTGATTAAAAAATAAATGTCAAGCAGGTTTTTCAAAAGAAATGAAGATCTCCTTGCTGATAGGTGCCAGGACACAAACCCAGGTAGAGGGACTGGGAACAGTATTAGTCCTTTAAGAAAAGGGCAGTAGGAAAGCATCCAAGGAGATGTGGGCATTTTAAGGTTTCAAAAAACCTATGATACTGGGCCACATAATGGCCAAAAAGAGGGTGTTTCTGTTATCAAAGAAAAAATGCTCTTCAGAAATGCCAGTGGGAGGTTTAAAGCCAGCTCGGGTCAGAGAACAAATTGTTTTTGAAGTTGGAAAAAAAGAATTTGGGTTTCAGGCTCCCAGAAGGAAGCATAAAGAAGAAGGAAGAGAGACCAGAGCTGTATACATAAAACAGACTGAGAAATGTGAAATGAGAAGGAAGTGTTTTGGAGGTATTTAAGACGCATGAGAGTATGTTCATCTCAAAGTAATCTTATCTGCACAAACCCACACCAATTCTGAGTCATCTAGTAAATTAACTTGTGTCTTTGACATGCAGAAGGAAAACTCATGTATGTCCAGGAAGATAAGAGACACACAAACTCAATGAAAAATAAAAAATAATAAACAAAAACCTTTGCCCCAACTCATACTCTACAGTGGTGAGACAGCACAGTTAAACACTATGTAACTTGCCGTTTTTTATGTTTTTGCTAATTATTAATAAAAATAAACTTATCTAAATTCTAATCTTTAATAAAGATACAGATACAATACATACATATCAGAAATGCAACATTTTATATATCTTCTCATTTAATATATTCTTATTAAACACAATTAAGAGTTAAGAATGCTATGTGATGTTTACAAATGCAAAACAATTAAAAGAATTGTAATATCTGTTAGGAACAGACTCAGTCTGTACCAAGGTTAATATGAATATCCAGACCAGGGGCCTCATGTATAAATGGTGCGTACGCACAAAAATGTTGCGTACGCCCATTTCCATGTTCACATCGTGATGAATAAAAACTAAACTTGGCATAAAGCCACACACGTTTTAATGCAAGCTCAATCCCTGGCGTATGCAAGTTCTCCGCTCGGTTTTATAAACTGGCGGTACCCAGCAACAAAGCACTGCTATTGTTCCAGTGTGGTTTCCCTTTCTTTTTTAGATCCACATCCCTGATGCGGTTTTATCAAATACACTGAAATTAACCGCATATCGTTTATTAGTTTAACATTAGAATTACCAGAGCCTGCGAAAAAACTCGAATTCTACGCATGGTGTTATGCATGAGGCCCTAGGAGATTATAACAGCTAAAGAAAAATAAAAACAAGCATAGAGTCAAGGTGAGGCAGTGGTGAAATCCAGCAATGCCATCAAGATCAGCAAACTAAATTGCTTTTTGCGGCAACAAAAGAATCAAAGACAAAAGTAGAATTCAGCAACCAAACATGTCAAGAATAAATCCGTAACCAAAGTTAACTCAAACGCACGCAGTAAATATTTGTTTTAAAAAATCACAAAAATAGGATAACCAAAGGCTATTCTGCAATCATCTTATCATCATTATATATGCTGGCAGTGATGATGTCACACATTTTAAGATTGGGCCACATGGCCAAAAAAGAGTTGATCAAGCTAACAACTGTCACAAAAATAAAACTAACCAAACACAAGAATACCAATCACACACTCAAAATGACGCATGAAATTGATACAAAACCAAACAATAATACAAGGTTAAGGCAAAACTATATACTGGAACACATATAGGTAAACAATATGTAATATGTGCATATATATTATACATTATCAAGCATGTGTGTCAGAGGGTCACCCTTAGTGTTCCTTCCAGGTATGTACTTCCTCCCCTGACCGAGTGGGGGTGTTGCCGCTGTGTTGTCTTACTCTTCTTCCGCAGTACAAAGAAACCTCGCAGTGATAGCAACTGACTCTTCCCCTTCTAGTCCCTGGACCAGAAAAGCATGGCCACCTTGAAGGAGGTGTCACTTTATGAACAAGTAATCGGAGAGACAGAGCTCCTCTGTAACTTAAAAGTATCTCAAGATTAATTTGCCCCAAGTTAACAGGAAGTTTTTATTTGTTATATTTTGACGCCATTGTGCGTTTGTTTTCTTTTGTTTCAACTGAAGTAAACGGGAAGGGCTGGGCCGGTACCCAAAAATTTATTTTGTCAAGATTATCATTTCCTCGGTCAACCACTATATACATTACATTAAATGTATTTTTGTTGAAAATATTTATTTTTTAATTAATAAACCACTCATCTCAGAGAAACTTAATGATCTCAACTTGCAAAAGTAAATGTTTTAATTTTAAAAATTAAAGCAGATTCTTATGACAGCAACCAAATAATTCCTATAGTCACTAGTCAGTCCCTCATTTCTCTCTTGGCAAATTATTTGTCTATTGTTCTTTATAAAAGAATTTCAGTTGTTGTGGGCTTGTTACCTGTCTTGCAACAAAAGCCAAATTATGATCTTAAATTAGACTTTTCTGATGTCATTTATCACATGTTTTGGAACAATATCATTGATTGTTAAGTGTAACATTTTTTCAGTGACTTATTGTCTAGTTGTCTGTAAAACAAAGGCAGCAATTGATACTTGGGTGGGAGTATTCCACAGTGTCAATAACAGTGGCAGGAGAGGATATTTGATGTAAAAAGGATATGATAATAAAGTCAAATACAGGGTCAGAGGTAATGATTTACATCTGTGTACCAGTTTCAATAGTGTTGTGAAAAGAAATAAAACAAATGTACCAATTGCTTTTTCTGAATGGAGTTTTAGGCTTTTTTATTGTAGTTTTCTTTTTGGAACAGTCAAGGGAGTGACAGGAGCTTGACACACACACTAATGAAATACCTAAATATTTCAAAATACAACGTCCATTGACAAGGTAAATGGAGCTTTTAGTGTTAAATGATCTTCTTAAATACTTCATATTCTTATATATTCAAAGTCAAGCAACAGGCACTGTTATACTGTATGAAAAGTAATAGTAATTTTTTATTATATACAGTGCATACAGTATAACAACTTCTAAGTTATGCTAAAGTTCAATAAATGCAAAGAAAGATTAATTTTGAATTTTGAAAGCATTGGGGAAAGATTAAAATTAGCCAAAAGTAATTTTATGATAAAATAAGCCAGGGTGACAAATATTCTATTGCTACTAGAAGTATAGAAGAACAAACAAATCAGAGCAAAGAGAAAAAAATTGTCAGCTAGGTATTGTAATGAATAAATATTAATTCAGGGTTAAACGTATATAGTAAAAGTGTCTGGAAGGTAAATAGAAAATCTTATCTGGAAGATATTTTCTGAAAATGTAATACGTAATGGTAAAGTAATCTAACACTTTTTCCAGATTTCATTGTGGATTTTCACCATACATAGGATTCTTATTGAGTGTTGGCACATTGCATGTACAGTATGTTGAATTCTGCATAATAGACTTTACTACTAATACTACCACTAATACTTAATTCATTGAGTCATTGTTCATTACTTAATTTAAAAGTAGCCTTATGCTAGTAAATAAATTATAAAATTAAAAATCACCTGCTGCACCAATGAAAAAATGAACATGATTTTCCAAATGAATACACTCAACAGCATTTTATGAAGCTGCACAGTTGATGTATGATGGCAAGTATAGTTGAGGATAGAGTTGATAGATGGATACTACTCCTTGTCATAACCTTGCCTCAAATTTCATGAAATGTGCAGTAAGTACAAGGAACTGAATTGTTTTTTACTACACTGGCAACACTGGAGGGAAAGTGGAAAACAACCCTGGTTCACTGCAGAGCACATAGATTCATACATCATTACACACTCATGCAAGGCCAATTTAGACTAGTCAGGCAAAACGTGCTGAGTGATTTACAGTATTATGTTTTACCTAAGCTTGTCCAAGAAAGAATTCAATAAGAGATGCAGTTTCACTAAAAGATAATTAATCCATCCATCAGTTCCTCACTTCATTCGTTTTCTAACATACAGAGAAATAGGGAATTAAAAATACTTCACTTTCATTGTAATTTTGCTACAAGACTACACAAATTCAAACTACTTATGATCAGCAATTAACAAATGTGTAAATTTCCTTATAGATGCAGACGTTCACTATAACTGGGAAATATCAAGAAAATATCAGTTTTTAAATATTACACATACAAAAACAGTATGTAGTGTCCTATGCTATCATAAAAACAGCTTTAAAATGTAATAACCTGGTTTAATAAAGTATGGATAGGTAATAGTATCTGGAAAAAAAATGTGAAATACACTTCTGACCTGTTGCAATATTTGCAGGTTCAGTCTTTGATGCTTTTGGGCTTTGATGCCAAAAGAAGGATGTATGGCTGTTGCCACAACATACCGCATGTATATTCATTCAGCACGATAACTTTCAACCTCTAACCACACTGTTATTGTTTTCTTTTTTAAATAAATTACATTAATTTTAATTCATGGGGATCTCTGAAATAAGTAACCCTTATTCAGCTTTTCTTTTCACAAAAAATAAGAGTTAATCTTAACTCTTTTGTGCACATCAACCAAAAAATCAGCCATGATTTTGTTCCCCTCTAAAATGCATACCTGAAATTCATGTGTTCGGAAACATGCGGTAAAGCATGACATTAGAAATGATTATAAATTCCCAATAGCACATGAATGCAGCAAGCCACAAGTGGATTTTTTTCAAGGTAAAAAATGTGACCACAGAAAGTAATCAACCCAGCTCTGGCAAATGATATATCAGCAAAAATACATTTTACAATTAGTAAGCCCAGGGTGGGTGGGATATGCATATCTTATACAGTACTGGTAATGGGTGCAGTAGGCTAATTCACATTTTTAAAAAGACTTTTCAATGTTCACAATGTTTAATATGATATCTCAGCCAACTTTCAATCTCACATTTTTTCTGCTGATTAGGTGGCTGCTGAATGTTTGTGGAGGGCTGTGTTTCCAAGGGTCATATTCATTTTAAGGGCTGCCGTTTGTACTTGTTTCCTTTAAGCAACAGTGCAGAGGTCATAAACATTAAGCTTTGCAGGCACAAAATAATACAATACAATACAGTTTATTTTTGTATAGCCCAAAATCACACAGGAAGTGCTGAAATGGGCTTTAACAGACCCTACCTCTTGACAGCCCCCCAGCCTTGACTCTCTAAGAAGACAAGGAAAAACTCCCAAAAAACCTTGTAGGGAAAAATGGAAGAAACCTCGGGAAAGGTAGTTCAAAGAGAGACCCCTTTCCAGGTAGGCAAATGGTAAAACAGCAGGAAGAGGAAGTCTACCTTTTTTTTTTGGACCTGTCTCCGTGATTCAGACAAGGATCAGTACAGCACCATTTACAACACAGCACAGCAAATAAAAAAGCCAGTTGGCATTTTGGCGATTTCCCCAGGGAAACAGTTTCTATGTGTCTGATTTGAAAGGTAGTCACAGTATTATAGACTACTACCACCACTTTTAGACACACAACACCATACTGCATTGTGGGTTGAATGTTGCTAGGCTACAATGAGTGTTGCATTCATGGTCTGTACTACTATAGGAATTTATGTAGGAATTTCAGAAGACTCTTGAAATGTGTTTTTCCTGGCTTTTCTCTGCATTTCTGGCGGGACCACAAGCTGGGCCACTCAATAGGTTGCTTTACAGCCGCATGTAGCCCGTAGGTCACCATTTGAATAGGCCAGCTCTACACTGTTAATCAATACCACATCCAGTCTGTACTATTAAAAACAAGACAGGAAGGCTTCAAGGATTTATGCTGTCTATTCCAAATTATCACCTACCATCTGCATGTTACAGCAGAATTCAAGATTTTTAAGCTAGGAAATGTTTTTCCAGTCATTCTATATTGGTGATAACATGCCTGCTCCAGCCTAATATTAATGTTCTTAGCTTTCAAAAATGAAAGAAAATATGGAGTTCTGCAGCGGTAGCCCATTAGCTTCTAGGTTGGATGCTTTGTGTATTTAGCTGTGCCCTTCTGGATAACAGAGTTGCAGGATTACTTGTGCCCATTCTGTTATTTTGAATGTCTGGACATTCTACTCTTCACCTTGTGATTAATAAGATGTTTTGTTTTTAATATAGTTTATTAAATTTTGTTTCAAGAAAGTAACATTGTATACAATCAAGCAGATAAATTTTCGAGAACATATACAGCAAATAACTTCAAAATCAATCTCGACAAAGGAAAAACTCTATACCATTATAAAAACGAAGAAAATACAGAAAAAACAAAAACCTAACAGAAAAAGAATTCCACCAAGTGTAGGAAGATAAAAAAATAATTTCCCCTGCTATACGAATGCTTATTCTAATTTTTTTTAAATACATTTTTTGGATAGATCCACTAAGTGAAAATTTGACTTTTTCCAATTTTAAATAATGCAGAATGTCAGTTACCCTCTGAAATATAAAAGGTGGGTTGAGATTCTTCCAGGTAAGGAACATAAGTCTAAAGTCTAGTAGTGTGGTATAGCCTATTACAATCACTTTGTCCTTTGTCACAAACTCGACAAAGAGCAATAGCAAGGTTTGGGGTAGCCACTCGTATATTATATCCTGGCTGCAAATTTGAATAAATTGATATACTGAAGTGTACAGATCAGAGTCCCGAATAGAACTGAGGGAATAGAGGAAAGGTGGTGGCTTTTAAAGGCCAGTATAGGAAGTGACCACAAAGGGGCTGGAGCCAGATGGGTCTTCATCCATAGGCTTGGGCCCAGAAGTGATGTCAAAGGGGTTGGAACAAGAATTGACGTCATCAGGGTCATGCTTTGGTGAAATTTGCTGATAAACACTAGTCTGTACAATGTCACTTAATACACAATGTAGATAACTGTAAAGGAACTTTTGAAATTAAACATTTAAATTTTTAAAGACTTCAATGCCTTTTAGGCATGGGGAGATAGGATAAGGAAACATTTTTAAACTGAAATTATTATTCTAATATACATTATTTTTCACATCTCACTACGTAAGTCAAGCCTTTCCAATTAAAAATAAAAAAGGTGACGCAATATTCTGTATCATGAATTTTTCTGGATTAAAATAGGTCTTCCACTCTTAGATTAGTTTTTATTTCTTCCAATTCAAACAGTTACCTTTCACAACAGATAAAATTAATTCCTTAAAAAGTCTGTTAAAATTTTGTGCTTGGTTGTGCACTTTTTAATAACTATATGATTCTGCAGCAAGGCACAGCATCATAACAGCATCAGATTGGGAGTGAATTTATAATGGCACTGTTAGTTAGAGTAAGATCAGCAGGGGGGTTGAGGGAGAGCGTGAACATAACTGAGAGAATAAAACTGAAAAAAAAGCTAACTTTTAGAAATGCCATACATTTACAGCTGATCTGATGCTGTTTGTTTTCAAATAATATTGCATTAGTGCGATGGCCGCTCCAGGCAGCCCCTTCAGTGTAATAGTAACCACAGCACTGAGAGAAGTGTGCATATTACAACAGATACACATGTCGTAAACATAGAAAGGAGAGCCCTTGGGTGTGTGGGAACTGTTAACATTTGAATCTGACAATTGCCTATAGCGTGGAACTGACCTCTCTGTACTATTCTTTCCTCTGCATGTCCTGGAGTACAAAAGAAACAACCCCATGCACCCAAAATTGGACACTGGCAAGAACGAAGAAAAAAAAAAAAAAAACGCGGTCACTGATTACAAGCGCAAGATGTTATGTGAAAGAATATGAATAATATGAATAATGTTGCATCAGTGCCACAATGTTTTCCAAAATGTACTATACAGGTCATAAAATGAGTTATTCCAAATATCATATATACCTATGTCTCTGTTTTTTGTCAGTACGGCTTTGCCATCATGGACCATAAGGTGCATACTAATGCAGCATGAGCGGGAACACTCAATAAAACTGAATAATAAAAAAATTCAAGTGACGGTGAGATACGAAGATGGCAGATTCACCAGCGTTTGTGTGTCAGCTTTAATCTCTCCAGATCAGAGAATTTCCAGTTTCATTGTGTTAAAACACCACTCCAATCTACAGTTATTCCCAGTTTCAGATAAAAAGTATCTGTGTCAGATTTGGGGCGGGGGGTGTGTGTTGTATCGTGATCGTGACTGAGAGAGTAAAAGTGAAAAAAAACGCTAATTTTTACAAGTACTATAAATTTACACTGGCTGTCACAGACACAAACCAAATGTATGTTTTATTTGTATAATATTAACAATAAGAGCAGCTCACTACTCTAAATGGTAAACTTGCCCGGGAGCTGGTTTCGAACTCATGACCTCCGGATTGTAAGTCGGCAGTTCTATCCACAGCACCACATAAACTGTTGCATTGTACTTACACCTTTTGTGAAAATGTTTATTTGATATTTGGCCATCAGCTTACACACATTATACAATTCATGTCTACATTTTGTTATTTATTACTAAACATGAAAAACGTTTCTGTTTTAACAATGTGTTTGCATAGATTGTTGTAGACACAAAACACACATCAAATTATTTCCCCTTACAATTCTGGGTAGCTCACTCCCAGATAATCAATCAAGGCAGGAACTGGGAGAACTTTTTGCTCGTTCCGAGGCAGTGGGGGGGAATGGTGTAGCAGGCTGCTTGCTGCTTATGGACACATTTAGAAGACAAAAGACGCTGACGGAGAGGTGCGAAGGGATTTAAGGTGGGCCGGAATTACGAGTTTTTTCGTTGGCCCATCTACATCCTCCATAAAAGAGTACCATTTTAAATAACTGGTGTACAGAAAAGCAAAGGGGAAATAACTTTATGGGGTTTCTGGGTTTGACTATTTCATTTCTGCAAGGTACTTGTTAGGGTGAAAAATAAACCTCCAAAACCACAGTAAAATAAATAAGATAAACTTTCATATGATTAGTATATGAAGTATGGTTGATACTGAAAACGTATTTAAATAAAAAAATAAATCAGAAACATGCAGCAGCAATGCATCTTCTATACTTTTTTAAACAACAGAAACAGTTATATTGAAAGAACTTTTTGGTATTATTATGATATCCTTCATTAAATGCTGAAGGCATTTTCAATTAAGGTATTTCATTAAAGTGAAGCAGGCCCATTCAGGCCATAATGCTTAAAAATGCTAGTAATAAATGAAAGGTGTCAAAGGTCAGGTACAATGCCAAAGTTCAGGAAGTCACTGAAGAGAAAAAGAAAAACGGAGAAAAGTGTTTCTTTTGGTCTTGATTCCCTCTCCAGCTCTTATTGTCCATTTTTTTCTTAAAAAGTATAATGATTAATGACAAAAACAATCCTCAGTGAGTCTGGATTACACTTCCTTTCATTTTAACAATAATTGCTTTACAGTGTTTACCTCATACAATCCTTTGTGTTAGCTAATAAATTCAATGCAATTCTAAGGAAGTGAATGCATTTCACGTAAAGAAAAGCTGCAAACCCTGAACGGATATGTAAAAGATGTGGGTGTAGTTGGAAGGGAAAGGTTATTTTTCTCTACAGAAATATTTTTAGTGTGCAAAATGTTTCTCTTATAAATTAGAGGTGGTTATCAATGCATCTGAGTTCATTAATAGTCTTCTGATCAAATTAATGCTGACTTGATCAATATGATAATGTGAAAGGATGGACTTCATGTGCATGTATTCACTGGTAAGCCTGTGTTTGAAGTACAAACAGTGTCTCTAAATAAAAAAAGATAAAATGTTTTAGCATTGCTTAAGAATGTGTGCTCAAAAAGATAATTGGTTTTGTTCTGTGCAAAAAAAAAATACCTAAAATGGGTGTACAGTTACAGACTGAAGGATAAAAAGGATAAACAGACTAATACAGCAATCAAACCTTGAATATAAACAACAGGTAAACTCAACTCATAGTATTTGATTTGCGCATGTACATTTGTTTTTTGTTTCTAGTCTTTTTATTATTAGTACTATGTGGCACCCAAAACTGGGAACAGAAAGAGTTAAGTCAGTCCGCCCCCTTTCAAACTAAAACATTCTGTGTGTCCTAAAGGCATTTCAAATTCAAAACAGGAAGCCAAAAAGGGAACAGTTGGTTATGCTAATCTTGTGCAGATCTGGAAAATATTTTCCTAAACAACTGGTTAAAAGGCTTTCCTTGCTTGATCTCTCAAAAGCGTACGTGCTACAGCACGTAGCTGTAAAAAAAATAATACAAGCAGGATTCATTTGACTATATTTAAAATTTCTGAAAACATTTCTTTCAATTGCAAATTACTGCTAGTGCTGTAATGTAGTGAAAACATTAATCCTGCCTTTAAGCATCAAGTAAAAAAATGACTACTACTAAAAACTAAACCTGTAAGGTTTCCTATTTTACATGTAAACCCTAAAGTTAAAATAAACAAGTCTAGAAAACAGATGGATGCAGATGTAAAATTATTTTCTTTTCATCATTTCTCTTTACAAAAACCATTTTTATACACCTACATTTTAATAACACATCATAGGGGTTAAGTGATCCTGAGAATTTAACATTTACATGTTTCATTTTAACATTAACATGTATAAATTCAGAAACTCTAGAGATACACTAGTTTTTACTTCAGGATGGAACAGAACTAAGAAAACAGTAGGAAAAGAACACATAAAGATGGTGAGGGGTTCAGCTGGCAAGCAGTAAAACAATAATTGAGACCAGGAGGTCAAAAAAAAAAAATCCTTTTTTAAATTGTTTTCTTTAAAGGATAATTATGGTATTTTTAAGTAAATGTTATTTCTTCAAAATCATGGTAAGCATTAAGAGAGGCATATTTTATAAATAAAAAAAAAATATTTAGCCCACTCTTGCATTTTATAATAGCATTAAAGAGCACCAAGGTACCAACATGTAAAAAAGACATTAAATCTTACTGAATATGTCTATTTTTCAAGTAAAATTTCAATATATAACAAAAATGTTATATATTGACTCATGTTTTGAGATTGCAAACACATTGCAGAACAGTGTATTCATGTCATTTTAAGAAGGAAAAATAAAACGCACAAAGACATGTTTTTTGTGAGTTTTAGCCATTTCAAAAGGAGATCAACTGTGTGCTTCACTTTGCTTCTCATATTCCTTCACAATAATGTTTTATAGCCAGTGGTACAGATTCACCTCAGGAAGTCCTTGCCAATTACCATTGTTGACTTTATTGAATGTTGATGCCCGGATGTGAATTGATGTCTCTATTCAGACAACAAATACGCTTGTTTGGGAGACTTGAAATTAGAAAGGAAAGACTTATAGTTGTCTACAGCATTAACAACCTTTGAAAAGTTTTTGGTTTATCCATTTCAGCTCAGAATCCATTTAGTTACCACTTTGCTAAGGTTTATTTTCTCTGTATTACTCAAAAGAAAATGAAAATCAATTACCTTTTTAAGGGTGGCGTATCATTCATGCTGAGATGAACTTTTCTAGGCTTCACTCACTAGGCCGTGCACTAGCAACAGACCAATACCAAGCATTACCTTACATAATGAATCAAAATGAAGAGCCCTCCTATTCAGTAGCAAACTAAAAACAACTGAAAAATGGATAGAAGGGCACTTTTATGCTAATTGACATTTTTTTAATCTATACTAATAAAAGGCAAAGCCCTCACTCACTGACTGACTGACTGACTGACTGACTGACTGACTGACTCATCACTAATTCTCCAACTTCCCGTGTAGGTAGAAGGCTGAAATTTGGCAGGCTCATTCCTTACAGCTTCCTTACAAAAGTTGGGCAGGTTTCATTTCGAAATTCTACGCATAATGGTCATAACTGGAAGGTATTTTTCTCCATTTACTGTAATGGAGTTGAGCTTGACCGCCGTGGGGGCGGAGTTTTGTGTGACATCATCACGCCGCCCACGTAATCACGTGAACTGACTGTCAATGCACTATGTAGAAAACCAGGAAGAGCTCCAAAATACGCTGAAGAAAACATGCATTATATAATTGAGAAGGCAGCGAAACAATAAGAAGCGAGCGAGTGACATATACTACCATGTTCATCATTGCAGCTACTTCGGAAACAAAGCAAGGTATAAACCTAAACTTTAAATTAAGTTAATAGACAGGCTGCCGCTGGCGTTTTCCATGCCCACGGGTAATGCGGGATACAAGTTTAATGAGAGAACGCAGGATATAAACGAGAGTTTTGATCACTTTGTAACTAAGTTAAAATTGCAGGTGAAGGGGTGTGCTTATGCAAATTCCGAGAGACTGTGTTTGTGGGGGATTGACAGTTAAGGCGGGTGGAGGAGTCACGTCATCATATCCCCTCCCATTTACCTCATTTCGCTCTGAGCTGAGCTCCGCGGCTAACGCCGTCTTCCGAAGCAACTTCGTCACACTGCCACCAAGTTAATACACACGCTGTCTCTAGACTTTCTCCACACTGAATCCTCCAGGCACTACTTACAAAAGGTTACATTGACAATCGTGTTACGTTATTTTTAAAATGTTTAATTTTCTTAGCACAAGCACAGCTGAGAAGCTTCGATGCATGTGCTCCATAACGCGTTAAAAAATAATGCATTTAATCACACTTTGCATTACAATCAAAGGGGAACTTTTGTCAATGCATGATTTCCTGGTACACCGATTACATTGATCAGCGCATCCCAATTCATTTTAGCCTCGCACCACCTTGGTTTGAGAAGAAGTATGAAAAAATATGAGGTTAACACAGAAAAACAGATCACCAATTCAAGCTTTATGAATAATCGATTCGCCATCAATAATTGTTTTGGTAAAGCCATACTCAGTGTAATCCTCCTTCCATTTTATAATTTTTCCGCCACTAGCCATGATTAAATGAACGGTAAAAAAGTAAGAGCGAAGCGAGGGTGACTTATTTAGGCAGGCATATATATGACAGCAACACTCATGACAATGTCAATCATGTTACGTTATTATTAAAATGTTTCCTTTTCTTTTTCATTACTTCTTTAACACACTACTTCTCCGCTGCGAGGCGCAGGTATTTTGTATATGAATGACCTCCAAAGAGCAAGGAGACTTTTGATCATGTGAACGTGTCTGCAAAAACTGGCGTCTCCTGCCCAGCAAAAGTCAAGCAGCCGGCGCGCGCGCATAGCTGTGCCGGCCTTTCAGATGCTGACTGCGCTTCTGCCTTAATTCAGAGAGAACTTTTAATTTTTTTCATCCTCCCCCTGAGCTATAGCCCAGACAAGTGCAAACACGGGACCCCTTTTCTACACCGCGGCAAAATAATATTAAGGCGCTTCGCACTTTATTTTGCACGTATACGATTATGAGGTCGTCAGCTCAGATTATGAAGACACGCACAGGAGTGAAGGACTGACAGTGCCATCACAGCTGATTAATAGCTGGGACGTCTCACCAGTCTGCACAAGACCCACCGCGACTGTCCCCAAAAGGCGCTCATATCGTCAGCGAA
>JANRMT010062837.1:40049918-40067587 GCA_026402145.1 Polypterus bichir lapradei | reverse complement strand
ATGACAAAACAATTACATTAACAATCATGTTATGTTATTTTGAAAATTTTTCCTTTTCTTTTTCATACCTTCTTTAACACACTACTTCTCCGCTGCGAAGCGCGGGTATTCTGCTAGTGTTTAATAAAGTAGTCATTGACCCATCCAATCTGATGTTAAAGTCTTCAAACTGACTAAAAGACAAGACACTGCAACTGAAAAAGTAAAATGGTTCATCTATGCACCACATCAGTTCTACCTTCCAATCTTTGTTTAGTGTAGTGAAATACTCATACACTTGATCTAAGCAAAACTGCACAGAATTTAAAGGCTTCTGGTTTCTTTAATGGATAAGCAAATGGATTAAACATGCTAATACTGCCAAATAATAGAAAGGACAACAAAAAGACTGCAAGAGAGTTAAAGTACGTTGAAGATGTAACCTACAAAGTGAAGAAGACTGCAAAATTAAGAGACTCATAAATATAAGGCAAGCTCCAAGCTTCAGGTATAAACAAAGGTGCTTACTGTTGCCTATGGAATGCGCATAGTATTTAGCAGCATATTGAACAACTTTTGTATGCTGAAAATATATTCTAATATGTATACTTCGCTCAATTTTCCAACCCAGTTATTCAAAGGAAGGTCAAAGTAATATCTGAGTTATTCCTCCACAGCAGTCAAATAATGACTTGAGCTGCAATATTTTGTCCAGTATATCTAACTAGGAATGGTAAAAATCTGTCCTGAAGCCTGGAGGACTAATGTATTAATAACAAAGCCTTTAAAGCCTTTTATTTTCAACATATTTTATTGAACACCCTTCACAATGATGCATGTAATTACAAACGAAGAATATATATGCATATTATTGTCAATTTAGAAATTCACAAACAATACACAATGCACTTAAAAGCATATCATATTACCAGTATAATAAGATTTACGCTAACTAGAAAGCATGCTAAAATGTAAATTTAGCTTTGATATATTACAGTTCATTGTTGTGACCTCTGCACTCAGAATAAATGTGACTCATTTTTGGATGGAAGCTATTCATTCACTAAATAAATAAAAGCCAAAATGTCTGTACCCTTTCTATTTCACTTTTAGTCCATGCTTTTTATTCCATATTTCTAAAACCACTTCAGATATTGTTTTTTTTTTTTCCATTATGGACAGTTTTCTGCTTTAGTGTGATTTCTTTCAGCTGTGTGTGCGACTGCAAAAAGGGATGCTACTAAGTTTAACTGAAACTGATTTCATTTTAAAGTACTGTTCAATTTGTCAACAGTAAACAAACACAGTGTGTCAGATAATTAACTACTGGACAAGGAAGACAAAAATGTGGTTTATAATAAGGTGTAACTATGGTAAAAATTATAAGGCACAATCTTTGAACCACATCAAAATGAGAATCAGATATATTAAACAAGTAATCTCTACTTCTGTAATTTCCCATACAGATAGAAGAACATTTTATGCATTCATAGCCTAAACTTGCATATTAGTCAGTGTTATAGCTTATTCTGGCTGCATCTAACTGAAAACTGCAGCTAGTCCTTTTGGGGTCACCTGCAAAATTACTGGACATGCTCACTTCTTCACACAATCCATGTCAGTTCAGACTAGTAGAAATGACATGTGGAAATTCTGTTTAGACAGCACTTACAGTAGACCGGTAAGAAATGTAATTCCAATTTCCACTTTAAATATTTCAGTTCAGTTGGATGTTTACACTACAACAAATGTGCACCTCAATTACATGATATAGACTTGGTCCTACTAATATTTTAGCATTTGATTTGATTTAAAACTGCAGTGTAAAAGCTCTGTGTGATGAAAAGCAGGTTGTAGTGTTAATTTATTTTTGAGAAGACAATTGCCACTGGGCACTGTTGCATTTGCAACTTTACAGACATTGGGTACTTATTCAATCCAAAGTGATTACAAAAAATGTTTTACCCGCTATTTAAAAATACACCTTTAATTTTAATCAGCACGCTTTGACAGACATATATAGTAATTAAGTAAAAAACCGTCTGCCTCAGCAAAAATATGTAATAGGATTATAAACTGTTTAAAAACACTGTACATACAGTATACCTACACAAGATATAATGATAATGCATCAAATGAGGTGAGGCCTTCAGTTTGCCTACATTTTTTTTTCTTATATCATTTTCACTGGTCAAAAGAAATGCAACAAGAGCATGGACGTATTTAATTCAGTTCAAAATGAATTGAGTTTTGAAAACTTAATATGAACTCCTGGCAATTTGTGAGTTATTACTTGCAGGTAACCAAAATGTAGCTGTTGTACAGGTTTTGATTTTAAAATTATTGTTTGACCTGATTCAGGAGCTCACATTAAAATATTAACTAACACAGCTCAATATCATTGTTTGATGGTATTTTGTCCTCAAGTTTGCTTTTTATTTTTTTTTTAATAAAGTAAAAGAATGCACATACTCTTTATTTAGTCATCCAAGTATCATCTTTGAAAGATTGTTATCTTTATCCCCTTAAAACTCGGCTTCCCTCTACTCTCCAGCCAATGCAGTGTATATTGTTGCTATCAAATTACCATGCATGGAAAATGAGAGTACTCAAAGATAGATGAGCCATTTCATTATTTATAACTTTGTTCTGAACCTACTGAAAGTCACTATACAAGGAATAGTAACATTGTTAATTGAAAAAAAACCCTTTTGGGCCCTCTTTAACAAAATGCAAGCTTTACTTTTCTTGCTTTTATTGCTTTTTAGCATATCATAAATTTATGAAAACTCTCTGTAGAAATACATTACCAATGGCATAATTCCAAATCTAAAAATACAAATAAAGACTGTACAAATAACGTACTAGGAATTGATGACTATAGTACTAAAGGCTGCTCACAGATTAATCAAATCTAGACTCCAAGGGACTCATGCATAAACCGTGCGTACGCACAGAAATGTTGAGTAAGAACGTTCAAATCACGATGTATAAAACTTACACTTGGCGTAAAGCCACGCACTTATTCACGGTACCTCATACCCTTTCGTATGCAAGTTCTCCGCTTGGTTTTGCAGACTGGCAGCACCCAACGTCAAAGCAGTGCTACTGTTCCTGTGTGGTTACCCTTTATTTCTTAGAACCACATTTCTGACGTGGCTTTATAAATACACTGAAACTAACCGCATATTGTTTATTAGTGTAATGCATCTGATTGTAGATTACCTGTAACAATATAATGGCCCAGGGAATAGCAATAGTATTCCAAATACCATAACTGCTTTAGCGTTGTTACTCTCACTGCACCTTCTTCTTCTTGTTCTTTTTCTTCTTTCAGCTGCACCCTTTAAGGGTTGCCACAGCGGATCATCTTTTTCCATATTACTCTCACTGCACCACTCGGAGTATTTATATCACTGTATCTGAGTGGGGAATCACAGCAGCAGCTGATCGGAAAGAGAATTATCGGTATACAGCATCAAGCACATGCTGCCAAACCACAGCAAAACGTTTCAAAGCCTTTCCTGTACGGACCTTGCGGTTCAGAAACAGTTTCATCCCAAGAACTATAAACGCACTCAATCAATTGCTCCTTGTAGAACTGTTTGTACTTACACAGTAAGTACAATTACCCCACTGTAAACTTGCACTACAGTTATATTACACAAGCTGCGGCACTTTATAAAGCGCGTATTTACATATGATGATGATATCATTTTTAAGATGAAATGCAGCAAAATATGTTGATTATATTACACAGATAAAAGTTTAACTTCATTTAAATAATCTGTATTGTTAATAATTAAACATGTGAGGACACAGTGCCGCAGCGCTAGCAAGTTCACGTATTGTTCCTGCCTTGCACACTGTATATTTGCTAAGACTGGCGCGACACTGGAAGGATAGATGGATAGAATAATTAAACACGTAATATGAAGATTTTTCAGTGTTCCTTAAAAGTTTTGAAGAATTGTCGTAAGCTTACAGATGGCTTAACGTCTATTATAGAGCTGATTGTGTGGCAATTGGGTATTTGAGGAAAGAAAAGTAGTGACAAGAATTGGAGAACTGCTACAATAAATTATTTCATTGAAGGTCGCGCATGGTGCAACAGCATCTTGTGTGAGACATGAACAATCACTACGCCATCGTGTTACCATGTTTAATTATATGCTTTTATTCCAATCATCATGAAAATGATATCACGTATACATCTCAGTATTTTAATTATTCAGAGAGCTGTAATATTATGAATGTAATGGATTCTGTGTCCTGTCGGAGAAAGAGAAAGAACGGAAGCACGTAGTGATTCACACACATAGAGCACATTGAAGATCAAATACAAAACAAAGCATTTAACGTGCTACTTTAGTTACGATGGGATTTGAGAAACTAGTAAATTAAATGAATTTAAGATGAAGTTTATGATGTTCTACTTTAATGACAAAATAAACTATGTGATTAAAGTGGAAATTTCGAGATTAAAGTTGACATTTTGTGTTTTTTTCCCCACTGTGTGCCTATTTTTTTTTTTGTCTGTACCCTAATAAGCTCAGACGGTGGGCTACAACTCGCCTTTTCACTGCAACTTTGATATGTGACTTCTTTTTTATTTTAGCACTGCGTGACTTTGCGAACTTGAGCTTTCGAGTTTCTCTGACACGCTATGTCACTTGATCAACTTCCTTTTGTTGTTTATTCCACTATTTAAATCAACAAATATTATGTTTTTCCTTTGCCTCCACTTGGTATTCGCTGAAATTCTTATATTTTCCCAGAACGCTGAGCTTAAGGGCTATTTATATTGATTTGCATACTCAAAGAGGCATAATTCTGGGAGGAGTTTGGGCAGGACAGCACACGCGTGCACAAGCATTACTTTTCACACTGACCGGGATTTATGGAGTGGAAGAATGAGGAAGTTGGAGTACGCACAGATTCCTGCATCTGGATTTTTCTATGTGTAAGCACATTTCAGCTTTTGTGCTTACATCATGTTATAGTGCATAGTGAATTCTACACATGGCGTTATGCATGAGGCCCCAGGTCTACAACAATAGGCAAAAGTGAAGAAAAAGTTCTAGATATGACACAATTTCATTGGCAGAATGCTCATACACATGCCAGCTCCCACAGACAGCAAACCAATTTAGAATCAACTATCCACCTAACAGTATATCTTATTGTGAGAGGAAATCAATACATGGCATTTACATAATATTTTATTTTATTAGACATTTAACCACATTATATATATAAAACATGCAGGTTCAGGCCAGAAGTAAAATCTAAAGCAATCAAAATAACTTATAAGCAGTGGAATTTCTGCATTAGAGGCCAGTGTGGCACAATGCCTTCTGTGTCACCCGAGGGTGTAGCTTTGCAAAAATAAGTAATTTTAACATAAGTTTTATTAAAATATTTATAGCAAACTCAACTTTCTAATTGTCCATCACATGCACAATGCATTTTCTTATTTAAAAAAGTTTTTCCTTTTTTGTAGTAAATGAAGTTGTCTTTCTGGCTAGCCCTTTTGGCCTTGTATTGTTTTATGCATTAACCTTGAACATGTGTGCAAATGTGCAGCCTAAAATGTCAGTTTCGCCAAACAGTCCCTATCCACCTTATTCCCAGGAGAAGGAAAATGAGCATCCCTATTTTTGTCTTTAATAATTTTTTCAGTTTTTCACAGTTAAGGTTATAGTAAATAATACAAGCCAGTCAGGAAAATTTCAGCACTTTTGTTCCATAAATGTTGCCATAAAAGAAGATATTATCAGGAATTTTTCAAGCACAAAATATTATTTTGATCAGAATATAGTAGCGCTAGAATTTTTGATATTCATCCATAGCTGGTACTGGTCAGGACAACTGTCTCTGGCTAAATGCTATAAATTTGTAAAAGCCAAACAATAAGCTATAGGTCTGCTTCTTCAACTTCATGGAAAAATGACAACAGAGGACAGCCCTATCTGAGAATGTGGCTTAGGTATGATTCCTAAGCTGTTTCAAAGAAGTAGAGGAATTATGACGAATGTTCTTCTTTTCCTGTTCCTAAAGAAGGATGGAAATACGCAATTTGAACCAGTGGCATTGTAAAGTAGATCTTGGATTATATGTGCTTAAATTAATTGACCTGAATAAGTTCATTACATTTTTAGAATGTATTGTTATAGATGAATATCTTTTCTTGTGGAATGTTACAATTTTGAATGGTTTCATGACTTTGTCATTTAGTTACAGTGCTCTTTTACACCACGTATTATGGTGGTTAAGCCAGTGCGCATTTTTTTCTTTTTTTTTTTTGCCACAAACTTCCTACATCGTAGACAAATAGCAGCAAGTTGAGGCTTGTTTCGCAAGAGATGACTGAAGTATTAGCTTTTATGTTAAAGAAAGTGGAGTAATAAACTAAGAAAAAGAAATCTGAGGAGTCAATCTGTGTGATTAGACAATTACACAGCAAGAAATGCTTGAATTCAGACCTTTTCATTTTAGATATATAGATAGTTTCAACTTTATTTTGTCCTTCAATCAGAATTGATGTACATATTTTATTAGTTAAAGTATGTAATTTAAGGAGATTTTATTTATTTTAGTATTTTTATGGTCACTGAACAATAAGCCAACAGAATTTCAGGAAAAAAAAGGGAATCAGCTGATGAAGTAATATGAAATTATTGATCGTTATCGGCCTGATTGGAGCATTATTATTAACAAAAAGTGCAACTAAAACAAGCAGAAAAAGCACTTTGTTAAATAAAATATAAATTAAACTAAAATCGAAAAAAAAAAGTAAACTGAGATTAAAACCGCATTTTCAAAAAGTAAGAAATAAAATGTATATAGGTGTAAACAAAAATCTATTATCTATATTAAAAAAAAAAAAAAAAAACATTTTGTGGTAGCCTAATGCTGACCAGTAGTGCATGTAAAATTCTGGTCAGGAAATCCCCATTGCCAAAAGTTTACAAAGATGGGACAACAAAATGGTCCTCCTTATGTTAATTAATCACTTAAACTTTGCATGGAAAGCCCATAGGTGAATCCTTCAAAAACTAATATTTAAAGAGAACCAATTAGTTTGTCTTATATCTAAACATCACAAATGGTAGTAGTGTACAGTTTGTTGGTTAGCTGCATTGAAATAACTTTGGTTTATGAAAGCAAAGCTCGATGAGCAAATATTTAAACAAATTAACCCTCTCTAAAGAAGAAATGTCTGATTTAACTTAAGTTAATTTAAACTGGATCCCCAGAGGCAGCTTAGGACGAATAAGATTCAGCCAAATGTTGATAAAATTTCTAACAATTGGAAAATTCTGAAAAATCACAATATTTTTGGTAAAAATTAAATTTAAAGTGTAATTATTTTAAAAGCAGCATAGTAGGAAAAACTACTTTAAGCCGAATGTCTAAATGCAAATACACACTAATATGCAAAGCTTGTTAATTAATATGAACTATGGGACTTGCTGGAACATGATAGAGAGATCAATGCCATCTTTAACACAGAACCCTGCTCCTCAAACTCTGTATATGGCAAGTCTAAACATTTTCTTATCCTTACTCTGTATCCTTAGCTTTTTGGAAGATGGCTAAATGCTTCTGATAAATAGTGCAGTGTTTTCTTTTGAGAAGTAACTATTTTGTGTCAGGGACTGTCTTCTGCCTTGCACATGATACTGTCTGATCTGCTCAGCACCCTTCGCTCTGCCACGGATGTCAAACTGTCCAGCTCCGTGCCTACAATAGAGCCTGCCTTCCTCACCAGTTTGTCCAGATGTTAGGTGTCCCTCTTCTTTATGCTGCCTCCCCAGCACACCACTGCGTAGAAGAGGGCACTCGCCACAACCATCTAATAGAACATCTGCAGCATCTTATTGCAGATGTTGAAGGACGCCAGCCGTCTAAGGAAGTACAGTCGGCTCTGTCCTTTCTTGCACAGAGCATCAGTATTGGCAGTCCAGTCCAATTTATCATCCAGCTGCACTCCCAGGTATTTATAGGTCTGCACCCTCTGCACACAGTCACCTCTGATGATCACGGGGTCCATGAGGTGCCTGGTCCTCCTAAAATCCACCACCAGCTCCTTGGTTTTGCTGGTGTTCTGTTGTAGGTGGTTTGAGTAGCACCATTCAACCAAGTCCTTGATTAGGTTCCTATACTCCTCCTCCTGCCCACTCCTGATGCAGCCCATGATAGCAGTGTCATCAGCGAACATTTGCACGTGGCAGGACTCCGAGTTGTATTGCAAGTCCGATGTATATAGGCTGAACAGGACTGGAGAAAGTACAGTCCCCTGCGGTGCTCCTGTGCTGCTGACCATAATGTCAGACCTGCATTTCCCGAGATGCACATACTGAGGATATGAAGCATTTTTGCACCACAGGAGTCTTGACACAACTTCCATTGGCTATGCTTTACATGAAAACATAAAAATTAATACAGTTGTTCACATTTAACCAATTGCTTTAGATTTTGTAAAGGGGAATGAACTGAGAAAGATGAAAAGATTAATATCATTACATTTAAATACAACTGAAAATAACTGAAAATAATAATAATTAATGCATAGATTCTGAGGATACCAAAGATAATGCAGGATACTGGAAAGGTTATTACAAGGATTAAAGGCTTACACCTAATATTCAGTGTTACCTATTAGAAACAATGAAAAGAGACTTTATTTTAAAGTGCAATTAATACTGCAAGGCATGTCTAGGTTTTCAAAAGTAAATTAAAATTGATGTAAACAAATTAAGAAATGAATATAATTTTACAACATTAGTTAATTGGTTAAAAAATATTAAACTATATATAATAACAATTAATGTATTATGTATAAGTTTAACATTATGAAAAAATAATAGCACTCTATATTTACTGGTCTGTTTTTCATATAAGCATGTTACTTTCATAAATAAATAAATAATCTGATTTCATTCTGATTCCAATTGTCTGAATAAAATTTTCTACAATTATCTTGTAATCTGGTGGTTTACTACTCACTAAAAATCTGTTACCAATGTATGAGACATTTCAATGCCAAGATGTTACTATAAATTGCTCTTGTGCACGGCAATCCTTTACTTCAGTTATGTTTATCCTATAAGGTATTTAATTCATGAAAATCCCTTAATGTTCAGACTTGCAGAAATCTCCATATTGACAACATACACTTTGAAAACTTATACCTCACATACAGTATACCGTAGATCTCGGAATATACGCCGACTCGGTATATTAGCCGACCCCCTTCTCTACCTACTAAATTACATGTATTTGCCGATGACCGGTATTTAAGCCGACCCCCTTCTCCAAGCAAAATTTTCTAAATTTCCTTAAAAGTGTCTCTTCAGGTATATTTATTATGTTTATCGGTGAGAATTTGAGACTGCCGGCATTTTTGATGGAAACCAGGAAGTGATTGCGGAGAAGTTTGGTAAAATGAAACCTTTGTGTTGAAACTATATACGCAAATACGGTACATCGGCGGGTGGATTTCCGGAGACTCGTTATAAATTTGATTAACTTAAATACACAATACAGTGGACCCTTGACTTACGAACTTAATTCGTTCACGAAGGCTAACCCATAATGCGTTCCGAACCTCCCACTGCAACACTTACTTAACCTTTTCATAATAAAAAAGGGTTGTATAATGTGCATAATTTACCAAAACACCAATAATTTTTTTAATGTACTAACCAAAAAGTTATAGAAAGTGCCTAGCCTACCAGAAGTAGGCTAGATTAAGCTAGGAGCATGGCGTCGCGCATGGTCGCAGCAGCTCAGGGCTCTCCTTTTCAGTGCACTTTTTTGTTGTCTTTGTACTTTTTTTTTTTTCTTGTTTGTGCACAATCGGTTCGGCGAACATCCGCTACACCCGTCAGAACCTTATAGACATCGGTGTCCAGAGCCAGACATCTGTTTCGAGTGTTTTTCATCACACACACAACATCCCAGACAACATAGCAAGACCAGCGGGCTCTCCGTGGATTGTTGTCGGGTCTAGGAGACGACGCAGACGGAGGAGGGAAAGAAAGCAGAAGCGGGGCCGCAGATCCAGCGTTATGCTAAGGCTAAAAAAACAACCATACAAGCCCTATACAGAACTTTTTTTTTTGCAACTTCTTTGCATCTTTTCTCACCACTTGTTTATTTGCTTGTTGTGTTCTACACATATGTCTGCACTGAAGGAGCTGCTTTTAATCTCATTGTACACGTGTATAGTAACAATAAAAGGCATTCTATTCTATTCTAGAAACAACAATTTCATACTGTACTCACCATTTAATTTGACATCTTTGGGCTGCAGGAAGGGAGGAGGAGGAAAATGAAATGGAAGGTGGTTATTGTTTAGAAGGAGCCTCCTTATGCAAACCTTTTCTTTGTAAAATTGTCGAGATGGTGGATTTCGACATGCTGTACATATTAGCGAGATCGGTCACACGAACAGCACTTTCATATTTCCACACAATTTCCATCTTCGTTTCGATTGTGATCACTTTCTTTACCTTCTCTTCCTTCTTTAGCAATTATGTGTCTTGCTTGCATGGTCTTAGTGAATTATATATATAGGTGAATCACTGCAATTGCCGAAATTACATCCACAAACACATGTATCTGGGCTCCGACTGACACTACTAACGCTCTCGGTTGTTTGTTTACAATCGCGCAAGCGGATACATGTGACCGCATTCGGGTCGTAATGCAAGATGTTGGTCGTAAATCAAAACAAAAACTTTTATTTTAAACTTCCCAATAATTTATTATAAAATTTTATTAATAAAATCAACAACTAAAACACTTTTTTGAATAAATTCTTTATTTAATTTAAAGTATCGGCATGCAACGTTACTTCTTCATCTGAAAGATGGCTCTGTGGTTTCGTCATTATTTACTTCCGTATTCATCGGCAAAACCGGTATTGCGCTGGAAATCTTGAATCTGAAACGATACTCGTATAAGCCGACCCCCAAACTCCAAGCCAAAAATCTAGGACGAAATTCTCGGCTTATATTTCGGGATCTACGGTAATTTCCATCAATCAAATTTATTTTAGTATGTACATTTTAGATATTTTGTAAAATAAAATCTGCCCAACATTCAAAAAAAATTCAGCAATTCCTATATATGAATCTCTGTTATCTCGTAACAGTGATGATATGGTATAGGCAGCACCTTCAGACTCTCAATTTTTTTCAAAGCTTGAACCGACTAGATATTCTAAAGCAACATTAAGAAGGAGGTCTTTTATTTACAATTTTAGATGACCAATGGAATTTAGCAATTCATCTTCAATTGATAAAAAGTATTTTGTAATTCATCTTAAAATTATAAATCTCTTACCAGACTTCAACTATGATTGACTAAAATAAATCTGGGAGAAAACCCAAATTATAAACAATACCACCAGCTTGACTAGATCATATACTTTGGTAATGCCCTACATTGTGATCATACTGAAAAATCTTTGTTTGTTTATTAGACAGTTTTGAACTCACATTTATTATTCCAGAGTAACAGTCTCCCATGGAAAAATTTTGTCATCAAAAATCTACTGTGATATCTTACACCACATTGCCTTCTCAACACCTTATCTGACTCAGATAAAAAAAATTCTAACCTATCCTATGCAACTCAGTGGGAAAAGGGTATTAAAATTAGAAAATTAAAACCATTCTTTATGATAAATTAATCATTTTTGTAGAATCTAACAAGTATTTATTAAAAATGTTTTCTTACTAAAAACAATGACATTTCAATATCTTTGAGGGTTTATTTTTTCTTTTAAGGTTCTTAATTATAAAAACCATAAATGTATGGAATTAAGTTTAGAAAGTATCTTTGATAGATGTGTGTCTTACTGAATGAAATGCAATCTTATAAAAATATCAATAAAAACTGTCTGCTAAACCACAAATAGATACTCTTAGGGCAGAGGAATTGGATAAACCTCTGGCACTATCATAATTATTAGATGCTATAAACTCACTGCCAAATTTTATAAGAAATTCTCAACTCAGCTAGCTCTCCTTCTATTAGCAACATTTACAGAAGCTAGAGAAAATAAAATTCTACCTCAAACTTCTCACCAAGCATTAATTACTGTCTTTCCTAAACAAAATAATGACTTATTAAAATGTGCATCATGCAGACCAATCTCACTTCTGAATAACAATATTAAGATACTCTCCAAAGTCCTAGCTAGAAGGATGGAGAAAGTGCTGCCTTCAGTAATATCACAAGATCAAACTGGATTTATTAAAGGCAGACACTTAGCGTCCAATCTTCGACGCCTGTTTAATGTAACATATTCACCAACAAAGTCAAACATCCCGTAGATATTATTATCATTGGATGCAGAAAAAGCATTTGACATGGCTGAATGGAACTACCTTTTCACTACTTTGGAGAAATTTGGGTTTGGTCCGAATATTTGTGCATGGATCAAATTACTCTATACCAATCCAGAAGCTTCCGTTTGTATTAACAACATCAATTCAGACTACTTTAAACTACAGTGTGGTACCAGACAAGGATGCCCTTGTCACCACTGCTTTTTGCAATCGCCATTTTGCCACTTGCAATTCACTGTCAAAATGTTATTGAGATAAAGAAGATTATCAGAGAAGGACTGGAACAGAAAGTTTCTCTATATGCAGTGTCACACATGTGCGAGTAGGAAGCAGCTAAAGGGTCTGAATAAGTGTAATAAAACATCTGACCAGGGGGAGGCGGAGTGTGCCGACTGTCTTTCTCAGTTCCCTACAGACCTTTCCCGGGAAATCCTGCAAGGTTCCGGCGCCTTAGAAGACGTCACTTCTGAAGCCGGCCCCTTTGCTGACGTCACTTCCAAAGCCGGCCCATTTGCTGACGTCACTTCCAAAGCCGGCCTCTTTGATGACGTCACTTCCGAAGCTGGCCCCTTTGATGACGTGACTTCTGGTTCCGGCCATTCTGATGACATCATTTCCTCTCCAGACCTTTAAAGCCTCCATCTTGGGCTACTATAGTCAGTTCTGTTGTGGACTCTGATATATGCACATCGTGCTTCAAAAACATAACCTTTTACAGCTGGGAAAAAATATACGGGTGGCTGCCCCAAACCTTTATGATGTCTTTGCCGTATTATTGTCACAGCAGATGATATGGTACTGTATATATCAGACCCACAAAATACTGTGCCTGCAGTCCTAAGAGCACTAGCAGCATTTCAAAAGACTTTTCCCAGTGAATTCTCAAGCATACAATATTAGATTGGACACCTTCCCTTTTATCATCACAGATCAGTTTAAGTAACTAGGGGTAAACATCACAAGTAAATATAAAGCTCTTTATCAACAAAATTTTGCCGTGTGTATGAAAAAAATTAAGCAAGACTTGCACAGATGGTCAACCCTTCATCTTACTTTAGCTGGAAGAATTAACATTGTTAAGATGAATATTCTTCCTAAGCTTCTCTTTTTATTTCAAAACATTCCAATATACATCAATAGATCATTTTTTAAGAAATTAGACTTAATCATAACCTCATTTATTTGGAATTCAAAACATCCATGTATCTAAAGGGAGATCCTACAAAGACCTAAGGCGGAAGGCAGCATGGCTATACCTGTCAATTTTATTACTGGGCAGCAAACATTCAAATTATAAAAACTTGGACATGGGCAGAAATCGATGAACATACACAGGCTTGGTCCGCAATAGAAATAAAACCCTGCAGTACTTCTTAATAGTCCTTGCTTTGTACCCCCCCAATAAATAGGTTATCGCCAATATACTAACAACCCAATTGTGTTTCACTCAATCAGAATATGGAACCAATGTAGGAATATTTTAAGATAGAGAAGCTTTTATCTGTGGCACCTCTGCACAAAGACCACCTTTACCCACCCTCTCAAATATACGCAGTTTTTAATGTCTGGAAAACATCTGGGATTAAATCACTTAGAAATCTGTACATACTGTAGGCAACGTTTTTGCATTCTACAAACAATTACACTCCAAATTTAACTTACCAGCAACACATTTCTTTCACTACCTTCAAATTAGAAACTTTGTTAAACAGAACCTGTCCAATTTTCCTCACCTCCCACCTACCTCTATTCCGAAAAAAACATTGCTCAGTCTAGAGGACTTCTGTAATATATACAACTATTTTACAGTCCCTCCTTTCAAAGATCCAAGAGAAGAGTGGGAAACGGATCTCTTACTCAGTATTTCAGAAAAGGAGTGGAAAGTAGAAATGCACATAATTCACTCGAGCTCCATATGTGCAAAGCATAGAGTTATTCAACTTAAAATTATATATCGAGTACATCTCTCTCGTTTAAAATTGTCCAAAAATGTTTCCAGGGCAAGATCCAACCAGCAAACACTGCAATCAAGCTCCAGCATCACTGGGTCACATGTTTTGGGCCTGCACCAAATTTACATCATTTTGGACAAAATCTTTAAATGCTTTGCAGACAGCCTCAAAGTCACAATCCCTCCTAATCCACTAACAGCTGTGTTTGGTATACTTCCAGATGGGCTTAAAGTGGAGAAGGACAAACAAACTAATTGCCTTTACTACACTATTGGCACATAGACTTATCTTGCTCAATTGGAAGAATCCTAACTCACCTATTCTAAGTCAGCGGGTAACTGATGTTATATACTATTTGAAACTGGACAAAATCAAATTTGCACTTAGAGGCTGTACAAAGTTTTTTCAAAACCTGGCAGGATCTAATCAATAACATTTTAGGATAAGCTTTTAAATTGAGGAAGCAGGTTCTCTCCCCTCTTTTACTCTATTTATCTTTATTCATTTATTATTTTATCTATTCATTTGTCTTTATTAGCATAAAGTTTTACACTGCTGGCCTAGCTCTATTTCTTAGGGGTGGGGGTAGATTTGTTTGTAAGCTTTATTTTTCTTTTTGTAAAACTCGAGTTGTGTATGGAGTGTTATTTGATTTTAATAAATTCAATACAATTTAAAAAAAAAGTGTCTGCTAAAAGCTTGCAAACTAAGAGAAGTTAAATTAACAACCTAATTCTTGAGCCTCTAATATAAAAGAAGATACGAAAATCCCCCCTGCCTGCTGCTGTTCCATTAGAAAGCAGATGAAAAAGTAATAACTGATGGTGCTACTGGTTTACCTGGTCTGGGCTGTTAGCTGCTAGTGCCAGGTGAAAACTTGCAAACTTGCAGGATGCTAGAAACTAAGCATAGGCATCACAAAACGTAGTTTAATTGATAATACAATAATTAGAAAAATATCCAACTGAAAGTTTAGGCTACACTTTTTTCCACCCCAGAAAACGGTGAATGACTGAGTACAGCAAGGTAGGCTAAAAATGAAATATGCATATACCTCTCTGAATACTTGACACACCATTTTACAAAACAAGCTGTAAGATCATTAAAGTGAGAGTTTATGAAACATTTGCAGAATAAGGCACACAAGATTTTTTTTATATCTCAAATTTTTATACTGGCTTCCAGTTAAGATTATAGCTGATTTTGAAATCCTCGTCACATTAAACATCTTAAATGATGATGAACTCTTAACTTTTAGAAGTTATTTACAAACTAGACACAACATTAAAATCTTAGGGTGCCAGCTTACTGAAGATTCTAAGTACAGTGGAACCTCGGTTCACGACCATAATTCGTTCCAAAACTCTGGTCGTAAACCGATTTGGTCATGAACCGAAGTAATTTCCCCCATAGGATTGTATGTAAATACAATTAATCCGTTCCAGACGGTACGAACTGCATGTAAATATATATTTTTTAAAGATTTTTAAGCACAAATATAGTTAACTAGCAGAATACCCGCGCATCGCAGCGGAGAAGTAGTGTGTTAAAGAAGTTATGAAAAAGAAAAGGAAATATTTTAAAAATAACGTAACATGATTGTTAATGTAATTGTTTTGTCATTGATATGAGTGTTGTTGTCATATCTATATATATATATATATATATATATATATATATATATATATCTATACTAATAAACGGCAAAGCCCTCACTCACTCACTCACTGACTCACTCACTCACTGACTGACTGACTGACTGACTGACTCATCACTAATTCTCCAACTTCCCGTGTAGGTAGAAGGCTGAAATTTGGCAGGCTTATTCCTTACAGCTTCCTTACAAAAGTTGGGCAGGTTTCATTTCGAAATTCTACGCGTAATGGTCATAACTGGAAGCTGTTTTTCTCCATTTACTGTAATGGAGATGAGCGTGAAACCCGTGGGGGCGGAGTTTCGTGTGACATCATCACGCCTCCCACGTAATCACGCAGTAGGTAGAAAACCAGGAAGAGGCCCAAAAAGCGCTGAAGAAAACATGCATTATATAATTGAGAAGGCAGCGAAACAATAAGAAACGAGCGAGTGACATATACAACCATATTCATGAGTTCTGCTACTAAAGCATGATGTAAACCTAAACTTTAAATTAAGTTCATAGACAGGCTGCCGCTAGCGTTTGTAATTTAGTGCCTGCCCATATAAGGCCGTCCGTCAGCGGCAATCCAATAGAAACACTGCCACGGGTAAATATTCACGGGTGAAGGACTGTGCTTATGCAGAGGAAGATGAGATGGTCAGGGTGGTGTTTGGCACAAACTCAGCGAAACTGCGAGAGAAAGTTTTAACTGCCGGGACTTAGGTAACATTAGATACAGCCATGGGCATAGCACGACATGGCACCAGCACAGCTGGGAAACTTCGATGCATGTACACCGAGTGGCTCACGTGAACTGACGCAGTGCACAGACAAAAAGCATCAGTTCCAAAGAGCGCTGAACAAAAACCGAATTACACAATTGAAAAGGCAGCAAAAAAATATGAAGCGTCTGATACATACAAGCATATTATTCATAACTGCAGCTACTGCAGAAACAAAGCACACGGTGGAAAAAGTGAATGTCCCGCTAAAGGAAGACAGTGTTAAAAAAAAAACCCGTACATGCAGTGTGTCAGGTCTCAGATAAAGAAGACGACGAGCTGTTTATTGATGCAGTAAGAAACGAATCTTTTTCATAGCTTCTTTAACACACTACGACTCCGCTGCGATACGCGGGTATATATATATATGTATATATATACCCCGATCTACATACTCGAATAATGAATACTTTATTCGCAATCAATGATTGTTTTGGTAAAGCCATACTCAGTGTATTCATTAGATGAACGGTAAAAAAGTAAGAGCGAGGGGAGGGTGACTTATTGAGGCATGCAGGCAAAACCACAATAGCACGCGGCTCGATGTACAAAAAAATATTTCTTTTCAAGTTCTATTTAGTCCATATGTGTCAAACTCAAGGGCCACGGGCCACATCCGGCCCGGCGTGTAATTATATCCGGCCCGCGAGATCATTTTATATACTGTATTATTGTTATTAATGGCCCGGGTATATGAAGCGCTGGTAACACAATAAACTACAGATCCCATAATGCAGCACTTCAGCTGCCTTGCCGAACACTTACCGCGTTAATCAAGTCTAGCTTATGAAGGTGCAAGATATTGTGAAGCTAGCCCACACGATGCCGAAGAGAAAAGGTGATTCTGAACATAGAGCCTTTAAAAACCGATGGGAGGCTGAGTATATGTTTACTGACATTGCCGGTAAACCCGTGTGTCTCATTTGTGGAGCTAATGTGGCTGTAATTACAG
>JANRMT010062837.1:40009940-40044918 GCA_026402145.1 Polypterus bichir lapradei | reverse complement strand
TATATATGTGTGTGTATGTATGTATGTATGTGTGTATGTATATGTATGTGTATATATGTAGATATATATATATATGTATGTATATATGTGTGTGTGTATATATATGTGTATATATATGAATAAAGAATGGTACCAAAACATCCTCTGAGATCAATTTCTCCCAACCATCCAAGAACAGTTTGGTGACGAACAATGCCTTTTCAAGCATGAAACAGCACCATGCCATAAGGCAAAAGTGTTAACTAAGCCACCCTGGGAACAAAACTCCAAGTATTGATTATGCAAGAATGGGCTGCTGTCAGTCAGGATTTGGTCCAGAAGTTGATAGACAGCATGCCAGGGTGAATTGCAGAACTCTTAAAAAAGAATGGCCAACACTGCAAATATTGACTCTTTGCATAAACTTAATGTAATTGTCAATAGAAGCCTCTGAAACTTATGAAATGCTTGTAATTATACTTCAGCATACCTTAGAAACATCTGACAAAAAGATCTAAAAACAATGAAGCAGCAAACTTTGTGAAAACCAACACTTGTGTCATTTTCAAAACATTTGCCCACAACTGTACATTAACATTAGTGTTCAAAACAGTTACAATGGGATCCAATTATGATGAATTGTGAACCCAAATCTCATTCAACAAATGTTAGTGACACTGAAAAATCTAGAATTCTGCATTATCAAATGAAACAATTCAAATTAGTAAATTCAGTGATTTCAGAGCATTAATGTGGCACCACGAAGCTCTGTTGTGATTGCTGTAGAATCTGTGCAGAAGAGAAGCCTGCATGCTTCTGCATTTAGATTAAAACACCAGACCAATAGTCCATAATTTACCATAGATCAGGCCAGTAAGTAAATATAAACATACATAAAAAATAAAATTCACTATAGCTATGCTAATAATGGAAGGATACAGGAATTTTAAAGCACATTTTTGGTTAACACTTGTATACTGTATAGAAAGCAATAAAAACAACAATATGTAGCCACTCTGAAAGTAACATTGTTTATGCAGAAGTTAAATCAAGTCTTACATGTTTCAGGATAAACCTGGACTCTATTCTACTCTATTATATTTACTGCTTCCAAAAGATGCTAAAGACACCACCAACTGACCATGAAATGTATTAAACATATTCAAAAATTGAGGGATGACTATTTAGCATATATAAGATTACTAGTTAGTTTGTTTTACTATAATAATCTCTTTGGAATCACATCGCCTACAGTTGAGTTTACTGGTGTCACCTTACATGTTTGATCAATACCATCCTCATTTGGCTTGTTATAGTGAGATCCTGTGGTGCTGAATTGTGTGGGTGTGATGCCTGGGTTGCCCGAAGATAGCATACTCTTCCTGTTGGACCAGGACATTGTTAGTCATGACCGAAAATGTACTGGGCAAACTAGGACACTTTGCAACATGAGGTAGACATAAAATTGCGCTATGCTTTAATTCACACCAAAAAAAAAGTGCAGTACACTCTTTTATTAAATAATAATTTAATAAATAATTCAATAAAAACAGTGCAGTGTAAAAGATAAAACCAACAATAAGTAATCCAAACAGAGTCCACAATCTTGCATGATCTGTTTACTCAGCACAGTCGATCTCCCAGAAGCACTGACTGTAAAGTCTTCTCACCATCCTACTAGTTTAATTCCCCAATCCTGCACCTATGTTCTTTTTTCTTCCTTCCTATCTCTCTCCCTGTTTTCATTGGTCTTGCACTTGTTTACAAACCCCATTTATACCCAGTGAGTGAAGTTGAGACAGCTATAATAACCGCTTGCAGGTGGTTAAATGTAATTAAATATTAAAAGTAATTAGCAACAACCCTCATCAAGAATCTCTGCAGCCACATGGATTTTCTCACAAACACCTACATTCACGTGGTCTGCACAGCCTCACTGTTTTAAAAAAGCACAAAATATGCTGCCATGAACCTGTTACTCATTTCACCACAGCGGGATGAAGTTACTTTATGTTGCATCGTACGTAATCTGTTGTGAGTCAAAACAAATGTGAGCTTTATTTGTATTGTAATCACACACTGAAAACCCAGTGCTCCACTGATAAATATGTCACGGAACCATCCTTGGTTTGCGGTTATTTACATATTGCAATTTTTATAACCACCGATAGATGGAGCATGGATGTCAAGAGTCCTTTTTGCACCATATTTTTATTTTATTAATTAATTTAATAACATTAAGTTAGGGGCTCAGTAAGGGAACAAGGGATCATGCCCCAGGTCCTCCCTGTGTGGAACCTGTATGATCTCCCCGTGTCTGTGTAGGTTTCCTCTGGCTTCTCTGGTTACCTCCTATAATCCAACTACAGGCAGGTTAAGCAAACTGAGAATGCTAAACTGTTCCTAGTGTTTGTTTGGTGTGTGTGGGTGTATGTGTGGTTGCCCTGCAATGGACTGGTGCCCTGTCCTGGGTTTGATTCCTGCCTTGCGCTCTATGCTAGCTGGGACAGGCTCTAGCACCCCTCACGACCCTGTTCTGGATCAAGCAGGTTAGAAAATGACATGGCATGACATATTAAGTTAATTCAAATTCTGATAGTTTTCTGCTTGGTTTCAGATACAGTAATCCCTCGCTATATCGCGCTTCGACTTTCGCGGCTTCACTCTATCGCGGATTTTATATGAAAGCATAACTAAATATATAACGCGGATTTTTCGCTGCTTCGCGGGTTCTGCGGACAATGTGTCTTGTTACTTCCTGTACATGCTTCCTCAGTTGGTTTGCCCAGTTGATTTCATACAAGGGACGCTATTGGCGGATGGCTGAGAAGCTAACCAATCACAGCACGCAGTTAAGTTCTCCTGCCTGAGAAGCTAACCAATCAGAGCACGCAGTTGAGCTCCTGCGTGCTGAATGCAGTGTTAACCAGGAAGTCTCGTCTCGCTCATTCAGCATTAACGTGTTTCGCTGTGTAAAGACTTGTGCTCTTTAGTGTTTATCTTTGTGCATAGTCAAGCCCTTCATTATGGCTCCAAAACAATCTGCTACTGCTTCAGGGGCCGTGCCCAAGCGCAAGAAGAAGATGTTAACGATTGCCGAAAAGGTAAACGTTTTGGATTTATTGAAGGCTGCGATTCTTTTTATTTAAAAAGTAGGAAAGGAATATAAGATCTACGGCTACAGTGTCCTTTTAACCAGGGTGCAAAACGAGTTGTAAGTTGATGTAATAAGGCAGTAGTCTGGATGGAATCTGCTTTAGGGATTTGGATTGAAGACTGCCAGAAGAACAACGGCAGTGCTACACAATCGCCTGAAGTGGCTCCTTTACAAGGGCTGGAACGCTCTCCTTTGTTGTGCAGTAAAATTAAACTCATTGTTATCGGACAAGTCATCGTGTCATTGTTGGTGAGTAACCATAATTAATTTTCTTCTTACAGTGCTTAGTACATGTACGTACGTTTAGTGTCACTGTACGCACATTTACTGTATACTATTTTTCTTGCATTGTACGTATTTATTGCTGGTGGCCTGTCTATCGTAATGGCCGTAACATATGTGATATCGGAGACACTCAATATCTTTAAAATAATATTTAGGTTTTACTGTATATAAACAGTGTGTTTATATACATAATTTCAATGAATCTTACCTAATATCTAAGAGAATACAAAGGGATTATGCTGTATAACTCTGCGGGGAATATTTATAAACAGTGTGGGAGAGTTTATAAGGGCTTAAAATATATAAAAATAACCATACAAACATATGGTTTCTACTTCGCGGATTTTCACCTATCGCGGGGGGGTCTGGAACGCAACCCCCGCGATCAAGGAGGGATTACTGTAATAAGGATTTCCTGTAACATAGTATATTGAACTCTGATTGAATGTAAATAGGAAAACTTCACATTGAAATGAAACTCTTGGTATTTTAGTGTATAGATTACTAGTTATATTTAGAATTTATACATTACAATTATTTTTAATTAAATGTTATAGACAGATGACACCTTAATATTCTTAATAAAACATACATCCATTTGTGAAGCCTACTTAATAATAATAATAATAATAATACAGCAAGAAGACCTTTTTAACAACTGCATTATTATTGGTAAAACTAATTCAAATGTTTCTTGACCTGCTAGACTCATAATTAGTAATACAGTAATCCCCCGCTATATCGCGGTTCAGCTATCGCGCCCCCGCTACATCGCAGATTTATTATTATTATTACTAGGGGGCTCTGGCCCCTGCTTGCTTTGCTCGCCCACCCCCGGGTTTGGTTTACCGGATAAACAATTTAAAGAGATTGTTATTTTCATGGGAATTGTTACATATGCATTATTTTCATTTTTACTTCAGAAGTTTTTTAAAAACAATATTTGTCCTTTATTTCCTGGCCCATGCGTGGTTAAAACTTTCTCACGGGACTTGTAACGTTGCTCACGTTGTGAAGGGGGGAGGTTTGAACGCACACTTAGGAGATATGATCGGTTAAGCTGCTGTCTTGCTGCTGCTGCAGTGTTCTGCTTGTCGTTGTTTTAAGTGCTGGGAGCACCTGAACTTTGTCTGACAAAAGCATTCCAACAACTGTTAGGTAAGATGTCAGTGAACTTGTTTTAAATTGTTTGTAAGTAGAGCGTGACGTGCAAAAGTCACCATATCACGGGTTTTGCTTCCTAAGGTTGTAATGTCTAGTCTTGCGTGTCATCAAAGTGTCTCTCCGAGATGATCTGGTCTCGATCGCTTTGCTCAACCCCCCTGGAGGTGTGCTACGCTCACATTGTGAAGGGGGGGGAGCTGAACGCACGCTAAAGGGAAGCGGACGGATCAGCTAATGGCTTTGTGCTGCTTCTGCCAAGATGCCTGTTCTGCATGTTGCTCTGCACGTCGATCATTTAAAAGCCTGTACAGCAGCTGTACCAAAACCCCCCCCCCCCCCACCCGGAACGGCAAGCTGAAGTGCGTGCCGAAGCACGATTACAGCGTCTGTGGAAGATTGTTTGTCCGTTGCTCGGGCAGGGCAATAGGAGGCTCACAGCGGTGCAGTGAAGCGCCACAGAAGTCAGGCAGAGTCGTTGCCAGGTCAGTGACCAAGTAATCCTGTTATCTGCATTTACAATTTACGTGGTCCTAACCCTGCATCCACTCATCAAGACGCGGAGATCACACTTCGGGTCGCTCTTCGGCATGCTGTCTAGTTGGGGGAGGTCCCAAGAGAGTTTACAAACCTCACATTTTCTTGAATGAGTGCCGCATTAATAGGAATGTTTCTTGAACGAGCATCACTGAACCACATGAAAACTGCTTTTTCGACGTCTTCAAATGCAGCAATTCACATACGTTTGCAACCCAAGATTTTTCTTCTTTTTTTGCTCTGTCTTTCAAGAATGTTGACAGTGTCGATGGCAAAATTCCGAATTCACTGGCAATGTCTTTTTTCTTTCAAGGTCTTTTGTGCACTTCGATGTAATGAAAGTATCTGCTTAATGTACTTCGTAGTAACGAGATTTCTATAGACTTGTGTCATATGGGGAAGCTGTCAGGACCATAAAAATACTTCGTTGTAATGAACATTTTGTTGTAAAGATATTCATTGTAATGGAATTTTACCTGTTTATAAAAAAATGTTTATTTATATGGTTTTTCTATATCACAGATTTTCACCTATCGCTGATGGGTATGGAACATAACTACCGTGTTAGGTGGGTGATCACTGTATAACCAATTTCATATTTTTCTTGATGCCTCATTCACAGTCATCTTCTACATTTTCTCACAGTTCTGTGATTTTTACTAAGTTCATTCTCTATCAGTTTTGTCTATTTCTACTTTCAAGTGCCCCTAGACTTTCCATTCGTAATTTCATATACAATGCCTTTAAGTTGAGTTAAATTGATTTGTTTATGCTGCACATGCTAATTATGAGGGTAAATTAAAAAGTAAAGAAACTTTCAAAATTACTCGGTAACCACAACAGGTAGAAGCTGATGAAATATAATATGTTTGCGATGGCTTATGGGTAGTTCAAACACATACAACACAGCATTCTGTTGTTAGTCTAGTTGAAGCCAAGGTTAAATGAACATGGATGCTCCGCTGGGAGATTGCACCATTGCAAGGATTAGTGAGATTTCTTTGGGCAGAGGGAGTGAAACTTGCTGAAATGTACTGAAGGATGTTACCTTGTGAAGATCAGTAAACTGTTTGGGTACCGATCTTGCACAAGCTTTACGGTAACCTAGGTCATCATGCATTAGGGCATGTGCAGATCCATAGCTGTTACCCAAATATGCAGCAACAGTGGACAACGTAATCCTTCAGCCTTCTCTGATGAAGGCCTTCACCATGTCGATGTGGGCTAGTTTGCACAACTTTGATGGTCGTCTGGATCAGCTTTCGTCAGTTACACTTTTTTTCCTGTTATAAACCCTTCTACTGATTCATAAACTTTTCATTGAATCATGCTGTTTTCATATCCATACCATGCCAACATCCTTTGAAGAATTTCAGCAGGTTTCACTCCCTTTGCTCAAAGAAACCCCGCTACTACATGTTGTTTAACAATGGTGCAATCACACAGCACATCATCCATGTTCATTTGACCTTGGTTTCAACTAGACTAATGGCATAGCACTGTGCTGTGCTGGTTCAAACTACCCAAAAGCCATCATGAACATGTTGTATTGCATCAGGTGCTATCCATTGAGGTTAGTGCGTATTTTTCAAATTGCTTTTTGATTTACCCTTGTCTAAGCTGTTTTAGGGATCATACTGAAAAAATGACCAAATAATAAACAAAAGCATATAAAATGCAAATCTTTCTTTAACACTCACCTGAACTTCAAACTCCTGCCTATATGTTTTTTCATTCACAATTTTTTGTTGTTCTGGAATTGTATAACCAAAAGCATTTTTCATTTTCAAAAGAACTTTTTTCATGTAACCTTCATTAGTACCCTGCAAAAGAAAAAAAAAGTCAAAATAAATCTGCTTGCAAAGAAATCAATGATTTAAAAATATAGAAAATGATCATTGAACCTGCAAGCGACACTGCCCAGCGCAATGGATGGTCACAAAAATAACAAGTATTATCATAATAGCAAAGATTGTCAAAAGATTAGAGGACACTCAATAGAAAAAATAAAAGCATTTTTATTATTTTTGCTTTTCAACATTGCCCACATTCCGTTTCTATAATATGTGCTACAGATTTCTGATCTAATATGAGACTGGGATAGCTGGAGCAATTATTGGCAGATACCCGTATGCAGAAAAATACCAAGAAGACAAACTCATCCAAAATGTCATATTTTTTTAACATAAAACAAACTACAGAGAAGAATCACAAAGAGAATACAGAAGTTAAAAACTGAAAGAAACAAAACCTGTCTGCTTCCCCTGGCCAAAATTGAAATGAACCTGTCTATGTCTGGTATGGTGGATTATACACCACATTACCATAAAAAAGCACTCTTCTTATCTTCTGCAACTTCTCCCCAACACCTCCACCTCCCTCACACACAACTCCAGATCTCTTGTCATGCTGAAGAGTGCCTGTTGCCAAATACACTATGATTGTTAAAACCTGTAACAGAACAGGGATCTTGTGATTTCTGGGTGATGGTTTCTGCATTGTAGGTTCCAACTCAGTGCACAACTTCAAGAGGAAAGCTCAATAATAACTGATTTTCATAACAGCAAAGATTGTCACAAAACAAGAGGACACTCAATACAGAAAATAAAAGCATTTGCATTATTTTTTGCTTTTCAACATTGCCTACATAAAGTTAGAGGAAGTCCCTAGGAAATCTAAATCATCTAATAAGCTAGTCATCAAACAATTGTTGTGATGCTTGTTAGCCTGCCTTTGGCAATATCCTCCAAAAAACTAATGCTATCATTTCCAATTATGTCCTACAACAAACAGCACACACTTTTTATAGAAAAAAAAATAGGCTACACACTAAGGCAATTAACATTAAGCATACAAATTAGGTGTTATTACCAACTTTGAAGACAACTGTATTGACAGAACATGTCAGTTAACTGTCAAATTATTAGTTCAAGAACATCAGAATGAGACTGACACGTTTATTGAAATGTACAATGAAACGTGATTTTCTGTTCAATTCATTGTCCTTGAAATGAGGTTTTCTGCTCACTTCATTGCCCTGCTGCCTGGAGTTGTTTAAAATGCCAACACCAAAAAAGTCTGCGTGGGACAAAATTGCAAAAATTGC
Source organism: Polypterus bichir lapradei (assembly GCA_026402145.1). NCBI lineage: Eukaryota > Metazoa > Chordata > Cladistia > Polypteriformes > Polypteridae > Polypterus > Polypterus bichir. The sequence continues at coordinate 40,036,693 of JANRMT010062837.1, read as the reverse complement.
CATAGCTTTAAGCATTAAGTCTGTGTTTTCTAAATCCTAACTTCTGCATAAGAAATGGCTTATGCACCTATAATTTCGCTCTCCAGCCGCCTTGCTACTCAAAAGTTGAATATTAATTTTGCTGTACGAAACTGTCTAACTAGTTGTACTCACGGTCTCCACCACTTGTAAGACTATAAAGTACATTCTTATGTGCTTTACCAGACTGGTAATATCTGTATTTCCAACGTACACTATCCTCTTTTTTTTTGTAATAGTCCCTGCCCAAGTTATTTAGTTGTTTTTAATGCTCCATTTTTGCCTACTTTTTACACCACTGTAATTTTGATTATATTAAAGAAAATTATTATGTATTTTGATCATCAATTATATGCTTGCTGTGTAAGGTTTCATTTTCTCTATAAAAAGGACTGCCTGATTGAATAACTTCAGTATTGGGTAAGGAATCTTAGATTTTTTTGAGGTCAAAAATAACCTGTCATCTGGTAAAAGGGTTCTTTCATCTGATTGGCCAGCCCAGCACTGATTCAACTGTGGAATGGTCAGTAGTGGGGAGGCAGATGGTTGGCCGAGGTCTCCAGGACTCTGAACAAATCTGAATCCTCATATATGATAAAACTAGCAAAATACCCGCGCTTCGCAGCGGCGAAGTACTGCATTAAAATTTTTATTAAGAAGAAAATTTAACCTTTTTAAAGTGAGGGAAAATATGGCAATAATTATTTGTTAAGGATCTCTTTGTATACCACGTTGTCAGTTCAGCCCTCCGGTTGTAACATGACCAAGCTGTGCGCTGAGCTTACTCTTGAGCATGCAACTTACAGTTGGCCATGTGAACAGTAATCTTGTTTCAAATCTCACAGCATGGATTGCTGCTGTCATAATCGATTTCAGTTTCATGGTTTGTTTCAATTACGACAGTATTTGCAGGACTTGTGTTAAAGTGACATTCGGCATCTGTCAAGCGTTGTAAGCTTACAACCAGTTTCATCGATAACTTCACATCCAGCTTTTGAGAGTTTAAACATTCATAAACATCAAAGTATCCACTACTGAAATCGTCACCTATGAATGTAAGATGTTTAAGAGGCATTGGCGGTTGTCGAAAGGTGTAAAATATTTGGCCATTTCGGTACACTTGAAAGCACCAACCGAACAATTCAGCGGCAGCCATCAACTCACATGCAGAACCATAGGTGAAGGGCTTAAGCATTTCACTCTTCTAGTGCTCCTGTGTAGTATAATTATCTCCTGTACCGTCATCAGTCCACACCTTGAACCTGTCCCAGTCATTCAATACATAAGACACAATGTTCTTCCAGATATCAAGAGTGAGCCTGATATGGCCGTGCAATATGTAACACAGAGAATGGAAAAGGTAGGTGCCATCTCCGGGCATGGAAACCACTCGGTAAGTGACAGTTCTTTGATCGATGGTGATTACCTTGATAGACATGGTAATGGGGGTTGGATTGATGAAGGAAATGGGTACCTGAGTAATGTAAAGTAAGTGTAAAATACCTATACAATAACTATAATTGTAATAAATAAACAATAAAACAGCGGAGAAGCCGTGGATTAAACAAAAAGGCTGTAGTTATCAGCAGGGAGTCGTGAATCCCGTGGCGAAGCAAGGAAGGGAATGTAGAGACTGGAGCGACGGACGGCCTTATATAGGCAGGCAGCCAACAACGTGGGAGGTGATGGGATGGGAGACCCAACGCCGCCTCACATGGTGACCAAGCTGCAGGCTATGGACGTATATATGTACGTAAATAGGATTCAGTTAGCGTTGGGAACCCGTGTACCATATTTCTTGAAGATGGGCCCATAAGTAACAAAGACTGTTGAAAAGTTCAATATGGTGGCCGACAGTGGCATCATACCACCGAAATAAGTACGTACATCGGTTTCGGTTAGTGCAGGGAAGCCGCCTACCAAATTTCGTGAAGATGAGGCCATAAATAAGAAAGTTCAACATGGCGGACGTTGTTGATCGTTACGCGTAGAATTTCGAAATGAAACCTGCTTAACTTTTGTAAGTAAGCTGTAAGGAATGAGCCTGCCAAATTTCAGCCTTCTAACAATACGGGAAGTTGGAGAATTAGTGATGTTGGAAAATTAAATATGGCGGCTGACAGTGGCGTCATACCACCGAAATAAGTACGTACATTGGTTTTGGTTAGCTCAGGGAAGTCACCTACCAAATTTCGTGAAGATGGGGCCGTAAATAAGAAAGTTCAACATGGCGGACGTTGTTGACCGTTATGACCGTTATGCGTAGAATTTCGAAATGAAACCTGCTTAACTTTTGTAAGTAAGCTGTAAGGAATGGGCCTACCAAATTTCAGCATTCTACCTACACGGGAAGTTGGAGAATTAGTGACATTTGGAAAATTCAATATGGCGGCCGACAGTGGCGTCATACCATCGAAATAAGTACGTACATCGGTTTTGGTTAGCGCAGGGAAGTCACCGACCAAATTTCGTGAAGATGGGGTCAGCCTTCTACCTACACGGGAAGTTTGAAAATTGGTGACGTTGGAAAGTTCAATATGGCGGCCGACAGTGGCATCATACCATCGAAATAAGTACATACATCGGTTTCGGTTAGCGCAGGGAAGCCGCCTACCAAATTTCGTGAAGATGGGGCCATAAATAAGAAAGTTCAACATGGCGGACGTTGTCGACCGTTATCGACCGTTATGACCGTTACGTGTAGAATTTCGAAATGAAACCTGCTTAACTTTTGTAAGTAAGCTGTAAGGAATGAGCCTGCCAAATTTCAGCTTTCTACCTACATGGGAAGTTGGAGAATTAGTGATGAGTCAGTCAGTCAGTCAGTCAGTCAGTCAGTCAGTGAGTGAGTGAGGGCTTTGCCTTTTATTATTATAGACTAGCAAAATACCCGCGCTTCGCAGCGGCGAAGTACTGCATTAAAATTTTTTTTAAGAAGAAAATGTAACCTTTTTAAACTGAGGGAAAATATGCCAATAATTATTTGTTAAGGATCTCTTTGTATACCACGTTGTCAGTTCGGCCCTCCGGTTGTAACATGACCAAGCTGTGCGCTGAGCTTACTCTTGAGCATGCAACTTACAGTTGGCCATGTGAACAGTAATCTTGTCTCACATCTCACAGCTTGGATTGCTGCTGTCATAATCAGTTTGAGGTTCATGGTTTGTTTCAATTACGACAGTATTTGCATGACTTGTGTTGAAGTGACATTCGGCATCTGTCAAGCGTTGTAAGCTTACAACCGGTTTCATCGATAACTTCACATCCAGCTTTTGAGAGTTTAAACATTCATAAACATCAAAGTGTCCACTACTGAAATCGCCACCTGTGAATGTAAGATGTTTAAGAGGCATTGGCGGTTGTCGAAATGTGTAAAATATTTGGCCATTTCGGTACACTTGAAAGCACCAACCGAACAATTCAGCGGCAGCCATCAACTCACATGCAGAACCATAGGTGAAGGGCTTAAGCATTTCACTCTTCTAGTGCTCCTGTGTAGTATAATTATCTCCTGTACCGTCATCAGTCCACACCTTGAACCTGTCCCAGTCATTCAATACATAAGACACAATGTTCTTCCGGATATCAAGAGTGAGCCTGATATGGCCGTGCAATATGTAACAAAGAGAATGGAAAAGGCAGGTGCCATCTCCGGGCATGGAAACCACTCGGTAAGTGAAAGTTCTTTGATCGATGGTGATTACCTCGATAGACATGGTAATGGGGGATGGAATGATGAAGGAAATGGGTACCTGAGTAATGTAAAGTAAGTGTAAAATACCTATACGATAACCATAATTGTAATAAACAAACAATAAAACAGCGGAGAAGCCGTGGATTAAACAAAAAGGCTGTAGTTATCAGCAGGGAGACGTGAATCCCGTGGCGAAGCAAGGAAGGGAATGTAGAAACTGGAGCGACGGACGGCCTTATATAGGCAGGCAGCCAACAACGTGGGAGGCGTTGGGATGGGGGACCCAACGCCGCCTCACATGGTGACCGAGCTGCAGGCTATGGACGTATATATGTACGTAAGTAGGATTCAGTTAGCGTTGGGAACCCGTGTACCAAATTTCTTGAAGATGGGCCCATAAGTAACAAAGACTGTTGAACAGTTCAATATGGCGGCCGACAGTGGCATCATACCACCGAAATAAGTACGTACATTGGTTTCGGTTAGTGCAGGGAAGCCGCCTACCAAATTTCGAGAAGATGGGGCCATAAATAAGAAAGTTCAACATGGCGGACGTTGTTGATCGTTATGACCGTTACGCGTAGAATCTCGAAATGAAACTTGCTTAACTTTTGTAAGTAAGCTGTAAGGAATGGGCCTACCAAATTTCAGCCTTCTACCTACACGGGAAGTTTGAGAATTAGTGACGTTGGAAAGTTCAATATGGCGGCTGACAGTGGCGTTATACCACCGAAATAAGTATGTACATTGGTTTCGGTTAGCGCAGGGAAGCTGCCTACCAAATTTCGAGAAGATGGGGCCATAAATAAGAAAGTTCAACATGGCGAACGTTGTTGACCGTTATGACCGTTACGCGTAGAATTTCGAAATGAAACCTGCTTAACTTTTGTAAGTAAGCTGTAAGGAATGAGCCTGCTAAATTTCAGCCTTCTACCTATATGGGAAGTTGGAGAATTAGTGATGCTGGAAAATTCAATATGGCGGCTGACAGTGGCGTCATACCACCGAAATAAGTACGTACATTGGTTTTAGTTAGCTCAGGGAAGCCACCTACCAAATTTCGTGAAGATGGGGCCGTAAATAAGAAAGTTCAACATGGCGGACGTTGTTGACCGTTATGACCGTTATGCGTAGAATTTCGAAATGAAACCAGCTTAACTTTTGTAAGTAAGCTGTAAGGAATGGGCCTGCCAAATTTCAGCCTTCTACCTACACGGGAAGTTTGAGAATTATTGACGTTGGATAGTTCAATATGGCGGCTGACAGTGGCGTCATACCACCGAAATAAGTATGTACATTGGTTTCGGTTAGCGCAGGGAAGCTGCCTACCAAATTTCGTGAAGATGGGGCCATGAATAAGAAAGTTCAATATGGCAGACGTTGTTGATCGTTATGACCGTTACGCGTAGAATTTCGAAATGAAACCTGCTTAACTTTTGTAAGTAAGCTGTAAGGAATGGGCCTACCAAATTTCAGCCTTCTACCTACACGGGAAGTTGGAGAATTAGTGACATTTGGAAAATTCAATATGGCGGCCGACAGTGGCGTCATACCATCGAAATAAGTACGTACATCGGTTTCGGTTAGCGTAGGGAAGTCACCTGCCAAAGTTCGTGAAGATGGGGTCAGCCTTCTACCTACACGGGAAGTTTGAAAATTGGTGACGTTGGAAAGTTCAATATGGCGGCCGACAGTGGCTTCATACCATCGAAATAAGTACATACATCGGTTTCGGTTAGCACAGGGAAGCCGTCTACCAAATTTCGTGAAGATGGGGCCATAAATAAGAAAGTTCAACATGGCGGACGTTGTCGACCGTTATCGACCGCTATGACCGTTACATGTAGAATTTCGAAATGAAACCTGCTTAACTTTTGTAAGTAAGCTGTAAGGAATGAGCCTGCCAAATTTCAGCTTTCTACCTACATGGGAAGTTGGAGAATTAGTGATGAGTCAGTCAGTCAGTCAGTCAGTCAGTCAGTCAGTCAGTCAGTGAGTGAGTGAGGGCTTTGCCTTTTATTATTATAGATCTACTGTTACATTTTGCTTTGTAGCTTGTACTGTTGCTACTGTACTATTGTATTGTATGTCTAAGTTGTCAATGACAGACCGGCAATCTAGATCTGTGAAGTGGATTACTTGTGTTCCATTTTGAGTATTGTATTCACCCCATTTTTGACACACATTGCATGCCCAACCTGCCTGGAAAGGGGTTTCTCTCTGAATTGCCTTTCCCAATATTTCTTCTATTTTTCCCTACAAGGGTTTTTTTTGAGGAGTTTCTTATCTTCTTAGGGAGTCAAGGCTAGAGGGCTGTCAAAAAACAGGGCCTGTTAAATTTTAGCCCATTGTGGCACTCCTTGTTTGATTTTAGGCTATATAAAAAATAAATTGTTGTTGTTGTTATAAAGTCTTCATCAGGTATGTAAATGTAAAGGAAAAAAAGGTTACATTAAGTACATAGCAAGTTAATCTGTCATTTAGTCCTGGGGAAATGTGTGATTCAAACCAGAGAATGACATTTGCTTCTTCACTTTTTCTTTAAATTTTATCTTTGAAACCCTGTGAAAGAACGTGCATGGAGAAATCAGTATGGCTAAGATCAAGTGATGTGATTATATACCGTATTTACATGGCTGGACACTTTTCACAGGAAATCCAGCAATGGTTTTTGGACTGGCAGGAATCCTATTCTGTAATTATAATTTTTTTAGAAAAACGTGACACAATTATACGGGTCTGTTTCATGAAGTGAGCAGTAAACAAGACATATTCATAAGGTAAGAGGTCAATGGAAGGCCATCATAGACATATTATGGAGAAAGGCTCCTATGGAAAGATCTATCTGTAAAATGAGAAAATTTTGTTTAGTTTAATGATCTAAGGGTGTGTTAGGATATTGTTGATCTGAAAATGGAGAATAAACAGAATGCACACTTCTTTTCAGGTGTTACTTTTTGGAACGATGTTCCTTGTTTGGTTGAAGGCATTCTACCCAAAATGATAACGAAACTCATTCTATGTGCTTCATTATGGAATTAAAATTCATTACAACAGGAGCTTTTAGTCTACCAGGAATGGATGGGGAGACGGTGACTGTGTGAGTTGGTTGGTAATAAACAGACATCTAGACAGACATTTACATCCTGGAAAGTTGTCAGTGAAGAATCATAAAGCTGTGGCAGATGCAGTGAGATGAAAGTATTTTTTTCTTTCCCAGTTCCCAGTATGCTTCCCCTATTAACAGCTTCAATTGAGTTAATTTAACTATATGAACAACTACTTTTTTCACATACTGCCCAGTTGGTGTTGAATAACTTTCATTATTAGAATAACTTTGCTTATTAGATACATAAGTCAGACAGTACCATTTGTTCACTCAGGTGCCTATGCTTATTATAGGATTTAGGTTGAAAACCTAATACATTTCTCTGTCAAAGCTTCTAATAAGAGTGTAGCTGTTTATCCAAATTTACCAAAGTTCTGCAGCTTTTAGTTTGCTTCATAATAATAATAATTAATTCTTTGCATTTATATAGCGCTTTTCTCACTAATCAAAGCACTCAGCAATTGCAGGTTAAGGGCCTTGCTCAAAGGCCCAAAAGAGCAGAGTCCCTTTTTGGCATTTAAAGGGATTCGAACCGGAAACCTTCCGATTGCCAGTGCAGATCCCTTGCCTCATGGTTGATTCAAGCATCAGTGTGACAAATGTTCAAATAATTCCACAGACAAAATTTCTTCATTTAAAAAAGTTTTAGTAAAATTTCAAAGCAAAACAGTTCACACAAAAATAGAGAAAAATTATATTAGAGAAAAGTTCTATTTAAGGCTTATATATATTGTTTCATTTCTCTAAGTTTGGTCATGCAGTCACACTTGAGGCACGCTAAGCACGTAAGCATGTTAAACACGTTAAACACAGAAAACTGTATGCCTTCCCCCATTTACAACATATCCAAAAGTCCACCTGTTCTACAGATACAGTTAAGAAAGTTCTATCTCATGTTTACTTACAAGGGGTAAAAGGCTAATATTATATTATTGAAATTAAGCACACATATGAATTTAACATCAAACATTAGCTTTCCAAGGCTTGCTGTTACAAAGAGGGAAAACTAGAAAGGGGGAGGAGGAATTCTTCTAATTGTACAGGTTGGGTAAAAAGTACAGATAGAAAGAAAAGAAACACTGTATTCAAGATGCTGGCACAGCTAGGTCCCAACCCAGTACCCTTTGCTGACTTACTGTTAAAAACTGCTATCAAAAGAGAAGGCACTTAGGCTGCAAACGAAGTCTGTAAGTCCTGTGGAGTCAAGTGCAAGTCACAGGCTGGACATTTGTTGTAAACATGTAAGAGGGCATCCATCATAACAAATAACTATGTAACCATTGACCATTAATTGAAATTATCTAGAAAACATTCACTCTGAGCTGGGCAAAACAACATTCACCTTCATAGTGACATTCATCTTGTTAACAAAACTCAAACAGCTGGACACTTGTTGATCTCCTCTATATTTTAAATATATTATTTAACATGTGACATTAGGTAGTGATTTTATAAATCAATCAATACTGTCATAGTACAGTGAAATTCTTACTAGCATATCTGACCAATATGAAAAACATTATTGCTTAGTGACCATAACTAACAATTACTACTCGTGTGTGACTACTGTGATTTCAGTCCAAAAACTCCACATTGTCCTCTATACAGAGCTATTGCTATCACCATCCTAAATAACAATAAGCTCACTCTTCAATGGCAAGCCCTCACAAACAAACAGTGAAGAGTACAGAGTTACCACCTTGGGTTTAACCTGTAGACTGGTTGGGCAAACTCCCAACCAATGTTATGTCGACTTGGAAAAGGCGTTTGACTGTGTCCCTCAGGAAATCTTGTGGGGGGTACTCCGAGAGTATGGGGTACTGGACCCCCTAAACCCGTTCCCAGTGAGAGTTGGACTCTGCCAGCACTGCCCTTTGTCACCGATTCCGTTCATAACTTTTATGGATAAAATTTCTAGGCGCAGCCAGGGCTTTGAGGGTGTCCGATTTGGTGGACTCAGGATTGGGTCACTGCTTTTTGCAGATGATTTTGTCCCGTTTGTTTCCTCAGGCCGTGGTCTTCAACTCTCTCTGGATCGGTTCGCAGCCGAGTGTGAAGCGGCTGGGATGGGAATCAGCACCTCCAAATCCGAGACCATGGTCCTTAGCCAGGAAAGGGTTGGGAGCAAGATTCTGCCCCAAGTGGAGGAGTTCAAGTATCTCGGGGTCTTGATCACGAGAGAGGGAAGAATGGAGCGTGAGAACGACAGGCGGATTGGTGCACCGTCTACAGTGATGTGGGCTCTGCATCGGTCTGTCGTGGGGAAAAAGGAGCTGAGCCGTAAGGCAAAGTTCTCAATTTACCGGTCGATCTACGTTCCTACCCTCACCTATGGTCATGAGCTGTGGGTAGTGACTGAAAGAACGAGATCGCGAATACAAGCGGCTGAAATGAGTTTCCTCCGCAGGGTGTCTGGGCTTTCCCTTAAAGATAGGGTGAGAAGCTCATTCATCCGGGAGGGTCTCAGAGTAGAGCTGCTGCTCTGCCACATCGAGAGGAGTCAGATGAGGTGGCTCGGGCATCTGATCAGGATGCCTTCTGGACGCCTCCCTGGTGAGGTGTTCCAGGCATGTCTAAGCGAGAGGAGGCCCCGGGGAAGACCCAGGACACGCTGGAGGGAGTATGTCTCTCGGCTGACCTGGGAACACCTCGGGATTCCCCCGGAAGAGCTAGAAGAAGTGCCCGGGGAGAGGGAAGTCTGGGTATCTCTGCTCAAGCTGCTGCCCCCACGACCCAATCTTGGATAAGCGGAAGAGGATGGATGGTTTAACCTGTAATTGCTGTAAAATGCAAAAGACACCATCTGTTGAACACAATGTTGATACGGATCATCTAGTGGAAATGTGTGATATATCTAAATTAATCAATTTAACAAGTTATAAGTATTAGTTTTCAATATTTAAACATACAACATCGCTTGTCAAACATGTTCAGCACACTCTGAATAGTTCAGGCACAAAGGCTGCAAAGCTGATTGCCAGATAGATATCTTATTCTAAGCAAGTTCATATATTTTTTAGCGGTTTACCTAATTGTGTAAGCTAGCATTGAATGCAGGAGCTGGCAATTCTGTCTCTGCGATTATGGTTGCAAGTTTTAAGCACTCAGAGTTTGGTAACACATATTATTTACTCGGCTATGTAATTATAAACCATAGTTATCTTGAATTTGGATTGCTCCATTTGAGCCTTCCTGTGTAAAATCTGGCAGGTATATCTTCAAAGTCATAATAGTGTTTACCAATAGCACATTTTGTGTATCTACTTGTGATAAAAGTTTCGTGGCAAAGTGCTGTTTTAAGTAAATACTCAAGTCCCGGAGCATGCAGGCTCTGATCAGTTGTGGGTATGTGCATGTCGGCAATCTCTCCAGGGCTGATTGGGGTGCTTGGAAGATTATGCATTCATATGCAAATACGAGTGGATCAATCAGTTGCCTCACAGGAGTAGGCAGAAAACCACACCTGCATCCAGTCAGGCTGTATAAAGGAAACGTGCACGGCAGAGATAGAACAACAACAGAGGATCAAGAAACAGAACATGAGAGTGAGCAGCTGTCTGTGCAGATAGGGTCAGCCAGCAAGTGAGCGAGAGGCAGAGCGGCCATTATCCCTGTGGAAAAGGAAAGGAACGGAACTCTAGGGGCATATAATTCCCGTGGATGGTTTAAATAAGTGGATCCGATGGCGGTGAAGTTCTCCTCAGGGATCCAAGGGATGCCAGAAGAGGGAGAAGGAAGACTGGAAGACAACTAACCCCGAGTGGGATAGCCGGGAAGACTGAGAGAGAGTTGAGCTGGGCTCTTGTGGGAAGAAAATAGGAAGAATAAGGACCTGATGACTGTTTGTTTTACATGGATTTTATCTCTGGATTTCAATTCAAGGACTATACACTGTTTGTATTGGATTATTTATTTATTTAAGGAAGAGTACTGCACTGTTTTGAGTTTTTGATTGATCTGGAATAAAAGCACTTTTTACACCATCCCCTGGCTGAATGTGTGTGTTCTCATTTGCAAGGCTAATCTCGGTTCATGATTATCAATGGTTCCGGGTTCAAGGGGCACCTGGAAGGAACCATGGAGTATGGAGCCAACCTGGACTGTCACACTACTATCATTTTTTGATGATACATGCTTTTAATGGTGCTATATAAGATAGAGCTTTATTTATAAATAAGGACCCAGTGATGAGAGTTCATATGGTGATCTTACAAGAACTGCTATCATGTTTAAGTTAATATTCTTAAAAATAAAAAAGAACAAAAAGTTATTGTTTTCTTTATTTTACTATTTGTTAGTGAAATTTACATTGCATTTTAGCCCAAATGTGTAGGCTGTATGCTCAGCAATTGTCAGTTTACTTCTGATGAAGGGAAGACCCTGTGATAGGGTGAGAGAAATATTTTTTGACTCTGGTTTTGCCCCTGGCTGTCTGTTCATTATAAATTGGGTTGCAACATTTCCCGAGATTGACTGGCACAGGCCACACTGTTCATGGTTGATTCTTGCCTTGAGTGCAGTCAGGATAAGGTCACGACCCGAAATGAAATGCTTGGAATGTTATTTTCTGTTATGAATTTACAGAAGCTTACTTACTGTCAGGATACCCCTTCAGCTTCACAACCTATAATTAAAGACTTTTTGAAAATTGTACACATTAAAATGTATCTCCTTACTGTCATTTTGATGCTCATAAAAATTAGCAGTTTTCATTACAGCAATCAGGAGAAATTGTTATAACAGTTTGAGCGCTCTTGTGTGTACTCTTGGCCAGCCAGAAACCAGAGGGCCAAGTTCAACAGTTGTCTGCTTTACAGCAAAGACTACTGAACAGCAAAGACTGAACAGCAAAGACTACTAGTAAGTGTGAATTTCATTTTGAAGGTGAAATCAAACTTTTGCTTTTTTTTTTTTTTTAATTTTATTGAATTTTTTAAAATCAAATGACACTTCATACACATAACTTAAGTTTGACAAATAGAAAAAATACGAAAAGAACAAGGTTTGAAACAAAACAACCCCCACCCCGAGAAAGAGAGCTAGGCCAACAATGTAAAACTTTATGCTAGTAAGGACAAATGAATAGATAAAATAATAAATGAAAATAGGTAAATGGAGTAAAAGAGGGGAGAGAACCTGCTTCCTCAATTTAAGTGCTTATTCTAAAATGTTATTGATTATATCCTGCCAGGTTTTGAAAAAGTTTTGTACAGATCCTCTAAGTGCAAATTTTATTTTTTCCAGTTTCAAATAGTATATAAAATCATTTACCCACTGACTTAGAATAGGTGAGGTAGGATTCTTCCAATTGGGCAAGATAAGTCTGCGTGCCAATAGTGTAGTAAAGGCAATTGCAGTTTGTTTGTCTTTCTCCACTTTAAGCCCATCTGGAAGTAGACCAAATACAGCTGTTAATGGATTAGGAGGGATTGTGACATCCAAGCTGTCTGAAAGACATTTAAAGATTTTGATCCAAAATGATGTTAATTTGGTGCAGGCCCAAAACATGTGACCCAGTGAGGCCGGAGCTTGATTGCAGCTTTCACAGGTTGGATCTTGCCCTGGAAACATTTTGGACAATTTTAAATGAGAGCGATGCGCTTGATATAAAATTTTAAGTTGAATAATTCTATGCTTTGCGCATATGGAGCTTGAGTGAATAATGTGCACTGCTACTTTCCACTCCTTTTCTGAAATATTGAGTAAGAGATCCTTTTCCCAATGTTCTCTTGGATCTTTGAAAGGCAGGGACTATAAAATAGTTTTATATATTATAGAAATGCTGTCTGAGTTCTTTAGACTGAGCAATATTGTTTCCGGTATAGCGGTAGGTGGGAGGTGAGGAAAACAGGACACATTCGGTTTAACTAAGTTTCTAATTTGAAGGTAGTGAAAGAAATGTGTTGTTGGTAAGGTACATTTTGAGTGTAATTGTTTGTGTGATGCAAAAACGTTGTCTATATACAGATCTCTAAGTGATTTAATCCTGGATGTTTTCCAGGCATTAAAAACTGCATATGTTTGAGAGGGTGGGAAAAGGTGGTTCTCATGCAGAGGTGCCACAGATAAAAGCTTCTCTATCTTAAAATACTTCCTACATAGGTTCCATATTCTGACTGAGTAAAGCACAATTGGGTTGTTAGTATATTGGCAACAACTTGTATTTATTGGGGTACAAAGCAAGGAATATAAAGAAGTAATGCAGGATTTTATTTCTATTGCAGACCAAACCTGTGTATGTTCATCTATTTCTGTCCATGTCCAAGTTTTTATAGTTTGTATGTTTGCTGCCCAGTAATAAAATTGAAAGTTAGGTAGAGCCATGCCACCTTCCGCCTTAGGTCTTTGTAGGATTGCCCTTTGGATACGTGGATGTTTTGAATTCCAAATAAATGAGGTTATGGTTGAGTCTAATTTCTTTAAAAAATGGTCTATTGATGTATATTGGAATGTTTTAAAATAAAAAGAGAAGCTTAGGACAGATATTTATCTTAACAAAGTTAATTCTTCCAGCTAAACTGAGATGAAGGGTTGACCATTTATGCAAGTCTTGCTTAATTTTTTTCATACACATGGCAAAATTTTGTTGATAAAGAGCTTTATATTTACTTGTGACATTTAAACCTAGGTACTTAAACTGAACTGCTATGATAAAAGGGAAGGTGTCCAATCTAATATTGTATGCTTATGAATTCACTGAGAAGAGTATACTTTTATTTAAATTGATTCTGAGACCAGAAATCTTTTGAAATTCTGTTAGTGCTGTTAGGACTGCAGGCACAGTATTTTGTGGATCTGATATATACAGTACCATATCATCTGCATATAGAGAAACTTTCTGTTCCAGTCCTTCTCTGATAGTCCCCTTTATCTCAATAGCATTTCGACAGTGAATTGCGAGTGGCTCAATGGCGATTGCAAAAAGCAGTGCTGACAAGGGGCATCCTTGTCTGGTACCACACTGTAGTTTAAAGTACTCTGAATTGATGTTGTTAATACAAACAGAAGCTTCTGGATTGGTATAGAGTAATTTGATCCATGCACAAATGTTCGAGCCAAACCCAAAATTCTCCAATGTAGTGAAAAGGTAGTTTCATTCAACCATGTCAAATGCTTTTTCTGCATCCAATGATAATATCATCTCCGGGGTGTTTGACTTTGTTGGTGAATATATTACATTAAACAGGCATTGAATATTGAAAGCTAAGTGTCTGCCTTTAATATATCCAGTTTGGTCTTGTGATATTACTGAAGGCAGCACTTTCCAATTTATTTTTGTGGGAAAAATATGAGATAATCTGTCCTCTTAAGAAGGCCTTCAGGGTTTCCCAGAGTGTTTCTGCAGAAACCTCTGAGGGTGTATTTGCCTCTAAAAAAATCTAACCTATTCAACAATTGTGTTTGCAAATGATCCAAGTATTTACTATATACTATAGTTTGTGTAAAATGTCTAGTTTTAATTCCTGATTGTTTTTGTTATGTTTGAATTGGCAATATCCATAAATACTGCCAAAGTACCTAATTTCAAATTGCAAATTCTTATTTTGTAACTATTAACATATATGTCAGGATCTCAATGAGGAATACTTTTTATGCAATTTTTTAAATAACTGCTATCATTTAAATTACTGCTATCATTGTTGCTGCCTTGTTGACAGCAACAGAACCCATTGTTAGCCACTAGAGCAGACAGCAGTATGAATGGCCCAGCTACTATGAAGGCTGGAATTCACATACAGATATCCAACTTTTGCAACAACTAAGCAACAATCCACAATAGCTTTGTGCAAGACAAATGCAATGCATAAAGAAAACTAAGGAAAATAATTGGTTCAGCTTGGTTATGACATTTGACTAAAAATTCTGAATAATGTATGGATGTGAGCCAAAAACAATGACCACATCTCTCTTCTACTCAAAATACACAGTCTGGTGGAATAAAAAAATCTTTCCTTCCACATAGCTTATCAAAAATCAGAATGAAATTTGGTTGGGGCGGTCTTATTTTCCTTGTTAAATTGGTAGAAATTTGGCACAATGGATGAAGGTTTTTATAAAAGAGTCTGAATTTCAGCTTATCAGCCCCACCACCAAAACTAACAATGCCTATTTTTAACATCTACTTTTTGTTTCAGAACAAAAAGTGTCTGAACCAGTTGTCATGTCTGTCGAATGCTGCCTAACTGTGTGTGGAGCACTGTAATATTTCTAGATACTGTATGTGAAGCTGCAGTCTGGTATATTTCTTGGCACTGATATATTCCCAACCCTAACCCTAAGTAAGAAATACATGCACCCAGTAGAAGACCCATAAATGTAACCTGAAAGTACTAAGAATACTTGGCAACCTGAGTTTTGGTGTGAATAGTGCAATAAATGACAAATAAATGCATACAATGATTTCAAATGCAAGATTTCAACAGAACTATACCTACAAATTTAAAAGGGAAACATCTAATTCAATGGGTATTAAGCAATGCATTTTTTTTTAGATTTAGTGTATCACAAAAATGTGGAGCAACCACATGAGATTCTTCAATCTTATATCATCTGGATTGTTTCTTCTGTCTCAGTAAAAATAATTTGTTTTTTTGCTACTTCCAAAATCAACAAACAGCCAACAGAAAACTGCACACTGAGGGGAACATCTTGAAAAAATCATTTTAAAGAATCTTGGGGAGGTAAAGTATAATGCCAGCCCCAACACACCTACAATTATAAACAGAAACAGCAGCATTGTATAACCATGTGCAAAACAATCTGCCATTACTTATATAATATTTAGATTTTTTTTTACTAAGCCATCAGTAAAATACTGCCTTGTTTCAGTCATGTTCAATTATGGCCATTTTGCAAGTCCTGATAAAGAATTTGCATAGACTGTAGTTATGGTGCTTTTAAGAAGACATAAAAAGAAATCTGATAACATATTCTGCTTTAATATTAAAAATAACACTGATTTTCAAAGACACATTTGAACCATTGGTCACTAGTGCTTTAAAATCAATGCAGTCAGTTATTTGATGAACATATCCCTTCTATATCATTAGCAGAACTGTGCAAGCACTAGTTCATCTGAGTTTTCAACTTCAAAATAAACCAAACACCCAATTAAAGGCTATAGGCAAAAAAACACTTAAGAAAAGGCACACATAAGATCTCTAAGACTCAAAGATATAGAAATTGCTCCTCCAATGCACTGTATACTAATGACCCCAAATTTTAACTGTTTAATTAATGACCCCTTTACATCTGCATTGTCCAATTGATAATTCTAAATTTTATTTCTTGCCAATTTGGGCTTTTCATATTTATCTTGGCAAACAAAATCATTTTTGCAAAGGCCTCAAAAGGGCTTTCAGCATTATCTATAACACTCAATCTATTATACACAATGTCAAAAGCAACACATGGAAATCAATGCCATCTTTCAAATTTAAAAGTTCACTTTTAGATTGTTTTAGTAATCATTTTTTCAAGACTAGCCAGGATCAGAATTAAAGTTAACCTAAAACACACTTCTCCAGGATGTCAGAGGAAAATGGGCATAGCTGGAGGAAAACCCACATGGTCACAGGCAAAATGTGAAACCCCCACACACAAGAACTGGCCTGAGTTTCAAACCAGGATGTCTGGAGCTGTAAGGATGCAGCAATAATATTTGAGAAATTATGCTGCTCCTTTATTATTAGATAATAAAAATTCTCACTGCCAGAATCTAAAATCACAATATTGTACAGTATTCCAAATTATGGAAATTAAAGTAACCTTTAGCTCATAAATGACTAATTACCTAAAGTGGGCCTGACAGCTATTGTGTAAAATACTTCCACAGTTGTCCAAAGAACATCTCCACCTGTATAGGTACACAGTGGAGTTCACCTTACTGGCTGCAGGACTTCCAAGTACAACATGTGCTAAGCTGGAACTGAACAGCACTGTAAAGGTTAAGGAAGTTAGTTCAGGATATCACCAGAGCACATACAGTATATATTAGTAACAAAAAACACAGACAAGCATAACGAGTTAGGGCACTTTCAGGCAAACCTTGTATTATTGAAAATAAACAGTGTATAAACCGCATTGAAAAAGCAAAAACAAACATCTGGGTGTTGTGATGAACCTTCTGCTTTCTGACGACAGATCCAACAGTGCTTAATGGAACATTTAAACTCTTCCATATTTTTTGTAGCCATTTCCTTCCTTGTGCATTTCACGGACTTCTCACATCAGCAAAATGCTCCTTTGTCTTCGGTATTGCAGTGATTGTCCAACAAAGACTATAGCCCTTACAAAAAGGTGCTTCTTAAATCCAGAGAGATATAAAGGACTCACAAGTAGTACCTAATTATGTTTAATTATGATCAAATGACTCTCACCTGTCACTGTCGTTTGCAATTAATTTGTAATTTGTGTAAACCTGGAGCTTCTAAAGCACTGAGGTTTAAATACTTACGCAAACACTAACTTTAGAGTTTTTCTTCTGTAGTTAACTATGTGCAGAAAATAGTTTATTTTGACACTGGAAATGTTTTGTTATATCATAAGAGTTCACTTAAAAAATTCCCAAAGGATAAATATGTGTACAAATCTTTTGTCATGCAGAAAATGTTGGTGACTTTCAAGGGGATTGAAAGTTTTTACAAGCCATTTTACATATATTGTATATAGTATATACTTTTGTTTATATTCAGTACAGTGGAATCTCGGTTCACGAACGTCTCGGTACACGTACAACTTAGTTTACGACCAAAAAGTTCACCAAACTTTTGCCTCGGTTCACAACCACATACTCGGTATACGAACAAGCCAGTTTCCCTTTCGGTTTGTGCGCGCTGATGATTTCCGCACGTGTTGCATTGTTCTCGGTCAGACGTGCATGCTTGCACATGCGTGCATGCATTCGCTGTGAACTCTTTGTGATCTATTTCATTTCCCTTCCGGTTCGTACACGCCGATTACTGTATTTAAGCACGTGTTGAGCCGCTCCCTGTTCATTGTTCTCAGTCAGACATGCGTGCTTTATCTGTGATCTCTTTGTGCTCTACAGTATTTTGTGTGCTTTTGCAGTTAGCCATGGCTTCTAAGCAAGTGAAGAGTGGTGAGAAGAAGGTTTTGCAGAAAATTGAAATCGAAGTAAAGAAAGAAATTATTGAAAAGTATTGAGCGTGGCATTTGCCACCAAGTACAAGAAGTCAAAACCTACGATTTCGACTATTCTAAAGCAGAAAGAATCTATTAAAGCAGCTGATGTTGCAAAAGGAACAGCGTTAACCAGGCAGAGACCTCAAGTGCTGGAAGAGGTGGAAAAACTGTTTACCAGTTTACTCATTTACCAATTTGAGAATCCTCGTGCTTTCAAGCAGCACAATGTAAACAAAGCCAGACTGCCAGTGATGTGGAGGGAAAACACGAAGGGTTGGTTCACAAGGACTTTGTTTTTGGAATGGCTGCATGAGGCTTTCGCTCCCACCAGCTAAACAGCAAAAAACACCAGAAACCCAAGAAATCACACGAGAGAAAACACCTGAAGGAAAACATCCCTCCATCGCGAAGCCAGACTCTCCCTCAAAACTGTAACCTCCTCTCCACCCAGTTCCTCCTCACTTCATGCCAGAACTCGACTCATGCAAGGTTAGTTTTCTTGGTGGTTTGTTAGTTTTTGTATTACGGATTTTTCAAATGTTCATTTTTTGGTTCGTAGCGTGAATTGTTGCAGTGTTACTTTTCACTTTTTTCAAATGTTTATTTTTTTTTCCCCTGTGCTTAAAACTCATTAAAAAAAAGTGTTTATACAGCGATCAGTTGCAAGGCTATAGCGCAAACTCCTGTAATGTTATTTTCTTGGTTGCTTGTGGTTGGTTTTTAAATAAAGTTTGGATTTGTTGAAATGTTCCTATGCTTAAAACTCATTAAAATAAGGAGTTTATACAGAGATCGGCTTGCAAGGCTATAGCGCGAGCTACTACTACTACTAATTACAGAGAGGGAGAGAGAGCGCGTGCTGCTGAGAGAGAGAGAGAGAGAGAGAGAGAGAGCGCGAGCTTGAGTCGCGTGCTGCTGAGAGAGAGAGAGAGAGAGAGAGAGAGAGAGAGCGGGTGCATGCTGCTGAGAAAGAGAGAGAGAGAGGGTGCGTGCTGCTGAGAGAGAGAGAAAGAGAGAGAGAGAGAGAGTGAGCCTGCGCCTGCAGCTGAGCAGGGAGCCTGGGTGTTTTGTGTCAGTGTTATTCAATGATTTTAAATTAGTTTACTATTACACTGTGCATTCTATGGTGTAATTAACTATATTTGTGCTTAATCTTAAAAAAATATATATTTACATACAGTTCGTACGGTCTGGAACGGATTAATTGTATTTACATACAATCCTATGGAGGAAATTGATTTGGTTCATGACCAAATCAGTTTACGACCAGAGGTTTGGAATGAATTATGGCCGTGAACAGAGGTTCCACTGTATAGCTTTTGTTTGCATGCTACCCAATATGTTTGGAATCCTCATTTTTTGTGTGTGCTGCTCTTGCATGTATTTGTTGTTTCAATTTGTTTTCTGCATTTCTGAGATTGTTTTTATGTTTATGATTTGCTTTTTTGTCTTTATTTTTGCACTTCTCATTGTTCTTGTGTTTTCAGATTTGATTTTGCATTTTTACATTTGATTTGTGTGTTTTTAATTTGTTGATTTATTTATGTGCTCTTCAATTTTTGTTTTTTTGTTTTTGAATTTTCAGTTTGATTTTGAGTTTTCTGATTTCCTTTTTTTTGCATGATTCAATTTGGTTTTATGAAATGAACTTCATATTAGAACATTCTAGACGAGAACAGGCCATTCAGCCCAACAAAGCTCGCCAGTCCTATCCACTTGTTTCCTCCAAGAAAACATCAAGTCGAGTTTTGAAAGTACCTAACGTCTTACTGTCTACCACACTATTTGGTAGCTTATTCCAAGTGTCTATCGTTCTTTGTGTAAAGAAAAACTTCCTAATGTTTGTGCGAAATTTACCCTTAACAAGTTTCCAACTGTGTCCCCGTGTTCTTGATGAACTCATTTTAAAATACAAGTCTCGATCCACTGTACTAATTCCCTTCATAATTTTAAACACTTCAATCATGTCACCTCTTAATCTTCTTTTGCTTAAACTGTAAAGGCTCAGCTCTTTTAATCTTTCCTCATAATTCAACCCCTGTAGTCCTGGAATCAGCCTAGTCGCTCTTCTCTGGACCTTTTCTAGTGCTGCTATGTCCTTTTTGTAGCCTGGAGACCAAAACTGCACACAGTACTCAAGATGAGGCCTAACCAGTGCATTATAAAGGTTGAGCATAACCTCCTTGGACTTGTACTCCACACATCGTGCTATATATCCTAACATTCTGTTAGCCTTCTTAATGGCTTCTGAACACTGTTGGGAAGTTGATA
This sequence comes from Polypterus bichir lapradei, assembly GCA_026402145.1. Lineage (NCBI taxonomy): Eukaryota > Metazoa > Chordata > Cladistia > Polypteriformes > Polypteridae > Polypterus > Polypterus bichir. The sequence goes on along the minus strand of JANRMT010062837.1, from coordinate 40,016,456 downwards.
GCTTAGAGTCCACTATGACTCCTAAATCCTTCTCATAAGGTGTACTCTCGATTTTCCGACCGCCCATTGTGTATTCAAACCCAATATTTTTACTTCCTATGTGTAATACTTTACATTTACTGACATTAAATTTCATCTGCCACAAATCTGCCCAAGCCTGTATGCTATCCAAGTCCTTCTGTAATGATATAACGGATTCCAAATTATCTGCTAATCCACCTATCTTGGTATCATCTGCAAACTTAACCAGCTTGTTACTTGTATTCCTATCTAAATCATTTATATATATTAAAAATAGCAGCGGCCCTAGCACTGACCCCTGTGGAACACCACTCTTAACATCGGCCAGTTCTGATGAGGTTCCTCGTACCATCACCCTCTGCTTCCTGTGTCTGAGCCAATTCTGCACCCATCTAAAAACATCACCCTGAACTCCCACTTCTTTTAACTTGATGCCCAACCTCTCATGTGGCACCTCATCAAATGCTTTCTGAAAGTCCAGATAAATAATATCATATGCTCCACTTTGATCGTATGCTTTTGTTGCAACCTCATAGAATTCCAACATGTTAGTAAAGCACGACCTCCCTCTTCTGAACCCATGCTGACTGGTCAGAATAACTCCTGTCCTTGCCATGTGTTGCTCAATCTTATCCTTAATAATTCCTTCCATTAATTTTCCTGTGATGCATGTTAAGCTTACTGGCCTATAGTTGCTTGGATCTGCCCTGTCACCCTTTTTATATAATGGAATGATATTTGCCATTTTCCAGTGCTTCGGAATCTCTCTAGTGCTCAGTGACTTCCTAAAAATATGTGTCAAGGGTTTATATATGTACTCACTAGCCTCCTTAAGAACACGAGGATAAATATTATCTGGGCCTGGTGATTTGTTTGATTTCAGCCTATTTAATCTGAGCAGCACTTCTCCCTCTTCAATTTCCAAATTCCTCAGTACCTCCTTAGTAGTTGCATTTACCTCTGACAGGTTATCCACTTGCTCACTTGTAAACACCTCCGAAAAACTGTAAGTTTAGGGCATCTGCTATTTCACTGTCTGTATCTTTTAATTCCCCTTTACTATTCCTGATGAACTTGACCTCCTCCTTGACTGTTCTTTTACTACTAAAATACTGAAAGAATCTCTTGGGGTCTTCTTTCGCCTTATCTGCTATATTCCTCTCCAACTGTCTTTTAGCCTCCCTGATATCCTTCTTAATGGTTGCTCTCATATTTTCATACGCTCTTCGATTCACTTTGCAGTCATTAGTCTTATATGCTTTATACAGCAGTTTTTTCCTTTGCAACTTCTTTTTTAAATCTTTATTAATCCATCGTGGAGTTTTTTTTAGTTTCCTATTAATTCCAAATTTAGGTATGTATCTGTCCTGCATTACATGTAAAACATTTTTAAACCTGTTCCACTGCTCCTTGACTGTCTCCACACTTAAAAGCTTATCCCAGTCTATCCTACTTAGACTTTGTCGCATCTTCTCAAAATTAGCCCTACCAAAGTTCAACTTAACAATTTTAGTCTTTGCATTCGTACTATTACAAAATACTGAGAACTGTATTACATTATGGTCACTTGACCCTAGTGGTTCAATCACCTCTACACCCTCAATTCTATCCTGATTATTACAGAATACTAAATCCAGACAGGCTTCACCCCATGTTGGTACTTTAACATGCTGTGTTAAAAAACAGTCGCTGATTACTTCTAAAAACTCCTGCTCTTGTGCTCCTCCATCTACAAGGTTATCCCAGTTAATATTTGGATAATTAAAGTCCCCCATGACTATAATATCCCCCTGTAAACTTGCCTTTTTGATATTACTAAAAAGATGTGTGTTGAAATTATTGTCTGAATTGGGTGGTCTATAACATACTCCTAAAATAAGACCTCTTTCCCTAATATTTTCCAGGCGAAGCCACATGTCCTCACTAAGATGGGGCTCATCATCCAACTGAAGAGGACTTACATTTAAACCTTGTTTGGCATAAACAGCAACCCCACCTCCTTTTCTGTTCTGTCTATCCTTCCTAAAAAATGTGTATCCCTCTATGTTACACTCATCTCCATCTTTGTTATTTAGCCAGGTTTCCGTTATTGCTATAATATCATAATTATGCTCTGCTACATACAACTCCAACTCACTTCAGGGCCACTGTAAGTGTTTTCTTTTGTGTTATTACCCATTGTTGAAATCCTTTAAAGATTTTCTACATTTTCAAGCATAAAGGATGCTTGGAAGGTAACTGTTCATTAATTTTGCCTGGGCAATACTGAGCCCAGAACATGACAATGCATGCATAGACATATATATACAGTAGACCCCCGGAAAGACAAGTTTCAGGGTTCGCAGCCTCAGTCGTTCGCTGATTTTTCCTTAGAACCTAACTAATAATTGTTAGTAGAAACCGCAAATATCCCCTGCAATTTTTTACCCTTTTTTAATGGCAACACTGCACTGTAGAGAGAACAGGAAGCAACCATAGAGGAAAACGTGGCTTGGGATGGTGAAAGTAGCCAATCCAAGGGTATTGTACTAGAATTTGAAACTGTAACTCCCAGTAGTCCCTGCCGTGGCTCCGATTGGTCTTCTGCTGAGTGTGCAGGGGCTGTTGGGGTCAAAGGATGTCAGCACGGCTTGTAAAAAGGGGGCCGGTGACCAAAAGAAAAAAAAGTTTTTGTAATTTGTGTTTCAAGTTTCTGTCTCTCTGCCTGTCTTCTGTTGGGTTACCTGTACTTATTCGTTTTGTCCTGGATCGTTTCGTGGTTGGCGTCTGGATTGTCTGCTGACTGCCTGTGTACATGAGGACTGTAAGTGGATTCATTGCCATCCTGCGAAGAAAGGAGCGCTCCTGAACCCGTCCACCTGTCTTCACCTTTTCAGGAACTACCGGACTATCTTTACATTCCCATTCAACATGCGGATCTCTGGACTATCTATTTTCATCATTACATTTCATCCATTGCCGTTTTTCATGTACTTTACTGTGTGTGTTTTGTTGGTGCTTTGTTGTATTTATTGGATAATTGCTGTAAAGGGAACAGGGGTGGTGTCACTGTTTTCATTACATTCTTTATTTGCTGTTTGATTACCTCTTAAACATCTTAGATTCACAGGTGACGATTTCAGTAGTGGACACTTTGATGTTTATGAATGTTTAAACTCTCAAAAGTTAGATATGAAGTTATCGATGAAACCGGTTGTATGCTTACAACGCTTGACAGATGCCGAATGTCACTTCAACACAAGTCCTCCAAATACTGTCGTAACTGAAACAAACCATAAAACTCAAACCGATTATGACAGCAGCAATCCAAGCTGTGAGATTTGAAACAAGATTACTTTTCACATGGCCAACTGTACGTTGCATGCCCAAGAGTAAGCTCAGTGCACAGCTTGGTCATATTACAACCGGAGGGCCGAAATGACAATGTGGTATACAAAGAGATCCTTAACAAATAATTATTGGTATATTTTCCCTCAGTTTAAAAAGGTTTAATTTTCTTCTTAATAAAAATTTTAAGGCAGTACGTCGCCACTGCAAAGTGCGGGTATTTTGCTAGTTATAAATATATATAGTGGGATATGGCTGGCCATTCATCCCGGCCAATACCCCCAGGCCACCAGATGAAGCCCTCCCTGCAACATGGAGATGCCCCGAATTCCAGCAGGGCCTCATGGACATTGGAGTTTTAATGCACAACACTGCTGGATACCATGGGGGCCGCCAGGGGTCGCTGCAGGGAGGCCTAGGGACTGCTATTTGCCCTATAACCCGGAAGTACGTCTTAGTCACGGAGACAGAGGAAATGACGTACTTCCAGGATGAAGTTTTCACCTGACCCAGAAGTGTTAAGAATCACATGGTCTGAGGGATCAGAAACACTTCCGGGTCAAGGACTATAAAGGATTGTGGCAAACCCAGAGTGTTGTGCTGAGTCAGGTGGCAAAGGGACAATGCGTCTGGGAGAGTGGAGGATTGTTATTGTATTGTGATTATTGATTAGTATTGTGGAGTGGAGTTGCTTTCTGAGGGTTCAAGGGAACGACAGCACCCCCTATCTGTCACAATATATACATACACACACACACATATATACACACACACACATATATTGATATATATATATACACACACACACGCAGTGGCAAAGTACTGCCTTAAAATTTTTATTAAGAATAAAAGTAAACCTTTTTAAACTAAGGGAAAATATACCAATAATTATTTGTTAAGGATCTCTTTGTATACCACGTTGTCAGTTCAGCACTCCGGTTGTAATATGACCAAGCTGTGCAAGCTTACTCTTGAGCATGCAACGTATAGTTGGCCATGTGAAAAGCAATCTTGCCTCAAATCAATGGCAACCTTTTGTAGGGTCCGTCCCTGAGACTTATTAATTGTCATCGCGAAGCAGAGCCTTACTGGAAATTGGAGGCATTTGAATTGAAATGGGAGATCAGAGGGTATAACGGGGATGCAAGGAATAAAATCTCTCTCCCCTGAGCAACTGCCAGTAAAAATAGTTGCCTCAATTAGGTTCTTTTGCAGACACGTGACCTGAAGTCTCGTGGCGTTACAAAGTTTCGGTGGCTGTATGTTTTTCAGTAACATTATTGGTGTCCCAACCTTCAAAATTAGATTACGCTCAGGAGTGCCTGGAGGATTCAGAGTGTAGAGAAACTCTAGCGACAGCGTGTCTATTAACTTGTGGATTTTTCTGTGAGTATTTGGCGGCAGCGTCATGAAGTTGTTTCCACAAGACCACATTAGCTGCGGAACTCAGCTCGGAACAAAATGAAGTGAATGAAATGAGGTGAATGGGAGGGGAGATTATGACGTGACTCCCCCACCCGCCTTAACTCTCAATCCCTCCACAAACACAGTCTCTCGGATCTCAACTCTCCTTTATATAAATCAGTAAAGGAGAGAGGACTAAACACTAAGGAAAAAGAACGGCAAGACCGCATCAGCTGCGGAGCTCAGCGGAGCTCAGCTCGGAGCGAAATGAAGTGAATGAAATGACGTGAATGGGAGGGGAGATGATGATGCGACTCCCCCACCCGCCTTAACTGTCCATCCCTCCACAAACACAGTCTCTCGGCATGACATTTGCCTGCGAATATTTAGCGGCAGCGTGTCTATGAACTTAATTTAAACTTAAGCTTTACACCTTGCTTTCCTATTTATATATCTACAAAGGCTTGTTCAGATTCAGAGGGTTGTTCCTTTCTTACTGTATCAATAAACAGCTCGTCTTCATCTTTATCTGAGACATCACACACTGCATGCACGGGTTTACCTTTCCCAGCCCTGCAAAGTCAGTTCACGTGAGCCACTCGGAGTAAATGCATTGAAGGTTCTCAGCTGTGCTTGTGCTATTTCATGCAATCTTGCGATGTCCACGGCTTTATTTAATGTTAGCTCAGACCCGGCAATGCGTCTTCTCATTAAACTTGTATCTCGCGAATATTGTATTCGTTGTAGGCATGACAAATGCCAGTGGCAGCATGTCTATGAACTTAATTTAAACTTAAGGTTTACACCGTGCTTTGTTTCCGCAGTAGCTGCACTTATGAATATGCTTGTATGCGTCACTCGCTTCATATTCTTTTGCTGCCTTCTCAATTGTGTAATGCATTTTTTGAACAGGTTTCATTCATCGAAGTGATCACTACCCAAATCGGTACTCGTGAATCTAAGATGTTTAACAGGCATTCCCGGTATTAAGTTGTGGATTTGCCTGCGAATATTTAGCGCCAATGTGTCTACTGGATTGCTTATCGACGGACAGCCTTATATGGGCAGGCATTCAATTACGTGGGAGGCGTGACGATGAGGGAAGCAACTCTACCTCACACGGCGACCAAGCTGCAGGCTATGGCCGTATATATGTACATAAGTAGGTTCCAGTTATGACCGTAACATGTAGAATTTCGAAATGAAACCTGCCTAACTTTTGTAAGTTTGTATTTGTAAGGAATGATCCTGCCAAATTTCAGCCTTCTACCAACACGGGAAGTTGGAGAATTAGTGATGAGTCAGTCAGTGAGGGCTTTGCCTTTTATTAGTATACTAGCAGAATACCCGCGCTTCGCAGCGGAGAAGTAGTGTGTTAAAGAAGGTATGAAAAAGAAAAGGAAAAATTTAAAATATAACGTAACATGATTGTTAATGTAATTGTTTTGTCATTGATATGAGTGTTGTTCCCATATCTATATCTATCTATATCTATATCTATATATATATATATCTATATATATATATATATATATATATATATATATATATATATATATATAGCAAAATACCCGCGTTTAGCAGCGGATATGTACACATATAAAGATATATATACACACACACATATATACATACATATATATATATCTACATATATACACATACATATACATACACACATACATACATACACACACATATATACACACAAATACATATATATATATACATACACACACACATATATAAACATATATATACATA